>CM052809.1:12365071-12526848 GCA_028533885.1 Nasua narica | reverse complement strand
GACGCCTGGGTGGCTCAGTTGGTTGAGCAACCGCCTTTGGCTCAGGTCATGATCCCGGCGTCTTGGGATCGAGTCCCGCATCGGGCTCCTTGCTCCGCAGGGAGCCTGCTCCTCTCTCTGCCTCTGCCTGCCTCTCTGCCTGCTTGTGTTCTCTCTCTGTTAAAAATGAATAAATAAAATCTTTAAAAAAAAAAAAAAAGACAATGCTGTCATCATCCGAGAAAGTTCCCTCATGCCTCTCTGTAGTCAGCACTCCTCTCCCACAATGGCCATCACTATTCTGATTTCTATCTGATTAGTTTTACCTGTTCTTAAACTTCACATAAATGGAATGTTATGGTTTATACTCTCTTGTGCCTGTCTTCTTTTCCTTCAATATAATGTTTTGGAGGTTAATGAATGCTGTCCTATGTATCAGTAGGTCATGCCTTTTTTTATTGCTTAATAGTATTCTATTACATAAATAGATCAGGTTCCTGTTGGACATATCTGTGTTCTTTCTGGTTTTTGGCTATTATAAATAAAGCAGCTAAGAACGTTCCTATACAAGTCTTTTTGTGGACATGTGTTTTCATTTCTTTGAGGCATATATATAGGTGCATATTTAAATTCGTTAGAAACTGCCAATCAGTTTTCCAAAGCAGCTGTATCATATTATATTCATTCAGCAGATCATGAGGGTTCCCATTTCTCTACATCCTCGCCAACACATGGTATTCTAGAATCATTGATTTTGGCCATTTTAGGGTACAGAGTAGTATCTTATGGTGAATTTAGTTTCCATTTCCCTAATGACTACTGATGTTAAACACCTATTCATATGCTTACCTGCCATTTAGATACTGAGGAGAGGGTAATTTTAAGGTCTTGAACATATCATTTCTTTCAAGGATAGTGCTTTAGAGGTTGTATCTAAAAACTTAGGACTAAACCTAAGGTCACCCAGATCTTCTCCTATATTTCCCTCTAGAAGGTTTAGTTTCTGTTCTATAGGAACAGAATACACAACCATAATACACAACCCATTATGTATGGGTTAAGAATATCTATTATATTCTTAATAGATACATAATGTCTTAACCCATACATAATGTCTTTCATTAGTTTTATAGTAACTCCTGAAATCAGGTAGTGGGAGTCCTTCAAGTTTGTTTTTTCTCAGTATCCAGTATTCTAGGTCTGCTGCCTCTCTATAGGAACTTCTAGAACCAGTTTGTTGATATCTACAATATAGTTTGATTTTGATTAGGATTGCATTTAATTTAGTCTCAATTTTGATTAGGATTGCATTTAATTTGTAAAGTTGGGAGGTAGGGACATCTTAACAACATTGGCTAACAACACTGGATATGGAATAGCTCTCCATTTATTTAGATCTTTGATTTCTTTTATCTTTTTTCATAGCTTTCCCCAACTGCGGCTATAGGTATTTTGTTACATTTACACCTCACTATGTCATTATTTTGGATGCTATTATAAACAATGATTTTTTAAAATTTAAAATCCCAATTGTTCATATATGGTATATATGAAAGCAAATGACTAGTATGTTGACCTAGTATCCCATGATTCTACTATACTTGCACATTAGTTCCAAAAGTTTCTATTTTTTTTGTAGATTTTTTAAGATTTTCTACAAAACCATGTCATCTGTGAATAAAGGCAGTTTTATTACTTCTCTTCCATATGTATACCTTTTAATTCTTTTTCTTGTCTTATTGCATTTGTTAGGATTCCCAGTATAATGTGGAGTAGGAGTGGTTATCAGATCCAAAATAAAAACATGATTTCTATATTATCTATGTTCTACTACTGTCCTTCATCAGGTATAGTAAAGAGTTAATTACATATCTTGCATTTTTCTGCTTTCAAACGCTGCACCACTGTGGGCAAAATAAACCTCACAGGCTAATAAATATATGTCATTAAAGACAAATCCATTAAAAACTTCTTTTACTTTATGAATTTCTTGACTTGCAGAATTTATAAAATGCTTTCCAAACTTACCATGGACTAAACTATTGGCAGGTGCTACGAGAGTATCCCACAAACATATGTTCCTGAAAAAAAAAATTATTTCTTGAGTGACACAAAATTTTAACAACAGAATAAAAAATAAGCTTGTCTCATACAGTCATATTAACATTTGAACCTTGTTCTCACAAAAAGTTCTTAAATTCGTAAAAGAACCAAATACAAGTAACCAATATATTTATGCATGATTTTCACACAAAATAAAAAAAAAATACTAACTTAAAAAACTAATAACTTTAGACTGACATTTATTTACAAACAATGCTATAAAAGTCTGAATACAGAAACTACTTTTTCTATTTGTTGATTCTCTAATCTAACATATGGACTGACAGATGGACTGACATATACCAATAGCAGGATACATTGAATTTTTTGGAACACAAAGAAAACTTATTTCTGCTATGAATGGGAGTAGCTTTTACTCCTTTCTGTGAGTTGCAAAGGAGGCACAAACACATGTAAGAATTTCTATGTAAGACGGGCTGAAGACTCCATATTCCTACAATCCAATTTCTAGTGCAAAGTAAGGCCTCACAGATAAATAGAAAAGCGCAGTAACCTCAGCAGGCATTCACTCAGAACTCCACTGCACAAGTGAAGTGAAATGTGGGGTTATGGAGACTGAGCCAGGAGGAGACATCTTCTTACATATTCAAGGTTTTGGGGGAGATGGGGATAGGCTGCCACACGCTACCTACTGTTCAACTAAAAAGTCTTTTGAGTTTCTAGTTTTTTTTTCATGAAACACTGATAATACCTACCTAAGAGAGCCACCATGAGGATTAATGAAAAAGTGGACCAATAAATAATAGTTCTTTTTTGCCTCAAGTTTTCTTAACACATAAGGAATAATATGGAGAAAAATTATTTTCACTATCAAATCCTTGTCTCCTAAAGTCTTAACATTGCAATATTAATAATACAGAAGGAATGCATTTTGTTTTTAAGGCCACCAGAATTTCCCTAGCTTTACAATTAGAACACTAAAACTACTCTAAGAAACAAGTCTTGGGCGCCTGGGTGGCTCAGTTGGTTGAGTGACTGCCTTCGGCTCAGGTCATGATCCTTGAGTTCCAGGATCGAGTCCCACATCGGGCTCCCAGCTCCACGGGGAGTCTGCTTCTTCCTCTAACCTTCTCTCCTCTCATGCTCTCTCTCACTTTCTCTGTCTCTCAAATAAATAAATAAAATCTTAAAAAAAAAAAAAAGAAACAAGTCTTTATAATAAAATATTGAAAAGCGTAATTGTGAAAACATTCTTGAGACACAAAAATATAAAGTAAATAAAAAATAAAGTCCGGCTATACAGATGCACACTTAAATTTCAGTTGTAATCTCTTACCTATTGTCAGTTGAAAGACCAGCTGTAGCTATCAAAGAGGAGGAACTAACAAAGACAAAATCATTGGCTGTTTTGTTGTGACATTGCCAAGTCTGAAACAGTTAGAAACAAACAAATGTTACTGCTGTCACTAGCAATTTTATAACCAGGTAGATGCATTAATCAATCAAAAAGGGATCATGTAATCTGTGGCTTACTTCAACCTATTGAGACTTTTCCCCCCAAACCTGAGACAAGTTTCAAGAGTAACACAGAGAATTCTCCATTTATCCAGATTTACCCATTTTGAACATGTACCACATGTTTTGCCTCTCCTTCTCCCTCTTTCTCTCACACACACACTTTCCCTGAACCATGTGCATTATAAGTCTTTCTTTACGAGACCCTGTGCTTTTGTTCATCTAAAAGTTTAAAAGAAAACAAAAGGAGGTTAAATGTTTAATATTTCCCAATTTGTGAAAATATTTTTCTTAGAAAAAACTAGAAGCTTAGATTATCAGACTAAATTGTTTTCAGAAATGTTTAAACTCTTAAATATTTTTTTCATTTTTTCAATTACCCAACATATAGCACATCATTTGTTTCAGATGTAGAGTTCAATGCTTCATCAGTTGCGTATACCAGCCAGTGCTCATCACATCACGTGCCCTCCTTTATGCCTGTCACCCAGTTACCCCGTCCCCCCACCTACCTCCCCTCCAGCAACCCTCAGTTTATTTCCTTTAGTTAAGCGTCTGTCATGGTCAAATAATTTTTCAAATATGTAAATAAAAACATATTATTCAGTCAACAAAACTAGAAAACTTACAATGTTTGTGAATACTCCATCAAACAGTAACTTAAAATGAGAGGTTTAGTCTATAACAAAGATTTCCAAGCTATATTTGTTCAGATGTTTCTCTTCAATAAAAAATGATTTTTTAAGTATGTCAAAATCATCACATAAAAGATTTTTCCTTTGATTCACTTCCTCATTTCCCCTGACTACCCTGACTACCACTAGGTATGTCATTAAAACAAAATACACTTTAACTCCACAAAACCAATAATGTACATTTTCAATCCAACTTATCATTTTTTTTTAAAGGCAGCCCCTAAGGGAATATAAACATATATTTAAATCCACTGGCTTAATAAAAAAATGAAGAAAAATATTCTTTTAAATTACTCTTACCAACCATCCCCTTGCTTGCTTTTGCTTAAATCAGTACCATATCCATTAACCTTGAGTGAATTACCAGAACCTTAACTTATATTCTTAATATTTTCCTAATAGGTATTGCTTAGCCCTATAAAGGGCTTCATTGAAAAATATATTAAATACAAACTGTGTTCTATGAAGCTGCAGAAGGTTCATTATGCTTGTGTGCAGTCCTGAATAGAGATGTATCAATTTTTTTTTAAAAAAAAGACAGGGCAAGAGGCACGAGAAGGTGGCTTTGTCAATTATGCTCTGACTCTCGATTTCCACTTGGGTCAAGATTTCAGGTTGTGAGATTGAGCCCCACATTGAACTCTGCACTCAGCGTGGAGTCTGCTTGTCCTTCTCTCCCTCTGCTCCTCCCTCCGTTCTCTCTCAAATAAATAAATAAAATCTTAAAAAAAAAAAAAAAAGACATGGGCAAGAAAATAATTGTGCCAGCTATAGTATATCCTTTTTATTTTGTTCATAAAGGCTAATTGCAAAAAAAAAAAAAAACCCAGCAGATGCATAGTCTGTTGATCATTCTTTTTAGGTATAATCCTCACTGTAGCTTGGTAAGGCTGGAAAAGGGCTTCAGTAATCCACAGGTGGCATAGGTCTCTGGAGATACCACATTTGTTCAATATAGGTTAATTTTCCAAGTTACCAGAGACTAAGAATTATTAAACCTCACAGACTACTTTTCACATAACACAAGGACAGGAGTTTATAGTAAAGTGATTGAAAACACAGATTGAATACACAGAAATATAGATTTCACTTTTTGGCTTTAATATTCATTGCCTCAAATATATATATTCTTGGTTTCTTTAAAATAAAAATTCAGGGGTGCCTGGGTGGCTCAGTCGGTTAAGAGTCTGCCTATGGCTCAGGTCATGATCCCAGGGGTCCTGGGATCGAGTCCCGTATCAGGCTCCTTGCTCAGTGGGGAGCCTGCTTCTCCCCTGACTGCCATTCCCCCTGCTTGTGCTCGCTCTTTGTCTCCCTCTCATGCTCGCTCTCTCCGTGTCAAATAAATAATATAATTTAATAAAACTTCAAGGGGTATCTGGGTGGCTCAGTCAGTTAAACGTCCCACTCTTGATTTCGGCTCAGGTCGTGACCTCTGAGTTGTGACACTGAGCTCCATGTAAGGCTCTTTGTTAGGCATGACGCCTGCTTGGGATTCTCTTTCCCCCACTCCCTTCCCCTGACTCTCTGTTTCTCTCTCAAAAATACCAAAAATAAAATAAAATAAAAATTCAAAAAAGCTTAAAGGTAAGAATTTTTGACTTACCAGGTATGGCTTAGGCATGCTTCCAGTGACTGGGCAACATTTCCAGTTTGTTTGATACAAACTTAAATATCCATCAGCATCAACTATTCCAAACTTAGAGAAAAACATTTTTTTAAGTATCTAATACTAATACAAAAGCACATTATAACCCATACCTCTACTGTGAATCTCATATTTTAATCTTAAATATTTAGTTGATAAATTGACTTTTACTTCACCTATGCATGTATTTAGTCCAGAAAAACAGTTAGCTGCTGCTTAAGAAAATTCGAGGTGACACAGAAGAAACAAACATCAGACACACACTTTATCATACTAACCAAAAGCAGAGTCTATATAATTCTCTCAAAGTATTCAAAAAATAGGATACTAGATTTACACATGAAGTCATGCAACAAATGTTTAGTATATATAAAACAGAAAACTGTCATTATGACAAAGAAAAAAAAAGGACTTCCAGAAATATATAAGAAAAACATGCCAATAAGAGCAGAAAGTAAAATGAAACAAAGACTGCCACAGTACAAGAATTCCCACTATGGGAACTCAGGGTAATTTGATTGAGAAAATGTCAAAATTATCCAATGAGGGCGTATATGTTAAAATATAAAAGGATAAGACTACGCATTCTTTAGATTACAAAAATAACATATACAGTTTATAAAGTAAAAAGAATGTCTACTTTGGACTCCTGCCCTCTCCCATCTCTAGTTCTAGCAACTATTAAAAATGTGATTTGTTCCACTTCAAATCTGTTCTATGAATAGTCCAACATTCACACAGACTTTTTTAAAAAATAAGAAAAATAAATATACAGTTTCACAATTAGATTTTTTACCTATTATAGCCATCTTTTCATATCGGTACATTTAATCTACTTCATTCTTGTGCAGTGTAGTATTACACTATATAGTTGTACTGTAACTTTTTTGAAAACTTTTTCCTTATGGACAGGTTCCAATTTTACCTATTACCAAATGTTCCTTTAAGTATTCTGGTACAAGGGCACCTGGGTAGTCTCAATTGGTTAAGCATTTGCCTTTGGCTCAGGTCATAACCTCAGGGTCCTGGAAGAGAGCCCGTGTTGGACTCCCTGCACAGTGGGGAGTCTGCTTGTCCCTCTGCTTCTCACCCCCACCCCTGTTTATCTCTCTGTCTCACTCACTCTCTTTCAAATAAATAAATAAAAATCTTTAAAATAAATAAATAAATAAAGATTCTGTAGGTGCATCTTTGAGTATTTATGTAGGATAGATATCTAGAAATGGGAAAACTTTGTCAAGAGCATCTTTTTTTTTTTTTTTTTAAGATTTTATTTATTCATTTAACAGAGAGAGAACACAAGCAGGCAGAGAGGCAGGGAGAGGCAGAGAGAGGAGCAGGCTCCCTGCGGAGCAAGGAGCCCGATGCGGGACTCGATCCCAAGACGCTGGGATCATGACCTGAGCCAAAGGCAGTTGCTTAACCAACTGAGCCACCCAGGCGTCCCAAGAGCATCTTTTAACATTGGCAGGCGAAGCTAAAATTTAATCCTAAGTGGTAATATCAATTTACATACCTATTTTTCTTACACATTGGTTAAGTTCTTACACACTGCTTATTACTAAAATTTTAGATATTTGTTGGTATACAGAAAAAAAGGCTAATTTTAATATGCATTTCTTCAATTATTAGTCAGAATTATTGGTCACACATAGTTGTTTTATAAACTGACCTGATCATATCTTTTATCTACTTCTCTATTGTTTTAAAAATTTGATAAGGCGAATATTAGAAATATTAACTCATTGTTTACTATATTTGTTATCGATATTTTCCCAAGGTCTATCCTTTTTGTGATTTATCCTGTTTTCTGGAGAATACCTACATATGGTCTTCAGAAAGGATATATGGAATGTGTTGTCTCTGCACATCTAAAAATACATTTTTCATCAAATTTGAATGACTGTTTGGACAGATAATGACAACTAATTCCCATTCATTGTCCATCAGATTTCTGTGAATATTGTTTTCCCATGTGGAATCTTTATTTCTGAGTAGGCGAATGTCATTAATTTTAAAGGGGAGGGATGGAGGGTTCTAAGTAATCATTTTAGTCCTACTCCTTCCTAGAAGCTCTCTTTGTCTTTCATTAAAAAAACAAAACTCAAATAATCAGCATGTGTCTAGGCATGTGATGTTTCTCAACACCTCTGCCTAGTACTTGGTAGGTTCTTTCTTTTCAAAAATTCTATTTTTCTTTGTTTTGGGAATATTTTTTTTCTAATAATTCCTTTGACTATAGTGCTTCTTTCAATTCCATAATTTTTTTCCTTCTTCTGAAATACCCTTTAAATGTCTTTTATAGGTTTTCCTGGGTCTACTCTTAATTTGTTTCTTGCATTATTTTTATCGAAGGATAATTTCCTAAGCTGTTCTTCCAGTCACAAACTAGATTTTCAACTATTTCCCTTCTGCGATTCAGCCCTTATAATGAGTAGTTGTTCTACTAACCCAATTTTGGGAATCACATGTTTTAAATTTCCAAGAATTCTTTCCTGTTCTACTGCTTTTATTTCATAGCAGCTTATTTTTATTTTAAGATGCAGTATCTTCCTGAATTTGAGGAATCGTTCTTCATAGGTCATTTATTCCACTTAATGCCTCTTTTTGAGGCTCAATAACTAACTTTTGGCAGCCCATTTCTGTTCGTAACTGACAAACTGACCGGGATTACTGTCCTCTGTTTTATTTACTACAGGAGGCTTCCCTACACTGAGGGCGACAGCATGCTTAGTGGTTGTGCTGTTCAGCTCCATCATGCCTATGGGGAACGGACAGTAAGTTGACTGTTAAATATACTGGGGTAGGTAATGAAGAACAGATTTTTTGTGACTTAAAACAGTAAATGTGAAGGCTATAGTGAGCGTTAAATCTATAAAATAATTCAGACTACAGAAGGTATTGAATGCCATGCTAAAGAACATGGGTTTCTAGATACAATGAGGAGCCTTGAAGGGCTCTTGAAAAGAGCCAGTAATGTGATCTCCCTTAGTGTGGTTATATAACTATATTATTTGTTATATAACTGTCTTGGCAACATGAAGGATGCACTAGAAAGGTGAGAGTTGAGGTACAGAGCCTAGCTAAGGAGCAATATAATATTGACAACCACACTAGAAAAGCATAAGCACTGAAGTATATGTTACACAACTGAAATTACAGTAGAACTCTAAAAGCTTCTAGATTAAGTCCCCTCAACTTCCCACTAATGAGCAAAGAATGTTACCAACTGGTATTAAGAAATCACATGCTCTTAAAAGTTTGTTTCATACCTACCTGAAAAATTATCATTGACTTTCGTGAAATGGTAACACTGCTAAGTGATAAATGTGGTAGGCGATAAGACTGCAGCACACCAAGATACAAATAACGTGTGGGGAGAGTTAAAGGTTTGGAAGTTGAGAGAAAAGGAAAGGCAAGATGGACCATGTCTTTTTAGTGAAGCACGGTTCTGAAGACAAAGAGCAGGCTGATGTTCCTGCAATTGTTGTTTAAAGTGACAGTGAGATACTAGGGCAGCAGAGAGGCAGTCTGAGGAAAACAGGATTATGGGAAGTGAGGACAGTAAGGGATATTCTAGAGCAGGGTAGAAAAACCATTTCTTTTTTTTTTTCTCCCCAAATATGTTTATTTTAATTTTTCAGTGTTACAAGATTGATTGTTCATGCACCACACCCAGTGCTCCATGCAATCTTAAAGGGTCATATAGTAAACATTTTAGCCTCGCCGTATATAGTCTTTGCTTTCCTGAACTCTACTGTTGTAGTGGAAAAGTAATTATAGAAAAGAAATAATGAGTGAGGTAGCTGCATTCTAATAAAACTTTACTGCCAAATAAAATGTAGCTAGGCCATGATTTGTTGATGCCCTGCTCTAGACCAGTCCTCAAAAGTTCAATGTATATAAAAATCACAAAAGTATCTGGTTAAAATGCAGATGGTGACTCAGCAGGTCTGCAGTAGAGTTAATCTGCATTTTTTTAAAAATATGGAACCCTTCACAAATTTATGTGCCATCCCCGCATAGGGGCCATGCTAATCTTCTCTGTATCATCCCAGTTTTAGTATTACATGTGCAGCCAAACTGAGTACAATAATCTGCATTTTTAAAAAGCTCCCAGATTTTACGTACTGCTTGACCATACTTTGAATAGGTTCCAGAGGACAAAGAAAGTAGAAATATTTAATCAAAAATGTGTAATATATGGTGGTCCAGAATCATTTGGTCCTTAAACATGATTTAAGGGAATTTTAATGGATATATATATGCACACATATACACACAAAACACACATAACCATAAACAAGTGTTGTTCCAGGAAGAACGAAATGAATGTTGGTGTTCTTGGAGACTCTTATAAAAAAAGAATCCATACAGATTAATACTTTATCATTAGCTCACTCAGCTGTTCTCTTCAGAAACACAGCTAGTAATACTTGTAAACTGCCAAAAAAATCAACTCCTATTTCCATTTATAGTTTTATATACTACCTTATTTCCTTGGTAGTTAAATCTCATTCTCGTAACTCTTGAATTGCCACCAGATCGAAAACAGGTTATTTGTTGAGAATGGCCCCATTCAAACATTCTGACACTTCCATCTTGAGCTCCTGTCAGATCTGTATTATAAAGGGCAAAAATTGCAAATTTTTTACAGTCATCTTTGGAAGGTTTATTTTTGAATCCAAGTGAAAACCTTTATGAAAGAAACACCTTTGAGGTGAATCATTGTCAATTTACATGAACTTACCTTTGTTATGAAATTTCATTTGTGTATTTTTAATCTTAAAAATAGTATTATAATGTACTTTCATTTGACCCAGAATATACCCTCACACTAGACAACAGAAGCAATTAAATCAGACCTCTGTAAATTTTATTTCCTTTTGAAATTATCTCAATGATGTTTTAGTAGCCTTTAATAAATACTTTGTATAATAACCAGTTAAAAAATTCCTGGGTGAACTAAAGAGGCAATTCTTATCAGTCCTACTATTAATGTTTAAACTTATACATTTTCTCTGGGGGAAAAAAAAAACACTGCAAAAGTCTTCAATGTCATGCATGGTAAAGAAAAAATCACTTCTGATAGTTATTCGGATTGACCGGATAGCTCAAATGTGTCATATGTTTCACTGAGAAATGTGAACAAGCCAAGTAATTATTAATTCATCACTTTGCCATTTACTAATTTTGTGATACTAGGAACCTTATTTAATCTCCCTGAGCCCACTTCAAATTGTCCTGTAAAAGGGGAATAATAATATTCCCAGATAGCTATGAGAAGTAAATGAGATAATCCATATAAAGCATTTAGAAATATGCTTACCATGGACCACTCAATTTATGTTAAGTATAATTATCAGTAGTAATGATTCAAGGCAGTAAAAACACTGATTAATTTTTTACATTAATTTTTACATTATTTCACACCTTTAGGATCAGTAATAGAAATTACTCTCTCCATTTTAAATATATGGTTCTTTAGAACCCTTTTGTTGGATACTGATACGCAATTTTGATAACAGCTGCTTGTAGTACTTAGGACAGTGAAGTAGAAAAGAATACTGGTTTTGTCAAATATATCTTATCAGAATATCTCTCATTATATAAGTACTTATTTTTTATATGTTACAAAATTGAAGGAACATGAATATTTTTGAATAGGCACTGTGCTTATTACCGTGTGGTAGGACAACTTGAAGACAGGCACAACTTAAAAGCCATATTAAGAAAACTTGAATATTGAGATGCCAATATGAATGCTGATTCCAACCCACAAGTATTTTTAAAGTTGTCTTTTTGTTTTTTCTCTGCTTCAGTATGTTCAAATAAATTCCCCACTGGTTAAGTTCTTTGTTAAAGGAGAAAAACTTTTGAGATTCCCAGGAATATTAACTGAAAATAATATATTCTCCCTGAGAGTGTAAGAACTTACTAGTAACTACTTCCTATGCCTATTATTAGTGTATCTGATAAAAGGCAAACTGAAAAAATATTAATAAAACATAAAGTGACTATGTTGAGGCAATAAGTGACCACGGTATGGTTCTGATCTATGTAGTAAAAGATGTGAGTGATCCCATTATTAAAACAATTAATTATGACTGTAACTTCTAATTGTATGAAGTGTCCAGAAATGTATAAAAATAAAGTGTTCTAACTTAGAAATATGCAGTCAACATAGTAAAGATTTACTGCATCATGTTAGCCTTCTCTATTAATTCAGGAAAATTTATTTTTTATTGTTATCCAATTTTGAACTGAAGTTTTTATTTGCTAGCCGACACTCTCTATAAAAAAAAAGTAAAATAACTGACTACCTTTCAATTGAAACTTTATAAAAACCTGCTTTAAATTCCTTAGAACACTGGCTAATTATTATCAACTTACAGTAAGGAAGAGTTGGATGAGAAGTCATTCTTCTGACATTATTAATGGCTTTCTTAATCATCTGTTAACAAAGAAAAATCATTCTTCTATAGTTACAATAAAAAATAGTATTAAAAATACAAAATGTGACAGGTAATTCAAATAACATTTATATCTTTATTTTTATGTGATTCCTAACAAACATTGTGGGTGCTAAAAATACTAAATGTAATAAATAAAATTTAATAGCTCAGCTGTCTTACGTTTAAGTGTACATACATTTTCTGCATCATTGACTAGGCTCTAAGAACAAATTCACCTTGAGAATTTAGTCTTACCTCCTTTCTTGCCAATTCTTTTCTGATCCCATTAATTTTATTGGAATAATCCTGAATAGTATAAGGTTAAAAAGACAGGCAGAAGCATGTGAAAAAAAAAAAAAAGAGGTAAACAGAAAATTGTATAAATTTTTAATTGGTAGTGTGGAACTGTTTATTTATCCATTTTTAAATCATGTTTTAAATGATTTAAGTAGCCTGTCAAATAAGAATATGTGAAATTAAAGAGATAATTTTAATTACTAGAACAATTCCTATTTATACAGCACCATAACTATAATTATGTTATCCTAAGTTTCATAGCATCAGTCTTGAGTAGATCTTTTGTGTTGTTCTTGTGGATTTTAAATTGTCCATTAGACTAACGTTGTGAGTAAAGTGGGGATTGGGTACGGAGGAAGAGAGCTGGCCAGCAGAAAAGTGCTGAAGGACAGAAATACTGAAAGATGGTTATAGTTGTAATTTTACTGCAAAACAGCAGAAATTGGTCATAACAAGTATTCTTTTTTGTTAGAACTAGTAATTCAATAAATAGAATTAAGAAAATATTTCATTAATTCTCCACAAAAAAAAAATGAAAACCTGCTGAATGTTACCTCTGTTCAGCAAACTCGATGTTGAAATCTTACATTCCTTTAATTAAAGAAATGCCTAAATATTCCTATTCTTTTACTTTTCTTTCTGAGTAAAGTATCAAAGTAAAACCATAAGCAAAAAAATACATAAACACAGGTTTAATAAAATTTATAAGAGCATATGCAGAACATTATAAAGGAAAGAAATCATAACTTATTTTAGAAGATCCTTATAAAAAAGAATCACCTGATTATACCGGTGTCTTTTTCTTGAGAATGGAGTGGGACCAATTAGAGTAATGATGCTAACAAATCACAATGATCCCCTTCTAAAAAGAGGTCCTACTAATAAGATGGAGATAGAAAGGAAATTCCATCCTAACAAGAATGACAAAGGTAAATTTCTGTATTATAATGCTTTGGAGTAAAAACAAGTATTTTCTGAGCACAGACCATATGCTAAATGCTATTCTAGTTAGAGATCATCAGTGTCTAAGGCGTAACAATCTCTTACAGAGTTTCCATTACAGAGTACATTAAAAAAGACAAACGGTGAACAGATAATTTCAAAACTCTGGCCTTAAAGAAGATAAAATAGGGGATAATATGACAGACATAACACGGACGGGTAGAGTAGGAAGGGGCAGATGCCTTCACCAGAGAAGCAAGGGAAATCCCTTGGAACCTGAGCTGAGATCTGAATGGTAAAAGAAAAAACGAACATTTGAAGCAGAAAGCAAGGCAAAGGCTCTGACATGGCAATGAGCTCGATGTTCTAAGAGAGAAAGGCTGCTGTAATTACAGCAAAGCGAATCAGGTACAGAATGAACAGAGATGAGGCTGCAGAGGCTGGCAGGGATGACAGTACGGAGAACCGCAGAGGCCACCTTAAGGACTTAGTTTTTTTAAAGTTGTACTGGGAAATCAGAAAGTTTTAAACACCAGAGTGACAACCTATATGATCCTTTAGAAAAGAGCAACTCTGGCCACTGTATCCAGAACACAGGGAGCAAGTGTGGAAGCAGAGACCAGCAAGATATCCGATACAGGAAGAAGTGCATTGTATTCTCCAAAACTGGAGCTGGAAAAACTGCCTATTATTTCTTTTTACATGTTTTGTATATTCTCTTAAAGTTTCCCTTTAAAAGATGATAATATCAGTAGGTTTTATAAGTGAATTTTAATGTATCTATTAGTTGGAAAAAAAATGAACTATAAATGATCAAGACAGTTCACTTGAATAATTCCTAGACTGCTTTTCAAATTCTTCAATATTTCAAACACTCCTACCCGAAGCCAATGAACTAGGAGGAATGGAAGGCTTTAATATAAGCTCTACCAAAAATTTGAGATAATGACCTAAGTTAAATCCCTAGACCTTTCTGGATCTCAAGCTTCATTTGAAAAATGCTAAGTAGGAGTAATTATAACAGCTATCTCAAAAGATATCTCAGAGCATAGTAAGGTTATATGAACAAAAATAAAGTTTTACGAGCAATAGGGGAACTACATTAATATAAAATACTATCAGGTATTATTAAGGATGATTAAGCATTTACTATAATAAAACTGAAAATAACCACACCATCAGAAAGCCACTGAAAGAATTACTGGTCTGGGGTTTCTCTGACTCCAGGTATCATTAAGTTTTTGTTTTTTTTTTAAGATTTTATTTATTTATTTGACACAGAGAGAGAGAGATCACAAGCAGGCAGAGAGGCAGGCAGAGAGAGGCGGGGAAGCAGGCTCCCTGCCGAGCAGAGAGCCCGATGCTGGGCTTGATCCTAGGAAGCTGAGATCATGACCTGAGCTGAAGGCAGAGGCTTTAACCCACTGAGCCACCCAGGTGCCCCTCATTAAGTATTAATAAAAGAATCTCATTGAGGTATAAACATGGATCACATCTTAATCAGGGCTCAAGAAGATCCTCAGACAAAATACAAACAAATAACTGTGGCTATGTTCCAATAAAACTTTACCTATAGATAATGAAATCTGAATTTCATATGATTTTCATGTGTCACAAAATACCATTCTTCTTTTGACTTTTTTTTCTATTACTGAAAAATGTAAACACTGTTCTCAAGCGCTTTTACACAAAAACAGTTTGACTCACAGACCATAGCTTGCTGATGCCTGATTTCTACCAGTAAGTTCCAAATAATTATTACTTAAAATACAGCTCTTTGTATTTTACAGTATTTATTTAAAATAATTTCATATGAATACAAATTTCATATGTATTTTTATCATGAATAAAATTTTTTTTCATATGAATACATATTATTCTTCACAATCTAAAGTTGTAATTTCCAGCAAGTATGACTTACTAAAAAGTTGAGAATTTTTAAAAATGTGTTTAAATCACCCTTTACCTATTAAACTAGAGGGGGGAAAGGGACATTTAAACACAGTATTTTCACTTTGTGTGTGAGGTGGGTTTTTTTTTTTTTTTTAAGTAGGCTCCATGCCCAGCAAGGAACCCAATGCTGGACCTGACCTCACACCCTGAGATCAAGGCCTGAGCTGAAATCAAGAGTCGGACGCTCAGCCGACTGAGCCACCCACACGTCCCTATCCACAGTATGTTGAACTTTCCATACCACAGATGCTCCTCTGCCAGTCTGTGTGCTGCCAAGCCACGGCATGTTGATTGGAGTGCCGGGATTGCTATGTGTATATGGGGTTGTACCCTGCACAGCTGTTAAATCGTCACGAGCATGTATAACCAAGAAATCTTCTGATCTACAAAAGAATATCAACTGGAATGAAAGCAATCCATCAGTTCATTTCTTCCTTTATACCTGAAAGCTCTAATATATGCTTTTGTATTTCCCTCTAAAATTTTCTTCAGCTCTTAACTCCTAACTTGTAGACAGTAACTTCATATGTGAACAACTGCAGAATCTCTCACTTTCCTCTCTTCTAGCCCTCAGTTTCTTAAAGTGTCTGCCACCCCTTTTTCACTCTTTATCATATCAGTATCCACTATCCTCACAATCTAGGAATATTCCACTAACAATCTTTTAGAAGTTATAGTTCTATGGATATCATTTTTAACACTATGTTAATGAATTAAAAAGAAAGTATAAAAGTACCCTTTGGTTTCCATTTCAGCATCATCATCTACCCAAGTATAGATTTGTGTAGCCAGGATTCCAGAAACATCCAGTTCTTGAACATCATGGCTTGAAGCAATTGCTATGCAGTTTCTATTTGCCTGAAAAAGAGATTATATGATGATTTTTTAAATAAAAAAGCACAACATGTATGTGGGCTACTTCTAAAAATGGCAACTACAAAATAGACCCTAGAAACTTTAACATACAGAAAAGACAACATTATCACAAATGAATACTTAAAATTAATTTTAATAATTAAATCTTGAGTGTAATAATTATCTGCTTGAGCTTGGAGATATGTTTATGTTCTACGAATATAAGAGCATGTAACAGAAAGCCTCCTCTAAATGGTAATGCATGTACCACTTTATTTCTTCTCCCAGCACTCTCTCTCCAGTCTGCTACTATGGTACGATTTCCCCAAGGTAGAAAAAGGTGAGGGAGATAAGGAACATCAAACTAAAGAAATAAAAGTGCATTATTCGAATAAGATAGTATCACTTTTACCTAAAGCTTTTCAGTCTTAAACAAGAAAAACAGAATATTCGGAAAGGGTCACAAAGGAAAGATATAGCAGTAGATAGAAAAAGAGTGGGGAAAGTTTGTCAGAATAAATCATAAATTAAAAGTTAGTTACAGTAGAGGCACCTAAGTGGTGCAGTCGTTAAATGTCTGATTCTTGGTTTCAGCTCAGATTTCCTGGTCGTGAGATCGAGGTTCAATGCAGAGTGTGCTGAAGTTTCTCTCTCTCTTTCTCTCTGGCTCCGTTGGTTAAGTGTCTGCCTTCAGCTCAGGTCATGATCCCAGAACTCCGGGACTGAGTCCCGCAATGGGCTCTCTGCTTAGTGAGGAGTCTGCTTCTCCCTTTGCCCTTCACCCTGCTTGTGCTCTCTCTTGCTCTCTAATAAATAAATAAAATCTTTGAAAAAAAAAGTTTCTCTCTCTCTTTCCCTCTGCCCTCTCCTCTACCTCCACATTCTCTCTCTATTCCTCTTTAAATAAATCTTTAATCAAAAAAAGTTGGTCAGATTAAATGATACAAAATTTTAAACATCTATGAACTGAAAAGAGAAAATAAAATGTTTACAGCAAAGAGAAAATAGGATTAACATTTCCATTATGTAAAATGCTAATATAACCTGAAAGGAAAAAATGAATACCCAGACATAAATGGAAAAAGCATGTAATGAGACTGCTTGGAGATAATTCTCCACAGGTCTCTCTGTTTCTGAATGTCCAGTGAGTGACTTACTGACTGCTGTTTGTTCTGCAGAATGGCTATATGCCTATAGTGTCTCCCTCCAGATTAAAGGGCAAGTATAGTTAATGTACATTAGAGAAGATTTAGGTTCTCTAAACTCAGTGTTCCTTTCCTATAACACAACTTACTCTGTGTGCAGTTATCATTTGGCCCCCTCCCTGCCACTCTGTGGTAATATTAACACAGGGAACCAGAGCATAAATGCTGATATTCTGGGTAATGCTTCTGCTATTAAGTAATAAATTGTCTTTTGTTTCTTGTCCAGGAGTCTTGTGTCTTCTCACAGTATCCATTAAACTGAGAAAGGTAACTTGTTAGCTTGAATACAGGGAAAAATCTCAGACCTTTCACAGTCCTTAACACAGATAATTCATAAGTAAACAAATGGAAAAAAGTTCAATCTCATCAGCATTTTAAAATAATGCAATATAAAGCAAAAGGTATTATTTCTCATCTGCAAATTTATGAAGGATGTAAAATAATAATCAATCTGGAGAAATAAAAATTAAACAGGTACACTCTTCTTGGACAGTGACCAAGAGATTTTATATGATATGTGGATGACCGTTCATTACTAGTTACTTATATATATCCAAAAAATAAAAGAAAAAAAAGTGAGCTTGTTTTATAGCACAGAATATTTAAAATCATATTTTTTTCAAGGGAAGGAAGATAGCTGTTGGGTGCACACAATAACTTTCTATTTGTATCTGATATATAATATACCATATATTGCACAGATGCTACAATATGAGAATTACCTGGTTAAGGGGCTGATTCCAAACCTACCTGTCTTCAACAGAACTAGTCACTGTTCAGGGGTGTGTATAAGAGGGAAATGAGACAAAGGACATAGGGAAAGATGAGGACAGAAGGATAGAGGAACTATCTAGGAGAAATGAAAGAAAAGAAAGATATCATAGGAAGATGGAGAACCAATTGGTGAAATGATTATGAATGCATAATACCATAGGATATTTATCGAAATAATATTTAAAAATTATTTTAAAATTAGGAATATGTGAAAAAGGAGATATACAAACTTAAGTGTACGGATGTATTTGTGTGTGTGTGCAAATAAAACTGTGCAGCAAGGCATTTAGGGAAGACAGAAGGAGAAAGTGATTAAAATAAATTTGACTTAGGACAACTGTATATCTAAGGCTACCCCTTCTTTAAGGAGCTCACAGACAGCTTTAAGAACATGTTGCATAGAAGACTAATGAATGTAAAGGAGAAACCAGTGAGACAGCTAATGTATCTGTAAGTCAATGAGTGAGAATTTCTGTAAGTCATATAAATGCTTGAATTTGATCTAATATTAATGATCACATTCAACACTCATATAAGGAAAATAAAAAATCTTTTTTGGGATTAAATGCTTTAATGTGTTGTATAAATTATAAAGGCTACTGCATATATAAATATTTGATATTTCTCTCTGTGTAGTAATAAAACATTATTTTATCTGCTACAAATACAATGAATTTAATTATCAAACAATATAATCATTTTATAAAATAAAGTAACTTATTCAGATTGCAATTTAGGCAGTGGCAATTAGCTTTGGAAAAGAGAAATACTAATACTGAATAAACTGACAAAATAGGAGAAATTCTTCAACAATGAATACTTAATAATCAAAGAATAAAAAGTCTATGCACTTACTTTATTAACAGCAAAGGCAGTAATGATATCAGATTCCTTGTGAATAATCCTTGCTTTACCTCCAGGATATCCCAAGTCTGCTTCTATCTAAATGGAAGTAAAGAAAACATAAAATACAGTGATTTTAATCATAGAAAAAACAGTGTAACCCAATCTGTCATTTAATGCTTGTATTAATTATTTTAAGAGACTTTTTAGACATTTCCTAGCCAAAGTTACTGTTTTACATGCTAATTATTCCTAAAACAAAACTTATTTGACCAGGGAAATTTAAATTTTTTCCAGCTTGCCCTCCAAAAAGACAGTTGATACAATATATAACTTCATTATTGTTTATGTTCCTAATGAATTAACACAAATGAATTAACTTCAAAGGGCCAGGACATTTTGATTATTAAAAAAAGATTTGTTTGCCCTATTTCTTAGCATTATAATCCTTGGATAATATCTTATAAATATTAGAAGGTCAATAGGTAAATATTTTTAGGTTCTACACACCAAAGAGGATCACTGTTGCATATTAATCTTTAAAAAAAAAAAAAAAACAACCTTTTAAAAATAGAAGAATCATTCTTATTTTACTGCCTATATAAGAACAGGTTAAATATGGTCAGCTGAATCTAGTTTACAGACTCCTTGTCTAAAACAGCTTTTAATTTACAAAAACAAACAAATAAACAAACAAACAAACAAAACAAAGAAAAAAAACAACCTGAAACCCTGAAAGGCATAGTAATTTGCCCAGGTCAGTAGTCATTTTAATACATAAATAAACCACAACTCAATATATTTCAGTTGAGGGGAATATAATCAACCTTCTGCTTACCCCAGAGAAGGTATATACAAGGCCTTTGAATGCAGAAGAGAATACCGTATAAAACCAACGTTTACTAAAATAAACAGGTAAAAGGAGGAGGCAATTATGAAGAGTTAGAAATGTTAATGCAGGATATTGTTTCATCTCATTTTACTGCCTAACCTTCAATCTTTAAAATGAATTAGTAATAAAAGAGTTCACAACTCATTTTGAAATATATAAGTTATTAATTTGACATAAAAATTTAACAACCTTGAGGCATCTGGCTAGCTAAGTCAGTAGAGCATGCAGCTCTTGATATCAGAGTTGGGAGTTCAAGGCCCACACTGGGTGTAGAGATTACTTAAAAATAAAATCTTAAAAAAAAAAAAAGAAAGAATATAACAAATATAATTCCTGCAAAGTTTAGATAAAAACATCACCAATGCCTGTCCATTGTTTCACCAACAGATGTGAGTTAGACTATTTTTAAAAATGGCAAATAAGGCTGTTAAATGGCAAAGTTGAGACTTAAAAGATAACCAAACCCAAATGATCCTATATGCAAACAAAACTCACCTGTCACTGGATGTAAAGACGTCAAATATATTCTAATCTAAAATACAATCTGATAACATAAAACAATTTCAGTGTTTGCCAAACATTGTGGTTGATTTCAGGTCAATTTCTTTTCTGAGGAAAATCTTACCTCTGGCTACAAAAGGCCCATCAAATGTTTATAATGTATAAGCCAAATTCTGTAATTTTATGACAAAATCCCAACTTAGTCACCTATCTGCCTAGTATCTAAAGCCTACCAAGTGTCCACTACTGGATTTTGAAAAAATTGGAAAGACAAATGATATTTGCAGGCCACAGAGGAATATGTTATTTGCTAGTAATGGGTAGGTGGGGGGAAATATGGGGAAGAAAGCTCGAATAGGCATAAATTTCAAAAAAGCTTCTTCAATGTGAAAATACATTCCTGTCCTCTCATCACTTAGATCTAAAAAAAATTAGTTCTTAATACTGTGGGCCCAAGATCACCTGTGTGAGAATCAACTGGAGGGAAGGGGAAGGAATGGTGTTTAGCATCTCAAAAGCTTATGCATATTTAATTTTGAGCACAAGAGCAAGTGGTAGGAAATGAGCTTGGAGGCCAGGCAGGATTTGGGGTGTAGAGGGCCTTACAAGTCTTAATAGAATTCAGATTTTATTTTAAAGCTAGGAAGCCACTGCAGGGTTTAGAAAACTCTGGATGTTGTGAGACAAAGTTTACGGACTGTGAAAATAGCTGCCAGATCAGTTAAGAGGCGACTTCAGCAGCTGAAGAGAGAGGTAAAGGGGGATTTGATTAGGGTAGTAGCAGTGGTGGTTGTGATGAGTGGCTGGAATTAGGATAAATTTTGCTAATGGACTGAAATGATAGTAAGAGCAAAAAGAGAAAAAGCAAGGATAACTCCTAGATTTCAGACCTGACAACTGCGTGAGTGAAGGTACCATTTAATGAGACACAAGTGAGGAAAAGTGGGGATTTGGATTAAGATTAGGAGAAGAAACAAAATTCTGAGTTTAGACATTCAGGGCAAGGTAGCTATTAGACTAATGAGGCAAGTCCAGAGTTCAGGAAATGAATGGGCTAGAGACACTTGATTTAAGAGTTAAATTTAAGAGCTAGCTGTGGATGATATTTAAACCATGAGATAACCCGAAGAGAAAGTAAAGACAGAAGAGAAAAGGTTAGAGAACTAAGTCCTGAGACACCCAACATTTCCAAGAAAGGAAAAAGATAAGCCGATTCAAGATGGAAGTAATTTGGGGAAAGAAATACTGACAGAATAAATCCATAGAACAGGAACCATTCTGACAGAACAGGAAACATTCTCCAAGTATGAATACTTAATCATCAAATATGATGTTACAGAAACCAAGGGAAGCAAGTTTCAAAAAGGTGGCTTCGGTCAACAGTACCAAAGGATACTGAAAAACCAAATTAAAGGAAAACAGAACTGATTAATGAATTTAGTATCCTGGAAGTTGAGGGTGAGTGACTTTGACCAGTAAAATCTCAGTGCAGTGGGCTGGAGATAATAGGTAACTAGATTAGAGAGCCATGTGACATTGGTGAATAGGGAGGAAAGTCCATTGGGGAAGATTCACAGGGGCATTCAACTGAATTGATAATGTTTTATGTCCTAAAGTGGGTGGTTCCTCCACAGGGTATCTACAACATTACTCTTAAGTCTTCTGTGATGATTTTTATAGGCAATTCTACAAAAGAATTTTCCTAGGGGCGCCTGGGTGGCTCAGTGGGTCATGATCTCAGGGTCCTCGGATCAAGCCCAGCATCGGGCTCTCTACTCAGCGGGGAGCCCTCTCTCTCAGCCCGCCTCTCTGCCTTCTTCTCTCTCTCTCTCTGTCAAATAAATAAATAAAATCTTAAAAAAAATTTTTTTTTCCTAGATAGAGGATTAAAGAAATGTGAGAGTAGCAAGATTCAAAGTTAGGTTTTTTGGTTTTCATCTGAAAGTAAAACAATAAAATATATATATATATATATATATATATATATATATATATATATATATATATATATTTTAAGATTTTATTTATTCATTTAACGGAGTGAGAACACAAGCAGGCAGAGAGGCAGGCAGAGGCAGAGAGAGGAGCAGGCTCCCTGCGGAGCAAGGAGCCCGATGCGGGACTCGATCCCAAGAGGCCGGGATCAAGACCTGAGCCAAAGGCAGCCGCTCAACCAACTGAGCCACCCAGGCGCCCCAATAAAATATATTTTTTATACTAAGAATAATCTAAGAGAAAGATAACTATCATGGAAGAGGAAGGGGGGATTAACTACTGAAGCAAAGTCCTTTGGTAGATAAAGAGGAGATAGGATCACTGTACAAATGGAAGGTCTGGTCTTGGACAAAAAGTGACAGCCTATCTAGTGTTAGAAAAGGCAGAACAAAGTATTTGCATATAGAGCAGAAGTTAGACTTGGTGATAAGAAGATTAGTCTAAATCTCCTGTACTTATTTTGATGGCAAAATAAGGTCACCAGTGGGAAATAGCAAGAATATTGAAAGTTTCAGGAAAGAGGGCAAAAGTGGGGAGAATGGAAAAGAGAACAAGAAAACAAATTTACTACAGAGTCATTTATTTTGATTGTCAGGTAGTTTAATTTGGGATTTGTGGCTGTAAATTTCAAAGGCAAGTCCCCAGGGTTTGTGCTTTTTCTTCATCCATGTTCAGCTATTTGGGTGAATATGTCACCAGCTAGACCCCAAGAACTGACCTTTACGGCCCACCTGCTTGTACTCACCCACTTCTGTCCCACATTTTTCCTTCAGCTCTTCTTTCCCCCTTATCTCTTAAGTCAGGCCAAGAGAAAGCAGACCTGCCCCTCCAGCAACAGCGCCTACCCTGACAATACCTTCAGCTGGTCCAGGCCATCCAGACCAGGGTAATCTTAACTCCCTACTTTTGCCTGCAGAGATGGACCACAGAGTGACCTCTAGGATGGGGATGACTACCCTTAGCCCATTTAGTACTAAACCTCGGCCCAAGGAGGAGCACACGCCTCATCTGCATAACATACAACCTGCACATGGGCAGATTTCCTTAAGATGCATATGTGACCTTATGCCCATCTCTGCACAGGATAACCAGGCTTCCCTATCCTAAATATACATCTAAATATACATCCTAAATAAAAGGAACCCATTCACCCTTGCTCAGCTCAGCTCAGGCACAGCTTTGGAAGCCTTTCCCTGTGATCTTACCTGCTGCAAATTAAGTTTTCTCTGTGCAATTACTCAACCTGGAGTGTGTGACTCAACTAGGAGGGAACTCGGGTTGGTTCAGTTACAATGGCATAGAGTAGACAGGAAGCTGCATATAAACAGGTTTGGGAATATTCAAGGCAAATACACCAGAGAGAGAAGAGCACAAAAGCATTGAGGGTTTCTGTCTGTAAAGGACTGATCATAATGATGGATCATGAAATCTAAAGTAGGCAAGGAAGGAAATGGAAAAACACAATATGGTCAGCTAAAAAAGGAGAACTTGCATGTGCTAGGAATATAATTTAATTTGCTAAAGGCCATACCACATAAAATCATAGTAAGAAAAAAAAACCTACAGTGAATATGGTCTTAACATAAAGGTTAATGTAAGCTTAATATAAACCTTAATGTAAAGTTTCAGACCATGCTTTAAAATTTGATTGAGCTGGATATGTGAGGTAACAAGAGTCCAAATACTAGTGCTAAAAGAGATTTTAAGACATTATGCAGATCAACAAGTAGACATAAAGTTACCATAGATTCTAGCAATTCCATTTATGGGTATATATCTAAAAGAACTGAAAGCAGAGACTTAAACAGGTATGTGTATATCAAAGTTCACTGCAGCATTATTCACAATAGTCAAAAGATGGAAACAACCCAAATGTCCATCGACAGAGGAATGGCTATCCAGTATGTGTGACGTATACAAAATGGAATAACATTTAGGCTTAAAAACAAAGGAGATTCTGATACATATTACACACGAGAGACACACTACAAAATGGTAAGCTAAGTGAAAGAAGCTAGTCACAAAATGACGGATACTGTATGATTCCACTTATACAGATACCCAGGCAGTAAAATTCAACAGAGACAGACAGCAGGATGGTGGTTGGTGGGCCAGGTGAGGTGGGGAGAGAAAATGTAGAGCTACTGTCTAATGTGGACAGGGGCTCAGTTTGGGAAGATGAAAAAGCTCTGGAGATGGATAGTGGCGATAGCTACACAATAATATGAATGAACTTAATGCCACACAATTGTATGCTCAGAAGAATTAAAATGGTGAAGTTTATATGTATATTTTACCACAATTAAAAAAAATTATACAGGAACTGATCTAAATAATGTTCAGGTTCCACAGAGCTCCCTTTAAGAACTGAAGAAGACAGGACCCCAACAAACTAAAGCCAGGACTTCACTACTGTTTAAATTAGAGGACTCAGCATGTTTAAAGCTATCAACCCTATTTTTTTTTTTAAGATTTTATTTATTTGACAGAGAGAGCACAAGTAGGCAGAGAGGCAGGTAGAGAGAGAGGGGGAAGCAGGCTCCTGCTGAGCAGAGAGCCTGATGTGGGGCTCGATCCCAGGACCCTGAGATCATGACCTGAGCTGAAGGTAGTGGCTTTAACCCACTGAGCCACCCAGGTGCCCTATCAACCCTAATTTTATACATTTTCAGTAAAGAAGCCTTTAATGATGTAAGGAGCTCAAGGTCCCACAACAGATCTACAGAAAAGCTGACCTGAGACCCTAGATTTCATTGGCGATTTTCAGTTACTATCACCTTCTACAATGTAAAGGTGAACATTATGGATTACTTCAGCACTACTCTAATAATATAATAAACAAAACATAAAGTAATAGAAGATCTAAAGAGTATCAAAGGAATATTGCAAGGAAATGGGAAGCTTGCAAGTGAACATAAAGGACACCAATACTGGAAATATTAGGAAATAAAAATACTCAAGAAGTAATTTTGTTTTCAAAACTGTAGCAGAAAAATGAAAGGTGCTATCATGATAGATTTCACTGTGTATTAAAAAAATAGGGGACTACTATGAATAACTTATACCTATAAATCTGACACCTGAAGCAAACAAATTCCTTTATTTTCAAATTTTTATTTATTATTTATTTTAGAGAGGGACAGAGTAGGGAGCGGCAGAGGGAGAGAGAATCCCAAGCAGGTTCTATGCTCAGTGTAGAGGCTGATTTGGGACATGATCTCAGGACGCTGAGTTCATGACCTGAGCTGAAATGAAGAGTCAGACACTTAACTAACTGAGCCACATACGTGCCCCAGACAGACAAATTTCTTTAAAGACACGGATTACTAATGCTCATTCAAGAATAAATAAATAACCTGACTTGCCCTATATCTCTTAAAGAAACTGAATTTGTATATGAAAAAGCCCAGATGGTTTCTCTGGTGAATTCCACCAAACACTTAAGTAAGAAATAATACTAAGTCTACACAAATTTTTCTACAAAATTTAAGTCATCTTGTGAATCCAGCTTTATTTTAAAACCAAAAAGGAATAGGGTGGCTGGGTTATGGACAACGGGGAGGGTATGTGCTATGGTAAGTGCTGTGAAATGTGTAAGCCTGATGATTCACAGACATGTACCCTGGGGCAAATAATACATTATATGTTAATTAAAAAAAATAAATTAATCAAACAAAACAAACAAACAAAAAGAATCCAGAGACATTAAGAAAACCATTAAGTAATATTCCTCATTAACATAAATTTTAAAATTCTTAACAACATTTTTAAAAGGTTTACCAATACATAAAAAAATAACAAACACATCATGACCAAATGAAACTTAGTCAGAATGAAAGGTTGGTTTAACATAAACTAACCCATCATCCTATTTAGCCATTTTAACAGACTAAAATAAGAACCATACGAACATCTCAGTAACAGCAAAAAACAAAACAAAACCAAAAAACCAAAAAACACACAAAAAACAAAAACATGTGACAAAATCCAACATCTATTACTGATTAAAATCTTTCAACAACTAGGAACAGAAAATCTTCCTCAACCTTATAAAGGATATCTAAAACAATCCTAGAGAAAACAGCAAAATTAATGATCAGCAACAAAATAAAAATGTCTGCTTTTACCACTTTTGTTCAGTATTGGACTGGAAGTTCTAGTCAGTACAGTAAGACAGTGGGAGATTAGTACAAAGATAAATAAATCAATGATTCAAAACAAAATCCATGACACATATATGTCATTCGGTTTTTTTAAAAGGAGGAAAAGGCAATTCAGAATAAGAAAAGATAATCTTTTCAGGAAACAGTGGTGAATAACTGATACACAGATTAAAAAAATTAAAGGCAATCCATACTTTGTGCCATACAAAAAAAAATGACTCAAAATTTTTTTTGGTAGGATTTAAACAATGCCTTGTGTTGTGATTTCTCTGTAAGGCAGGACTTTAGATTTCTTTTTCATTGGAAAGTTGCAATAATGGAAGTAATCTTCACCAATTATAAAACTCAAACTAGAGCAAAGAAAGAGAAAATCTTTGTGACTTTTATGTTAGGCAAAGATTTCTTAGATATTACATCAAAAAGGATGTCCATACACAGAACAAATTTTGATGAGGTCCAATGTGTCCATTAAAACTTCTTTTTAAAACAAATTGTAAAGGGAATAAAAAGACATGCAATAGAGTAGGAGAAAATAGCAGCCAATCAGCTATGCCTTATATTTAAAATAAAAAAACTGTTACAACTCTATTAAGAGAACAACGCAAAGAAAATCTGAATAGACATTTCAACCAAAAAGTTATACAAATGGTACATGAGAAGCATGCACAATGCACATGAGAAGATGCACAATGCAAATTAAAACCACTACACACCTACCAATATGGCTAAAATAAAAAGGCTGAGCATACCAGATGGTGGTGAGGAGGTAAAGCAACTGAGATTTCATGCACTGCTGCTGGGGGTGTAAAATGGTACCACCACCTTGGAAAATACTTGAGCAGTTTCTTAAAAAGTTAATCACACACCTACAATGTAATCTGGCCATTCCACTCCTAGGCATTTGCACAAGACAAATGAAAGCCTATGCCCACACTTAGAGACGTGGGTATAACTATTCTGAGCATTCTTATTCGAAATAATTCTAGAAATGGGAGGAGCTCAAGTGTTCACCAACAGGTACAAAAATAAACAAATTATGGTACAGTGATACAATGAATGCACTTCAGTAATAAAAAGCAACGATTTACTGAAATACCGAATAGGGAGGAATCTCAAAATAATTATGCTGGGGACAAAAAAGACATAGTATATAATTCCATTTACATAAAATTCTAGAAAATGCAAACTGATCTCTAACATGAGGAAGCAGATTTATAGCTACCTGTAGAGGAAGAGGGCAGAGGTGGCAGGAAATGAGGAAGAGGGAGATTAGAATTTGGGGGGTGATGACTATATTTATTTTCTCAATTGTGGTGATGGCTTAACCAGTGTATATATATGCCAAGATCAGTCAAATTACACTTTAATAAATATGTGCAGTTGTTTTAACTCAGGTATACCTAATAAACCTGTTTAAAACAATTCTGTTTTATTTAAACATTATTTAACAGTGATGTTAATGCACCAAACAGAATGACTACATTTTAAAGTAGTGTGATTACTACAGAAATACCACATTCTGATTACTAACATCTTATAAATAGTATGAAAAGAAATATCCTTGGATAGAATTCATGATAGTGTACAGAATAGTAATTAATGATTACTCAGGCAAGGACTTATTGTTAACTGATTAAAAGTTTCAACTATATTCTTTTCAAAACTCCCAAAGGCCAGTAGACATTTCCAAAGTATGAACTGTATAAATTTATTTTACCAATTGAGTTATAATGTACATTTGAAGGCTAATCAGTCCTTTTTATTAATTGCATAGAATTATTTTCCTATTTTTACTGAAAGATTTTCTTTGAGAAAGAATTAATACTGGGGATTGGTAGCCTTAAAAAAATATCTTTC
Source organism: Nasua narica (assembly GCA_028533885.1). Lineage (NCBI taxonomy): Eukaryota > Metazoa > Chordata > Mammalia > Carnivora > Procyonidae > Nasua > Nasua narica. The sequence continues at coordinate 12,498,215 of CM052809.1, read as the reverse complement.
GAGAAATTTTTCCTCTAAAAATTACTTTGTTGAGAGGGACTTAAAATCAGAGTAAGAAACACATGAGTTAAATATCAACTTAATAAAAGTCATACTTGAATGTATGATCATGGAACATTTGGGAGGTATTTCATGATTATACAAATTTCTACAATTTTTGCTCTTGATCTCAAGCATTATGGGATATTGTAACACACAAGGCAATGTGCTATATGCTCTTCCTACCAAAAAATAAATGTTACATAACAGTATTTGATATATTTTAATATCTGTCCTGTGAATTGACATCACAAGAGAGAATGTTAACTTCAAAAGTGACACTTGCAAAAATAGAAAAATAACACTATAATTCTATAATGGCTATTGTAATTACATTTTTATTAAGAACTTCAGCTGTATTTACTCAGAAAAATCTGTAGCCAAAACAGGTCACATTCAACTCCCTTTAAAATTGCATTCTCTTATTAATAAAACAAATAATTTTTATGATTGCATATTTGTTGAAACCAAGGAAGAGTAATTTGAGGGAACAATAATTTAATTTGCATTGGAAACGAGTCCAGTTTAAAACTAAAATGCAAACAATTTGTTTTTCTTGTTAAAGAATGCAATTTCTAATTTCAGTTGAATGATATTTGGTACCTTATTGGTGTTTGGCTCCTCCATCATAGAATTTTTGATGGTTTCACAGTTGTCCTCTAATGACTTCATCAAGAAAGAATAACCACATGACAAAGAGTAAAGACGAGATATAACATGCAAAATTCTGGGGATTTTTTTTAAATTATATTTTTAACTGAATTTACTAGAAAACAACACTGGACTGACTTATTACTTTTTAAATATCATACACCTTAAAAGAAGCATGTGTGGGGGTGAACGGTGAGGGGTTGGGAAAATGTAATGCCTCAAAACTCATTAACCACTACCATAATTTTTATTGCACCTCCCAAGAAATTTTAACCAACTGATTTTGAAATGTTGACATTAAAGCAATTCTGAGCCTACAGTTCTAATATTATAAATTTCAAAGCTATTGGTGCCACAGTACTCTAACCTGATAAAGTCAAATTCTTCTTCATACATACTAGTTTGCCTTTTCTCCATCATGCTTTCTCACTCCTCAAGAAAACCTCCTGATTAGAACATTTAGAATTGTAGGCTTCTAATTCTTTCTCTTTATTTAGCCAGAAATAGTCAATAAACTGCTTGAAGGCACACATACTTCTTAAAAGGGGATATTAGCATTAGTTAAAGAAGTGATTCAAGACCTTTAGTTCTCAAAAAATTAAAGAAAACAGAAATATTAAGTAGGAGATAAAGATGATAGCTGTTACGTATTTTTTTCTGGTTGGAAACCGTTCAGATACAGTCTATCTGCAGCTATCTGCACTTAATCTCACAATAAATATAAACTGCAAAGACCTTCTATTTTAAAAATACAGTATATAAAAAGAAAAGATCTGAGGATATACCAGGATTTTAAATTTTAACATCAGATGGAGAAAATTTCATTTTCAAATGTGTAAGGAATAAAGAAAAGCAGCAGTCTCAGAATCCTCCCATGCAAAACACAGGGCCTGTCTGGTATCTATTTCCTAAACACCTGAAAAGTCACAGTGACTTGGACTCAAACGCCTTAAATACAATGATCATTTTACAAAAAAAGAGATGAAGGTAATTTTGTTAATAGCAAAAAATAAACTAGCCAACTCTCCAGTAAAGATTAAATAATATACTAATTCTATGAAGTTAATATTCTTTTTTTAAAATTCCATTCAATCTATGATTCACCATATAAATTTTTCATTTTCATATTCCCTTTATCAAAATATCACTATTTTTAAGACTCTCACCATTAAGTATAAAACAATAAAGAATAAAAATAAAATTTAAGAAAGAATAAAATAAAGCGGTAATACTTAATTTCTAATAACTACCATCGATCATGCCAGTTTTAAATAAGTTAGATCTACTGGTCGAAACATTGCATATTAAGGGGTATTACACTCATTTTGCAGATAAAAAATCTAAAATTCAGGGAAAATATTTAGCTTACTGATAATTATAAAACTTTTAGTATAACATCCATAAGCATGCTTTTGATTAAATAACACAAAAATAACTTTAAAATTTTCTTAAGGTATCATCAAACTAAGAAAACTAATAATAAAATAGCAAAGAAATTAAAAGGTGTACTTATACTCATTTACCTGCTATCTTTATGTATTTTGGCTTGCTTATGCTATTCTCTTTCCTTAGTGATACTATTCCATGGTTCATCTAGACAATCTAGTGGTATAACAGCTTTTTGTTTTGTTTTAGAACTATTTAATTTCCAAATACAATGACTACATCAGCAGTAGAGAAATGTTTTTATTTTTACACCTATATTAAATATGGCCATGTTAAAAAAATGATTTTGTACTTGAAATCATGCCAACTTTCATATTCATATTATAAGCTAGATCAGAAAAACAAAGAAATAACAGAGTAAACATACTTTTTACACAGAATAATGTAGCAGGGTTTTATAAATTATTGTGGGAATGCTTTAACTTCTAATACATTACTTTAGGCAAAGATATACTTAAAATAAAATAAGAAACACTACCTTACAGTAAATACACCCTAATTAATTAGCTTCTGATTCAGTACATTTTTAATTTTATTTATCCCCAAATTTTCTTGAACTGTTTAGTGGTAATTCATATACTCAATATTTAAGATATATCTTATATAAGGTAAAATAAAAATACTTCATTTGTATTATATCTATTTTATCTATTGTTGGCTTAGTTTTCAACGTACATAGTCAGAAGTTTTCCAAGTTAGCCAAAATTTATGTCTGTTTCCTGGCTTGGCTAATTCAAATATATAATCTGGCAAAAACTAAATAATAGTGCACATGGTTGCCTCTTATAAAACAGTGTTTAAACTGAGAGGCAATGAGATCTACATAATTTTTCCTTCTATTCATTAAGGTTATATGCCATCTTGCTTTTTGCTAACTTGTCTATTAGGAAACCGTTGTGATGCATAAACTTGTTAAGTCATTAACAAGTCATTAAGTTGAAACTGAAACTGATTTAACACTGTATGTCGACTGTACTGAAAATTTTTTTTTAAAAAAGAATGAAGTTAGGAAAAAGAAGCCATTCTATTTCCTTATTTCCCCAAGTGAAATACCTTCTTGTTTTCCCTTCCACTTCAAAAACCGTACAAAGCTTCCTTTAAGCCTAGTTCAATGCTTCTCAAAATGTGACCCACAGACCAGCTGCCAGTCTTGAAACTCTTTGTTACTAGTCCATGAGGACATATGGAATATTACCATCACTAAGTCCACTACTGAGTTTACCCGATATTTTTTAATAGCAATACTGTCACAAAAAAAGAAGTAATATGTTAATTTACATCCAGGTGCAAGTTCCTCATATCATCAAAATGGAACTTTTTAAAGCAATGAACTAAATGAGAAAAATACCTAGAAAAAAAAATCATTATAATGATAATATGAGTATAATCAACTACAGCATACTTAGAAATTGCTTATCAAATTTCATTAAGAAGCATAATCAAAAGAATAGAAAGAAAATGTACATATTTAAAATGTTCTCAGTCTACCAACCTAATTTCAGTTAAACTTCTAGAATTAACTTCTTTTAACTATCATATGAAAATCATGGGAAATTTCTACTTTGTCTCCCAAATAGGCCCTCATGACAACTCAAAACACAACAAACAAGATGTAGAATCTTCATGCAAACAGTATCTTTTTGGGGAAAAAAAAAAGTTCCAAATATATCTGAATTAGTTACTTAAATTAACTTGATTTAGGAAAATACGGACCCTCTCTTTCTCCTTTTCAATCACTTGTTCTGTCTACTAACTGCATAATAAATGTTTATGATATAAAAGTGAGCTTTTAAAAAGTCTTTAAAATGCAACTTATTTTTTTATGGTTACATAATAAAGAAGACTTCATTAATACTAGAGTAAAAAGGTTTTAACTTATACAGACCTCATTTAGGCATCTTTTCTTTGTGAATATATTTCTGATAAAGGTTTCCTGAATTTCTTCCTGCTTCACCAAGTACTGCCATAGTCTCTTCACAGACAGTGCCAGATGGTGTTTGGATCTACAGGGACAGGATTCTTAATGATACACTTTGAAGATTTCTGATTAATGTGACCACATTCTCTTCATGCTCTATGAATGCTTATAATTATAAATTAACTGGAATCAGACCATATCATTGAGGGCAGCAGTTTGCAAACTTTTTCTTAAAAAACCAGACAGTAAATATTTTACGTTGTAGGCTGTCTTTCAACCACTCAACTTAGTCACTGATAGGAAAGCACCCAGAGGAAATACTAAAACGAAAGGGTAAGTCTGCGATCCAATAAAACTTTATTTACATTGCAGGAGGATGAGTAGATGTGGCTTCCCAGCTGCAGTTTGCTGAACCCAGGAACATAGTATCTACCAAAAACAGATCTCTCCTAGAAGAGATCTAGAAGTAGAGCTACTCACTCAAATGGTCTGTGAACACCTACCAGTCCATGAACTCTATTACTGATGCTCTCTAAGGTAAGAACTTGTGAAATACTGTAAATCAACTACGTCACTAAGCCACTAAGTACACTGTGTATTAATTCAGTTAACATCTTGCAGCAAGACTTCATTGATGAGGCAAGCATTGCATCGATTTACCTTTTGGTGTAAATGCTTCATCTCCTCATGGACGATAAAACATCTTGCTAACTGAATATTTTTTTTTAAGATTTTGTTTATTTATTTGACAGAGAGAGATCACAAGTAGGCAGAGAGGCAGGCAGAGAGAGAGGGGGAAGCACGCTCCCCACTGAGCAGAGAGCCCCATGGACCCCGAGACCACGACCAGAGCCGAAGGGAGAGGCTTTAACCCACTGAGCCACTCAGGTGCCCCAACTAACCGAATATTTTGATCAGCACTGTTTCAGAGTGGGAGGAAGTAAACTATGGCCCACAGGTCAAATTCAGCCTGCCTTTCCTTTTCGAAAATAAAGTTTATTGGATCACAGCCATGTCCATTTATTTACTTAGGGTCTATAGTTGCTTTCACTCTACAGTGGCAGTTTAATAGGGGCAACAAGGACTGTAGGGTTCTCAAAGCCTAAAATATTTACTATCTAGACCTTTGCAGGAAATGTTTGCTAAGCCTACAATATACAAACAAAGACACAGATATGAGTCAAGAACTGCAAAGCAGACAGAATGCCTTACATATTTTTAAAGTACTGATTGATAATACTCTGATTTAGTAAAACTCCGACTTAAAAACAGTATCGACAGGACAACCTACTTGAAAGGAGTGTTTGTAGGTTCCAGCAAAGCTTTATGGCGGAGAATTGCAGGGCCTCCAGACAAACTCTCTTCAGAGGTATGACTTGCAATATAGTCTTGAGGTGGCCCGCCATGGATTTCGAGTCGTCGGAGAAGAACTTGCTCCCAACACTGAAGAGTTTTTAGAACCGCATGACAAAGTGGTGAACTAACTGGAAGCTCTAAAAAGAGAAAATAAAAACGGCCCATGTTTGTCTTCTGCAGTAAAATGCTACAGCTGATTTTAAGAATGACTGAGACAGACATTTTGGCAGAGGAGATGTGCAAGAGTGGGGAGAGACCTCCAGAGACTTATATTTATGACTTACGATGTAAAGTACTGCTCTATCAATCACTGCTTTTGGCTTTAATTTCACATGAAAAAATACACTGAATAGTATGAAAATATGTTGGGGAGGAGAAGTAATTGCCTTAAATCTATGCTTCAGCCCAATTTCTATGTGGTATGTAACTAAAATTTGTTTAGAAAATTAAAATACATAAGAGTCCAAAGAAGTTAAATAACACTTCACATGAAATTCAGCACTTTCTAGTTCTGTATACTTTCATTTTCCTGATTCCTCAACTCTACTTTCAACTTTTAGCTATTCTTGATATTCACCTTCAAAAATCTAAGTAATATGCCTATACTGTGAATTCTAGATTTTTCAATTTTAGAAATGATGTACTCATTTGTTACTGTACTATGGAATATGAGAATAAACTATTCTCCGGCAGGGAGCCTGCTCCTCTCTCTGCCTCTACCTGCCTCTCTGCCTGCCTGTGTTCTCTCTCTGTTAAATGAATAAATAAAATCTTTAAAAAAAAAAAAAAAAAAAAAGGGACGCCTGGGTGGCTCAGTTGGTTGAGCAACTGCCTTTGGCTCAGGTCATGATCCCGGCATCTCGGGATCGAGTCCCGCATCGGGCTCCTTGCTCGGCAGGGAGCCTGCTCCTCTCTCTGCCTCTACCTGCCTCTCTGCCTGCCTGTGTTCTCTCTCTGTTAAATGAATAAATAAAATTTAAAAAAAAAAAAAAAGAATAAACTATTCTCTCCATCATTCCATTAGAGTCACATAATAATTTTTGTTAAAATGGGTGTTTTAAATATTTATAAATACAGACCATAGCTGGACCATGCAATATACTATCACTCCCCTTTCTTTCTGTACAATCTTTTCTTCCCCTGGAATTAGTAACCACTAAGTTTTTACATTTGTTTAATTTTCTATGTGTCTACTGCTATTAAATCCCCCAAAACCTCTACTAGAGGTATAAATAAAGTCTCAATACATTCAATCACATCAGGTTTAGATCCCCTGCTTTCTTGGGACATTGTCCTCCTAATGGCACCTAACAATATGATAGGTTTTTTTAACCAGACCAGCCCTCTATAAATGTATCTATCTTCTACAACAGGAAGTTACTAAAGTTTTTCTCGACTATTTGAAAAAAAAATGCAAAACAATAATTCAAAAGCAATGGGAATATTAGTTCATGTCAAGATATTTATTACCTGCAAGATCATGACCGGCAAAGGGATAGAACGTCTTCAAGTTGTTGAGCACTAATTGCACCATTGCCAAGCGCATCAATGACCAACTAAAAATAAAGCAACATCAGATCTGTTAAAGATTTACTTAGGGTTGTAGAAGAGTACACCACTCTGTAATCCAACAGTTTCACTATCAAGAATCTACTCTGCAGCTATGCTTCCAGAAAAACAAAACAATATATGCATGCAATCACTCATGTCAGCTTTACCTATAAGAGTAAAAGAGCAGAAACAACCAATTATCCACCAGAAGAGCAGTGGTGGAAACACTTTGGTTTTGAACCACAGAATAATAAGCCTTAAAAAACAAGTGTAAAGATGCCTGGGTGGCTCAGTTGGTTAAGCAACTGCCTTCGGCTCAGGTCATGATCCCGGAGTCCCGGGATCGAGTCCCACATCGGGCTCCCAGCTCCATGGGGAGCCCGCTTCTCACTCTGACCTCCCTTCTCATGCTCTCTCTCACTCTCTCTCTTTCCTAATAAATAAATAAATAAAATCTTAAAAAAAAAAAAAAACGAGTGTAAAAGAATTCTGGAGTGTTAATATGAAGTGAACTCCTGTATGTATTAATAATCAAATCATAAAACATTATATATACTATGCACCTGCTACCTTTTATGTAAGAAAGCAGAGAAAAAAAGATTGTAAACATCTACAAATATGCTTATTTTGCAAATAGAAGGATAAAACAGAAACTAATAAAAACGGGTATATGTAGAGGGTGTAGAAAAGAAATGGGTGGAAGACAGAAATGTGAGACTTCCAATTTCACATTTTTACACAGTTTTGTTTTTATTTATTTTTTTTAAGTTTTTTTTTTTAATTTATTTATTAGAGAGAGAGAGAGACTGAGAATGAGAGGGAAGAAGGTCAGAGGGAGAAGTAGACTTCCCGCAGAGCCGGGAGTCTGATATGGGACTCGATCCCAGGACTCCGGGATCATGACCTGAGCCGAAGGCAGTCGCTTAACCAACTGAGCCACCCAGGCGCCCAGTTTTGTTTTTATTAAAAGAAATTTCAACTCCTCTTTTAAAGTGAAACTCATTTATTTCTTAAGAGTACTGGCTTTTTATTACTTTAAATTGTATATATAGAGTTAACTGTCTTAACTATTTTTAAGTGGCATTAAGTATATTCAACCATAACCACCATCTAATTCTAGAACTCTTTTTATCTTGCAAAACTGGAGCTATCCCCATTACGTAATAATTCCCCATTTTCCCCTTCTCTTAGCCTCTGGCAACCACCATTCAACCTTCTGTGTCTATGACTTTGACTACTCTAAGCATCCTGTACGTGGACTAATGCACCACTGCCATGGTATCTGTCTATTTGGGACTGGTTATTTCACTTAGGATAATGTCCTCAAGATTCATGAGGACATACATGATTCATTGTAACATTGGTCAGAATCTCCACCCTCTTTTAGGTTGAATACTATTCCATTACATGAATATACCACATTTTGTTTGTGTATTCAGCTGTCAACAGAAACTTGGTGCTTTTATCCCTTAGCTATCATGAATAACGCTGTTATGAACATGGTTTCTACAAATACTGACCCCATTTCTTTTTAGCATATGTGCTCCTGATGTGAGCATCGTTTGTACAAACAGCTGTTCAAGACCCTGCTTTTAATTCTTTCGGGTATATACTCAGAAGTGGAATTGTTGGATCATATGGTAAGTCTATTTTTAATTCCCTAACTACCATAATGTTTTCCATTATGGTCCATGTGGTCCAGTGGCTGGACCATTTCACATTCCCACCACTAGTGCACAAGGGTTCCAATTTCTCCAAATTTTCACCAATGCCGTATTTTCTGTTTTTTGGATGGTAGTCATTCTAAGGGGTGTGAAGTGATCTCTCATGGTGGTTTCAATTTGCATTTCTCTAATGATTAATGATAGCATCTTTTCTGGTAGTTATTGGCCATTTGGAAAAATATCTATTCAAGTCATTTGCCTGCTTTTTTAATTGGGTTGTTTGGTTTTGTTGTTATTAAGTTATAGAGTTTGAATGACTTTTGAGACATGTAAATATTTTATATATTCAAAACACAAAATTGGACCAACAGAAAAAGCCAACATACAAAAAGTAAAAATCTCATAATTTTTCTTTTCAATAAAAGAGTATTTTTATTTCCTTTTCACTAATATACTACTTATTTTTTGTGGCAAATTTCTAGCTTTTCTTTTTTTTCTATTTTTAGATTTTTATATTTTCTATATTTTTCTATTTCTATATTTTCTATTTTTCTATCATACTATTAACTTACAATGTTTTAATAAAATATATATACCTTCAGAGATAGACAATGTATCAAAAGTGACAAGATAATATCCTCTTACTCATACATTTAAGGATAAAGCAGCAATGGAGCTTTTTGATGGTTTACCCACCAGCAATGAAGGGTGAACATTTGTATTTGAACATTGAACATTTGAATGTTCACTGAATACTGAATTTTTGAACATTGAAATTTGAACATTGAATTTTGAACAATGAACACTGAATATTTGAACAGTGAATATTGAACATGTATAATTTTTATAATATGTGGAAGCCATTTTTAAGACAGTAATTATTGATATCTTAGAGTTATTAGTATTATACTGAAAAGATATTATGTTTTCTAGGCTAAAACAGTGGAGTTTGTTTATCTCGGGGAAGCAAAGGACAAGGAAAAATCTGACAGCATTTGTGAGGACTGATGCACAGATAATAAAAAACTATGTAATTATTCTTAAAGAATTTAACAATTTCATCTAAAGAAATCTGAGTTACAATGTATGCTGTAATTCAACAAGCTATCAATTTCATATGTGTTATTTTAAAAAATATTATATATATATAAGCCAAGATGAATTTTTAAAAAGAAGCTTAAAATGAAATATTCCATACCTATACGAATTTGAATTAGAATGTTCTTGGAGATGGAAATCTGAGGCTAAAACATCGTCATCATCGTCATCACTTTCCAGACTCTCCTCTGAATCATATTCTGCTCTACTTTGGGAAGGGGGTAGAAAAGGCTAAAATAAAAAAGATACAGAACTTATCATTCAACTCTGCAATTTAAAACATTCAATTATAGAGTCTAATATTAGCAATTTACCCCATTTTCACATACATCAATGTAAAAAAGTAAAGTGACCAGTATTTGGCTGCTTCTTTTTTGATATTCTATGCCTTCAATCTCACTTGACACAATTCTCTTAATTCAGACATTCAACAAAAAATTTATCAAGTATCAATGTGTCAACAAGTATACTTGCCATAAGAATTTTTTTCTTTTAAATAGGCTCCATGCTCAGTCTGGAGCCCAACGTGGGGCTTGAACTCACAACCCTGAGATCAAGACCTGAGCTCAAGAGTCAGATGCTTAACCATCTGGGTGGCGTCCTTGCTATAAAGTATTTTTTTAAAACTTAAACAGTCACTGCACTCAGAGAGCTTACATTTTTGTGGGAAAAAAAGACAAACAACAGAAAACTAAATACAAACTGTATTTTGTTGTGCCATACAGAAGAGAGGCCAGATGAGATTGAGAACATTAACAAGAACCAGTGTAAGCTCATCATGTAAGGCCTCTTGGGGGGTGGCTGGGTGGCTCAGTGGATAAAAGCCTCTGCCTTCGGCTCAGGTCATGATCTCAGGGTCCTGGGATGAGCCCCACATTGGGCTCTCTGCTCAGTGGGGAGCCTGCTTCCCCCTCTCTCTCTGCCTGCCTCTCTGCCTGCTTGTGATCTCTCTTTCTGTCAAATAATTAAATAAAAAAATTAAAAAAAAAAAAGAAAAGAAAGGCCTCTTGGTAATGTGGCACCTAAGTGAGACTGAAACGACAAGAAGTAAGCCATAGAACAAGGGGGAAGAAAAGCATTTTAGGCAGTGGAAATTGTAGGTAGAAAGGTGTTAATATGGGAAAGAGTTTGGTGTGGAAAGTAAGTGGTTTGACTGGAGCCCATTATCCCAGGTTGAGTGTTGGGATGAAGATTGACGACAATGGCAGGAGACAGGTGGGGTAGGGTTTTTGTAGATCACAGTAAAGAGGGTAACAGAATGCCACTGGTGAGTTTTTTTTCCCCCACTGGTGAGTTTTAAGTAGAGGGCAGGTACCGAGATTTACATCTTAAGAGTATGACTATCTCCACTCTCTTATGAGAGAAAAACTCAAATGGCGAGACTAGAAATGGAGACAAGAGTAAGTAAGTAAGGCAAGAGTTGACTGTCTGGATGAAACCCATCTAGAAACATAAAGATTGATGGAAAGTCAGATGGACACAGTAGTGCTTCAGCAAGGCTTGACTTTAAATGGAATTGATTTTTTCTTCCTCATTCTTGAAGCCCACCCCTCCCAATCTTGACTTGTTTTTCTGTAGAATCCTTTGTTCCAGTAACTCAGTATCAATGTGGACATCTCGCTGACCTCAAAGTATACTTAGTCAAGAGACTCGGATGGCCGGTGCCTGCACAAGCCAGACATGATGAAGACATGATGAACAGAGCTGGTAGCTCATACCAGATTCTTATCTAAACTGCTCAGATCCCTTTTTTCCTCTAAAACTCCCACAGTCTTTTACCCCAGGTAGGTCTGCAGTTTTGAAAGCAGTGGCCAACTACAGTCTCCTTTTCTGGTAAACCAGTAAGACTATTGTTCTTAAAAAAAAAAAAAAAAGACTATCATTCTTCTTTATCCCAAAACTGTCGTCATGTTATATTCTGGCTCCAGAGCACAGAGATCAGTTTCCAACAACATGGATTATGTGTTAGTGATGAAGATGGTCAGAAATAACATACTAACAGTATATTTGGAGGAAGCACTGACAGATAGGCTGATAAGCATGGAGAACAAAGGTCAGAGAGTAAAAAGGCTATTTCTAGGTTTCTGACTCAAGCAACTATTAGGATGAAGATGCCATTTGCTAGTAGGAGAGAACTGCGGTTATAAAAGGGAGGTGTTGGACAAAATAAATATCAAAACCCCAAATCTTGAAGATCAAGACTTACGGTCAAGTGGAAAAGGAAGAATGAAGAAGGGAGACTCTGAAAGAATGAACAGTAAGGTTAGGAGAAAAAAACTAGAAGAGAATGGCATTAAGAGAACAAGACAAAAAAGCATTTTCAAGGAGGAAATGGCTGCATGTGTTGAATATCGCTAAGAGTTCAAATGAGATGATGACAACGAAGTTCCAGTTCTATGTAACAACATGGATGCCCCCTGAATCTCAACGGCAGCTTCAGTGAGGTAGCTGTGTCAGAAGTCACACAGTAGGTAACTATGAAAGGGACCTAAGATAACAGGAAAAAAAAATGTGTGTATAGTTTTAAAAAGCTGAATGATAACAGGAAGCAGAGAAATGGAGTAATAGCTGGGAAAAGTTCTGGGATCAAAGCAGGATTTGGAATGACAGACCATAGAACACACTTCTGTCCTGATGGGAAGTAGTCAATAGAGAAGAGAGCTAAAAGTAGAGATGAAAAGCACAGTTGGGATTCAGAACAGAACTGAACTCTCTGATAGAAAGGACTCTTTGTCCTTATTAACAGGAAGAATGAATAAGATGGGAACAAATGTAGTTATAGCTTCATGACAGGATGGTAAGAGTTTTAATGCCTTATAACTTATAGTTAAGAGCAAAGATGGAAAAGGTAATATGGGGAATCTGAAGTTATAAAATCTTTGGTGTAGGGAAGCCCAATAAAGACAGATAGCAGGGATAGGAAAACTTCTGAAAGAGCCGAGAGAGAAGCTCCTAAGTCCTCTCACCAGAAAGCAACATTAAAAGTGCACAAAGTTGTAAAAAAAGACCCACTTAAAGATACTGGATCAATTGATCAATGCACAGAACACCGAGAGAAGCATTTATTCAAGAAAAATTGACTGGAATCTCTGGAGAAACAGCGAGAACCTGGCATTTTGGTCATTTTGGTTGGGCTACCCCTACCCCACCCTACTGCTCTGTGCCACAGGGCAGTCTGTGAGCTCCAAGAACTCTGCTGCCTGGACAGAGGTGGCTGACTTGAATACAAGTCCCAGGTCCAGGGGCACCATCAAAAGTAACAGAGATCTGAGTACCAAAAAACTGGTAAAGGCAACCTCTCAACTAGCTTAAGGCTATGATATGAACTGGGACAAAGGCAGACCAGCCAGAAATTTAATAAGATCCAGGAACAAGAGAGCTAAAGAAGGCCTTCCTCATCATGGAAAATCTATCAATTAAAAATGCTTCAAAAATGAAGATGACATCAAGATATTTCCATGTCAATAAGGGGCTCGATAAACATTTATGGAATAAATGAATCACTCTGCAAAAGGCGATGAAGAACAAGGACAGACAAATACCTGTCTTTACCCCAAGAGAAATAGAAGAAAAATAAAAGCTACTGCTTAACATGCCTAAAGGATTGTTGTCAGCAGAAAATAGATATCAAATAATAGAAGAAGAAGAACATGAGAACATGAGGGATGCGGCTGGTCACAGGAGAAGCAGAAGACGGAGGCCGTTTCTGCTCTGCATAGTAGCACAGGAACATGGAAATGACCATGTAAGCTGAAACCATTGTGAAGCAATCTTAATAAATAAAGGAAAAACTACAAATATTCTGAGACTAGCAAAAATATTTTTCAAAACATTAAAACTCTTAGGGGTGGCAATAAATGTATAGGGAAATGAAAAATAGTAAAAATAAAATTCATTTAGCACACTATAATTAAAATATTAGAAATATTGAGAATTTAAGTGTTTTATTTATTTATTTATTTATTTATTGGGAAGATTTTATTTATTTATCTGAGAGAGAGAAAAAACAAGTGAGAGGCAGAAGGAGAAGCAGGCTCCCCGCTGAGCAGGGAGCCCAATATGGGACTCGATCCCAGGACCCTGAGACATGACCTGAGTTGAAGGCAGATGCTTAACGGACTAAGCCACCCACGTGCCCCATCAAGTGTTTTATTTCTTTGTAAATAAATTATCAAGAGCATTTTGAGTGGGCAAACTATCTTATGTGTTTCTAAGTTTGTATCAGCTTCCAACATTTTATTCTTCACATTTCCAGTGCTGTGAAATATTAGCCAGAGTTCCTTTAATGTGAAATGGGTTTTTTTGTGGCCAATTTTCTACGTCTACAACATCTTCCTTATTGTGTTACACTTTCCTGGCTGCACATCCAGAATTTTTCAAATGGCAGCCATGTCAGTAGCCCCAATGTGAGCTATTTTTCCATAACTTTGTTTACATTTAATTTTTTTTCTGTAGAAAGCATCTTTCATTTTTTATTTAAATTCTATTAGTTGTCATACTGCTTACATTAGATCTGAATGTCACTTATAGGGCTAACACTTGTCATTGTTTGGTTGCACTTCCATCTTTGTGGGCCAATTCCCTCTTCTGATTATCCAGTTCTGTAAAATGTCACTTGAGTTTGACACTTTGCTGTCTGTATACAAACTGAATAATGGGTCCTAAGGGATCAATCACCAACAGACTCTGAAAGAACTGTTGTGATCGATCACTGCACCTGAGGTACACCTGCTCTTTCCACAGTGATGTGTGGACGAAGAGCCAGCAGGCAAGTTGGTACTTGAGGTAACTGCCCACAGTTATAGACTGTGGAAACTCTGAGCCATGTTGTTGAAGGACTCGTTACTTCACTAAACAGCAGCAACTATAACATGAGAACCATGCAGGACCGTCTGCAGTACAGAAAAGGAACGAAAGCAGCAACGGCCCTGTGACTTCTTGTAGTCTGGATTCCTTAATTACCATCAAGTACCTTAGCACTAAGGTGTTGTCCAATGTATCTTTTCATCTAAGAACTGTATTTTGCTTTAAACTATAGAAATTATAACTTATCAAAGGACTGCCTTAGAAACCGGATGGAAATGGCCAATGACTCTTGAGATTTTTTGTTTTGTTTTGTTTTGTTATGCAGCCTGACAAAATGAAATCTTTCTAAACCAGAGTGGGAAAACACTTGGAAGCAGCAACAATCCACTTACTTCGAACATTTTCATTTCCATTTCATTGCATACATATTGTTCTAGGTGGCACTTTTTTACCTTGGCTATGAAATAGTCCCAGATACTGAGCTCTGGAGGGATGAACTTCTCTTGGACTGTCAGTGACTCCTGGCTGACTACTGATGAGGAAGAAGTCAGTAGGGCAGATTCTCTACAAGAAATTTTCGATGGCCTAAAACGTTTGTTCTGTTTCTCTCCTTCTTCCACAAGTGAAGAAACTAATAAAAACAAAATAAAGTATTATTAAAGTAAGTACTATTTCCATTGTATTAATTTCACCTATCTTTACAGAAGATTTAAGGTTACGTATAAGCACAAACACAAAACTGAGATCTTTATTACAATAGTAAGGTTAAAAAAAAAGTAAGCAGAAGACAAAAATCACTGTAAAAAGCAATCTTCACTTTTATCTCAACTTATTCCTCACTCTCTGAATGTTAACTTTTCTATTGCATATACAGGTAAAAGGATATAATATCTGCCTATAAATGAGTCCAACATTGAGCTAAGGTCATGTATCTACATCCCTTTACTTTGAAGAATACCCTGGGAAACAAAGAGTATCATGGGATGTCAATGTTAATTGAAGCCACCAACTTACTTATGAGGTTACTTAGTAATCCCTTGTCCTTTTATCTACATACAAAACTAACTGTTTTCACCGAAACTATATAAAAGAATTCAAATATGTTTACAACTGAATTACACTGACTCAGACTTCTGGAAATGGCTTGCACAAGGACTTTTCTGGTCAGTGGAATAACAAAGAGGGAGAAAATGCAATCTTTGTTGTTTTAACTTTTAAATACTTAACGGTTAGTATTTTCTTAGTATTTTACTTTAGAGTATTAAGGGTCTCGGGAAAGAAAAACAAGTTACACAAATCTATAAATAACAAATACTAAGTCACAAGATGCAAATCACCAGTACAGAACCAAGGATGTCCCAAACCAAAGCCTATGTCTAATTGAAAAGCAAACAACTCCGCAATAAGGTACACCAATATTCTCTTTCAATGGTTCCAGTGAGAACTGACTTACCTTTCAAAGGAATGCAAATATGTGTTCTGTAATATAATTGTGTTTTATTGTTTGCAGCTACTCAGCTTGCATAAACAGCATGCTCATGCATTATATCAAGCTACAGCCAGGCTGAGTTTAACAGACTGATTTAGTGATTTCAGAAAAAAAGGAAATTAAAATGGAAGAAATTCTAAAAGATTGCTAAGACATGGTATGATTATTACATAAACTTCCAAATGATTCTGAAATGAACTTTCAGATTAAATGTGTAAATTTCTGCCTAAATTTTTAAAAGATTTCTTCGTTTGAGAGAGAGAAAGAGAGAGCATGTACACGAGTGGGAGGAGAGGCAGGGGGAGAGGGAGAAGCAGACTCCACACTGAGTGGGAGTCTGAAGTGAGGCCAATCTCAAGACCCTGAAAATATGATCTGAGCTGAAACCAAGAGTCAGATGCTTAACTAACTGAGCCACTCAGGTGCCCCCCACCCCCGTTTTCTTTTCTATTTTTTAAAAGCAACTGATAGTCAACAATCATGTTTCTAATATATGTTGTATACATTCATATTCATTCTAAAACAGTGGTTCTACCAAATTCTGATCAAGTAAAAAATGTATAACATAAAAGTATTTTTTACCTTTCAAAAAATTAATGCTGTGGTTTAAAATAAATTAATCATTTGACTTTAACATTACTATTTTGCTTTTTTTGTTTTTAGATTACAAGGCATATGAACATAGAAACTTACAAACAACACTAAATAAATACATTTTTGCCAAGACAGCTATATGATAAAAAAATCAGAGTTTTTAAACTAAAACCTAAGAAGATTTTTTAAAAAGAGAAAGACTTACAAGTATAGTCAATGAAACCAGATACTGACATGAAAATAAGAAGTTATTACAGTGGGGGTAAATGTTTAAAATACAGATTCAATATCAGAAACATAAAACTACTTATTAAAATAGTTTTGATGAGCAAAGAAAAAAATGGCAAACAGGTACACAGTACTGAATGTTCTATTACTTGAAATGTTATAAATAAAAGGACCTGAGTGATGCCTCCCAGCAAACAAGAAATAACCTGTAGCTTCTCATTAGCATAGATGCTTCTTCTTTTCCTATAAATTACAGCAAGACTTAAGACGATTTTATGTTTAAAAAAAAAAAAAAAAAGACGATTTTATGTTTAAATCACAGTGGGTTGGCATAGTCACGAAGGACCAAGAGAGACTGCAGAGTGGCTGAAGGCTCAACTGGTGATTTTTGAAAAATGCTAATAATCAAATATCAAGAACCTCTGTCACTCCTTGGGTAAAATTGACTCTACTGTGGCATTACTAACGGGGAAATGGCTACTTTATTACTAATAGAAGAAAAAAACAGTATTAGGGAGAATTGAAAAGGAATGTGGATATGGAGCTTAGAAATTACAAGGAACATAGAGAAGCTAGAAAGTGGGTTAAAAAAACCCAACATAGCCATGGATAAGAAAAGACAGAATGATTCACTAACATAAATTCTTAAAATTTCTTAGTTGCTTTGGATTCATAGAGAGTACTTTTAAGAAGTGCTTTTAAAGTCAAGATTTTAAGAACCACTATCCTCACTCCTAGTACAATCTGCAGTGACTTCCTGGAACTATAGACGGGACTCCCTAAGAACGCACAACAAAATGAAGAAATGGTTAAGAGGCTACATCTAAAGAATGGGCAGAGGAGGTACAGAGGAGTAAGAAAGACAATTTTGCTTTTTATCATAAATTCTTCTGGACTATTGGATTTATTACGATGAACATATATTGTTTTGATTAAAATCAAAACATAAGAGGAAGGCTAACAAGTTAATATTTCTTCAGTTTATCATTTTACTTTTTTTTTAGAAGAATTTATTTGAGAGAGTGAGAGCATGAGTGGGGAGGCGGGGTGGGGCAGAGGGAGAGAGAGAAGCAGACTCTCTACTGGGGGTGGGGGGGAGTGCAACAGGGTGCTTAATCCCAAGATCATGATCTGAGCTGAAGGGAGGAGCTTAACCAACTGAGTCACGCAGGTGCCCCAAGTTTATCATTTTAAATCAAACAAAGTTGAGGCGCTTGGGTGGCTCAGTGGGTGAAAACCTCTGCCTTCAGCTCAGGTCATGATCTTAGGGTCCTAGGATGGAGCCCCGCAGCAATGGGATTTATGCTCAGCAGGGAGCCTGCTTCCCCCTTTCTCTCTGCCTGCCTCTCTGCCTACGTGTGATCTCTGTGTGTCAAATAAATAAATAAAATCTCTTTTTAAAAAAATCAATCAATCAAACAAACAAAATTAGTATTCTAAACCTAGACTTAAATATTTCTTTTAGGGGCGCCTGGGTGGCTCAGTCATTGGGCGTCTGCCTTCGGCTTGGGTCATGATCCCAGGGTCCTGGGATCCAGCCCCGCATCGGGCTCCCTGCTCTGCAGGGAGCCTGCTTCTCCCTCTCCCACTCCCCTTGCTTGTGTTCCCTCTCTCACTATGTCTCTCTCTCTGTCAAATAAATAAATCTAAAAAAAAAAAATTTTTTTCTTTTAAAAAGTTACCTCAACGTAACCAGCAGAATGATCTCATTCTCTGCTTCTTAATCTAAGGCACACTTACCACAAAACTATTCATGAGTGTGCCAGACAGTGCACAAAACTGCAGGCGGGACATTGTCCTGGGCCTTCAAGTTTATCTCCAAAATTTAATGGGTGGGAGGATGAAAGTAATTTAAATGACGATTTAAAATATTTTACTGGAAAGTAACAAAATATGGAGAAGACAAAAGTCATGTAAGCTCAAGATAAAAATAGATCCCTAATCTATTTCTTCCTTTTGGCAAGATAATTCAGGATAAGAGATCTCCTAAGGGATATACATATATATATTCACTCTCCTCTAGCATCCATTTCAGACAAAAAGTTTGAGAAATACAAATACAGGACAATGAAAATTAAATAAAAAACAAATTCTCAAGATTATATGTAAAACATGACTTTACAAGTGAACTTCAAAGATTCTTAAAAGGAAAACACCAAAACGGATTCAAGGAGCATACATTTAAGGTACTTCTTAATCCTCAAAGAATAAAATTAATTCTAAAACAATCTCTGACAAGTGAAATTTTCCAGATTTTAGTTAAGACTGACTCTCAAGGATTTGTAGGGCAGAGAAGTACCTTGTACCAGCCTCATAAGTACCTATAATAATGAAATGATGACTATCTTAGTAGAAAGTAGTGATTTGTCCCCAAATCACAGAGCAAGTTGTTTCCAAAACAGTTGGTATTCAAAGTGATTCACTGGATTAGGGAAAGAAAGTATTACAACTACTACTTAGATTTATTTTTTAATCAGCAGAAGTGGGAAAAAGGAAGAGAAGAGAAACAGGGTAAGAAGGGAGAAGGAAAAGAAGAGAGGAGGAGAGGGGGACGGGAGGAGAAGAGAAAGCAGGAGAAGAAAGCAATAGAGGAAGGAAAAAAGAAAGGGGATGGGAGAAGGGGAGCAGAAAGGAGAGGGAAGCGATAAGGGGAAGAAGAAAATCTGTCAGTGTTTAGTATCTGGATCAGCGGGAGTACATGCATTTATAAATAAATAAATACACACATAATGAGAATTTGCTCAAGCATCTTTTGTGGATAGGGTTATATAATAAAAAAAATCTAGAGATAACACTACTTTTCCATCACCCTGAAGACCACGATCCAGATGTGCCTATAAGATTTCAGCTCCAGCTCACCAGACTTGTTTAAAGTGAGAAAAGAGTACATACATACAATGAAATATTACTCAGCTGCACAGAGAAAACTATCATGTGCCACAACATGGATGAGCCTCAAGGACGTTGTGCTACATGAAATAAGCCTGTCACAAAAGGACAAATGTGGTAGTTATGAAATGAATAGATGCTTTTTAATGAAAACTTATACCTGTCCCTCAAACAGAAAGTCTGTCCAGGGAGTCTAACAAAAGATGTATTCCCTTTTCCGGCAAAACTAGTTATTTTTTGGTTCAGTTGCCAGTTAAAATTGCTGCATGTTCATCTATATTGTAAATAGCTGATCGTTTTCTATTTTGAAAATGCTGAAGTCTTATACTTTTTCTGGTCAAGAAATGTTGCTATTTTATATATTTTGCTAAAGGAAGGATAGTAATGACACATATAATCACTAAATACTGAACAGAAAACTTTTATTTTTATACAAGTTTTAGGGGAAAAGCAAAACATATGGACTTTCTGATCCATATTTAACATATATAATCAAATGGCAAAAATATACTTTAAAATGTCTAAAACATCATTAGCAGTCTCATAATTTAAAAAAAGTTATGCTTACCACAAATAAAATGCTTATTTTATATTTTATTTCTCAATGTGGGGACATACAAAATCATCACTATAAATTTATCAAGATGAAGATGGAAAATCCACAGTTCTCATAATTGCAAATATTATGACAAAATATAATAAAAATTCTTCAAATAAAAACTCTGCTTTGCTTTATAATATGTAATCAAAAGCAAAGTATGGATTTCTAACTGTTAGCAGAAAAAAAATCATTTTCCCAAACTTGCTATTGCTCACCTGATTATTTATTTTAAAAATTAACCATAATAACAAAATAATTCCTAAACCCATGAACTTACACCTGCACTAACTTTAGTTAGAAAAATAAATCCTTCATTAATATGTGATGTGGAGTCACCAAGTTAAATTTCATTAAAAAAAAAACAAATTACTGATTACATTCACAATTTTGTTAAGAATTCTAACCTGCCAAATTGAAATCTAATAGAAATCATCTATCATTCTCTTACATTACAAAGTTTAGTCATATTTAAATTTTATCACTAAAAATACTAGTGCATTAAGTATATAAAGGACATGTAGAGAGAAATATAATTTAGTTGATGGTAATGATGTACAATATGTTGGCTAACTGAATTTAAATAAAGAAAAAAGAAAAAAAAATGTAAATTCATGAGACCATCACTGCAAAGAAAACTGAAATCAGAATTTACACTAAAGTAAGGAAAACAACGGTGATTTTCAATTCTTCTTCTAGTACTGAGTTGCATCTATGATTAATTCCGCAGTTTCTGGATTCTTAAAGACAGATGAGCAACACATAACCTGGAAGCGGCCTTGACACTATGTGAACCAAATGTTTTAAGTATTCTGTGTTACTTGCCACCGAGGGATTAAATGTACAGATGCAGGTAATTTTCAGTCACTTTCACGATTTAGGGTTCAATAAGTGATGGAATACAGTTTATAGATAGTACCTATAAGATAATTTATGTAAAGGTATTTGTGTGTAGAAACAACTAAAACTGAGTGGTTCAAAAAGAACTTAGACTCTGAGTAAGGTTCTTTACACATCTGTGCTCAGCAGAAATGGTTGCAATTGAGACATGAGTGGTTAGTAAAAATATTTTTAATTTTTTACAGGTATCTGGACATTCCATAGCAAGAATTTATCCCTTTCTAACATTTCGTATTAACCAGATCAAAGTTCTAAATGATTTTCTCTTAGGACATATTAAAAACAGGTCCACAATTAGTTTACGAATTTTTTTTAATGCTAATCTCAATAGAGCTATGAATCTTACTCCCTCTTAGACTTTGAAAGTTTTTCTTTAATTGAATTCAGATATCTGAAGTTAAATATATACATTCCAAGGCAAATTTCATGAAAAGTTAGTCTTTTTCTTTTTTTGTCCATATAAAAAATAAAGCAAAGGAAGTTACTTCTTAAAAATGAAAAGAGATGTCATAAAATGAAAATATTTTTAAAAATTTGAAAACTAAGATTATCACATACGGGCTAATAAATTACAAAACAAAAATTTAACAGCTAGGTAGAAAGCATTATGAAGATTCTTTTCACGTCAAGATATAATACATTTAGCTTCAATATTAGAAAGTCTAGAAACAGGGATACAGTTGTTTAAAATATTTACTTTTCCTGGTATTTTGAACACTTAGAAATCCAAAACCCCTAATGGCCAGAATCATAGTATGCAAAACATAAAGCAGCCTCATTTGAAATGTTTTCCAGACATTTCAAGCCATAGCGTGATTTACCATGATTAGCACTGACATTTATATCTACATATTTAAAAAGATATTAAAGTCTAAGGAATAGAAAACATCAAAGGAAATAATTTAAAAGAAGAATAAAAAGCAGAGATGGTTTTCTGAAATGCTAATCATTGTTTTAAATCAAAAATATGGCTTGATTAAAGGAAATTTCTCAATTTTCTATTTTAAGTGCCATACAAAATAAAATGGGCCCAAGGTACACCAGCCCCTCCAAAACAACACAAAGCAAGCTGAGCCGTAAAAGCCTATTTCTAAAGCTAATATCTTGCCTGCAAGACTGGGAGGGCTATGAGAACTGATGGTTGAAAGAGCTTTGGTAAAGCCCACACATTCCATGGAGAATACCACTACCTGGTGGGGGCTAGGCATAGCAAAGTGCCTTCCTGCCAAAGAAAGAAGAGAGAATCTGTATTTGGGATAGAACAAAGACCAGTGTTACAGTATATTTCAAAACAAATGATCATTTCAAAAGCAAAAGATTTAAGAAAATTACATTAGATACTTCTAAACACTGGTGCACGAGTATCTTACAGTTTGAAAACTGCACCAGAAACTTGACACTGCATTTTCACCATAAAACCATTTGTTCATGCTTTAAGAAAATGGTCTGTAACAAAAACTTTCTGTGAATAAATTAAAAGGTAATTACACTTGACAAAGTTATCATTCAGATGAACAAATAAAGTTTCAGTCTTAAAAATAAACAAACAAATAAACATGAAAACACCAACCAGGTAAAGCTTTTGAGTGTGTGTGTTCTTTGTTGGGAATATGTGCGCCTCCACCAAACACAGCAGACCACATTTTTTCATTCAGAGGATGGGCCATGATCCGAAATAGTTCATTACTAGAATGTGTCGCCAGGCCATGGATGAAGAGACTCAGATACACTGCTGTGAGAATCTCACAGAGCAAGACTGTAAGTGCTGACTGGGCTTCCTCACCAGAAGAATTCAAAAGTCGAATCAGAGAAGTGATTCCTAGAACAAACAAACACAGCTACCACTGACAATAAATTTTAAAAATAAAGAACTATATTTTTTAATTTTTGAAAAAACTGTATTATATCAGGATTGAAGTTTTTTCTTCTCTAGATTCACAGACTAGAAGTTATTACAGTTAATACACAAATTTGTTCAATTTAAGAAACAATAAAAATCTATCCTCTAATATAAATCTGATAAAGTTTAATTCCCACAACAAATGTCATTTTATCAAACATCTATCATGACAAAAAATTATAACAAGCGATACAACAAAACATTTGAGTTATCTTAGTAAAATGGTCAAGGAAATACCAATGTTTAAAAAAAAAAGAAATACCAATGTTAAGTAATGCCAAATTTATAAAGAGTGCTAAATATTGAAGTGGTAACAATTGTAACAATATTTAACAGTGATTATCATGTAGCAAAATCATACCAAATGTACTCTGTCCTCATTTGATTAAATTCAATAAGGCTAAGAAAAAACTCATATATATTTATTTACGTACATATATACTTAAGTTATTTATACCTGGCCATTGCGCTGGTGATGTATTCGGAGTTATTGCTTCATCTAAGCTTCCTGTTTTCAAAGAATGTCGATGGGGAAGCAGTACTGTTTGATACATCATTCCAGTAAACTGATTTGTTTGGAATGAACTAAGAAAACAGAACATTTAAATAAGAACAATCCACAATAATAATATAAGAAAATAATAATACAAACATAATGATCTAAAACGAAACACGTAATATTTCCATGTTTTAGACCTAACTTCTAGAGTATCTTAAAATTAAAATTTTATTAGTTATACTGCTATTACTGATCTAATCACTATTCTCTATAGTCTGGTGATATATTAAAATCAAGTATCCTTTAAGTGGAAACATATAAATTTTCTAAATTAAAATACATGTGATAGGTTTTTAAGAATATTTATTTAATGAAAGATAAAAATATATATAAATGAGAAAACTAAAACACTCTTGACCACAAAAAGCAAACTATTCTATCAAAGTTCAAAACCAGGTTATCTGGTTGAAAACCAAATCAGTTTAGGTTGAGTTTGATATTTAATGGCTGTCAATCCTACATCAAGTTAGGTTACATCAGGTATATGCACAAGGTACCAGGGATATAATGAAAAATGTAGTCTCTGTATCCATGAAATTGATAGTCTGGTGGAAGAATCAGACACAAATAATTTTATCATCTTTCTTTTTCTTCTTTCCTTCCTTCCTTCCTTCTTGCCTTCTTTCCTTCCTTCCTTCCAGAGACCAAGACAGCAGAGGAAGGGGGTGCAGGGGAGAGGAAGAAAGAAAATCCCAAGCAGACTCCACAATCACCAAAGAGCCTGAAGTGGGGCTTGATCCCATGACCCTGAGATAATGACCTGAGATGAAATCAAGAGTCAGGTGCCCCTATCATATTGCTTTTAGAGACAAAATCTACTCATACAGGGTTATGAAAGCAAAAGGGGGGAGCAATTTACACAATTTGGGAATTCAGGGTAAGGTTCTCCAAATAAATGACACTTCATACTAAAATTAAACAGACGAATAAACAAAGTAACTTGCAGATTGACATAAACTATGAAATAAATCTGACAGAATATGGTACAAAAATTTTTGTTAAATCCTGTCATAAATTCCTATACAAAATGTGAAGTAAATGTATGTCATATTTAAACACAGCACATAGATTGGCTTAAGATCCTGTTCTGACTGGCAAATCTTCTATTAGCCATAACATTTTGATGCATTTGTAAATAGTTTCTCTTGGTTTACTTTGCAGTTTAGAGATGGCAGGCTGCCAACAAAAAAAATCTTCCCTACAAAAAAGATAAAGATATGTTGATGAAAACAAAGCCTCACTCAGTAACAAGAAAGTGAACTCTTGGAGGATGAAGGCCAAAGAAATCAAGTTGAAACTACCTTGGGAATACAGAAGCAGATTAGTAAATTGAGACTCCCATGGGAGAACTGAAACACATATGACAAGCAAAAATCAACACGAAAGAAGGCTAACACCATGTAGAAAACAACACACTCAGTGAATGACCTCCACGTGAGGAAGTAGACTTATCAGAACATGACAGAAGGTGTTTTATACTCAGAAACGTTAAAACAATTCGTATAGACAATAAGTTATAAAAATAAAAGTGACTGCTGAAATCAAGGAGATCTTAAAAAAATGAAAAACAGAATTTCTAAAACATAAACTCAGGCTAAATAAAAGACAAGACATTGCTGAAGAAAGAGTGAGTGTCTGGAAAATGACACTAAGATTTCTCCTGAAATTAAGCAAAAATAAATAAATAAAAATATGAGATGAAAGCTAAAAGGAAAATAAGAGAAGCTTATAAGTTCCAATACTTGTCTAATAAGAAACAGGAGAGATAAGACAAAATATTTAAAGAAAAAAAGTGGGGCGCCTGGGTGGCTCAGTCGTTAAGTGTCTGCCTTTGGCTCAGGTCATGATCCCAGCTTCTGGGACTGAGCCCCACATCTGGCTCCCTGCTTAGCAGGGCGTCTGCTTCTCTCTCTCCAGATCCCCTGCGCTTG
Source organism: Nasua narica (assembly GCA_028533885.1). Classification (NCBI taxonomy): domain Eukaryota; kingdom Metazoa; phylum Chordata; class Mammalia; order Carnivora; family Procyonidae; genus Nasua; species Nasua narica. Next base: position 12,472,598 of record CM052809.1, on the reverse strand, counting down.
TGTTTGCTCTCTTGCTACCTCTTTCTCTGTCATAAATAAAATCTTTAAAAAAGAAAATGAAGAAAAAAATCAATAAACAAAAACAAAGGATCATGGGGAAAAATAAGAGAAGCAAACCAAGAAACGGACTCTTAACTCTAGAGAACACACTGATGGTAACTAGAGGGGAGGTGTGTGGGGGGATGGGGGAAAGAGGTGATGAGAATTAAGGATAGCACTTGTGATGAGCACAGGGTGATGTATGGAAGTGTTGAACCTCTATTGTACAGCAGAAACTAATATTACACTGTATGTTAACTGGAATTTAAATAAAAATTTTAAAAAAGGAATGAGAATTTCAAAGAACTAAATGAAGATACCAAAGTGTCAAAGAGTGTGTTTTAAAATACTAACTAAATTACAGTGAAACTCAGGCTATAAAGAGAAAAATCATAAACATCACTCTTCAATAAAATTTGGCTCAATTTCAAGTCAGTTACTCCTTCCTTTGTGCTCCCTGAACCTTTCATTATGTTATAAACATACAGTATAGGACATTATAATGTTATAGTATATAATTATAACTATACTATAGTACTTATCAGTTAAGGGTAATGTCACGTCATATATACTACTTACCAACTCGTATGTTTGTTTCTAACTAGACGGACCTGAAGAAAGGAGAACTTGTCTCGGTGCGTATCACAACGCCTGACATTAGGCAGTGATCAGTAAAAGTTAACTAAATTAGTTATACTGACAAGGGTCTACTTCACATTCATTTGCCTTAAAGGCAAAGCTAAAATTCAAAGATGGAGAAAAAGTACTCATCACTTCAAATGCTTTCTGCATTATTTAGACTGTCATAAACAGTTTTTCTAAAGCAAGAAGAGCATACAAATTCTGAAACTTCATCAGTTACTGCAAACATTCCTAAATTTCACAAGAAGATATTTACCTGTAGTTATGACTACCACAAAGACACTGATAAATACAAGCAGAAAGTGAGGCTGCTAAAGTATGCATTACATATACCTGAAAAACAAAACAAAACAAAACAAAATTAAGTATAACTTTTAAAAAAATCAAACTTGTCTCAAGACCTACTATAATCTAGTAATGTAAAAAAGATAGAGAAACTATTTTGTCCTTAAAAACTATTTCTGTTTTTTCCTTAACACTCATTTATGCCTATAGAGATCACAGTATAGACAGATTAAAAACACTAAGGCCATTGGCAGAAATCATTAAACACACACCTGCTACCTACTTTCTATTTTAAGAACAAATGGGGACAGATGTTAGCTATTCAGTAGTGCATAAGCCATGTATTAAAAGAAAACCCTCCAAGATTCAACCTTCTTCTTCAACCAAAATACGTAAAAGCTCAGTCTGATAAATGACAATTTACCTATGGACAGGTCATTAAAGCATACGCCAACACATATTCTAGCTACGGAGAAAACAAGCAATCTAAAGAGAGTGCAATTACTTAAAGAAGAAGGTTTGAAAGACAGCAACTGAAGGGCAAACATTAGTACTGAGAAAGAGAAGGCTCTAAACACGGCATGACAAGCAGTGAGAGAGGTAGATCTGAGATGCGCAACCCAGGTCGGAAAGGAAACTAGATTAGACTATTTAAAAGACTAGGCTTTTGATCTACTCATGAAGTATGACAGTCTGCTATGTAGATAAGAATGTGGGAGTCACAGATTAAAATCGAATTGCTATTTCCCCTTCAACTATCAAGAAGATGTGCGGTAAGAATTAAAATCAAGAATATCATCATGAAAATAATGACAGCAAGTCCCAATATGGGAAATTACAAAAATGGTAAGAACATTTTCCAGCTTCTCCAATCAAAAAGGGGAGTCTATTTCTCCACTTACTGAATCTGGACTGACCTTGGGATTTGCTTTGACCAAGATGGCAAAATGCTGTGTGACTTCTGAACCTAGTCCTCAAAAGGGCTTGCAAATTCTACTCTTGCTCCTTTTTAAACCCCTACAACCACTATGTGAAATAACCTAGGCATGATGGTTTATTTTATATATCAACTTAACTGGACCAAGGGGTGCCCAGACATATGGCCAAACATTCTGGGTGTATCTAAAAGGCTGATGTGGGATGCAATCAACATATGTAGAAGTGGAAGACTGAGTAGGAAAGACTGCCCTCCCTAATGTGGGTAGGCCTCATTCAATCAGTTGAAGACCTACATAAAACAATAAAGCTGTAAAAAGGGAACTTCTGCCTGGCTGCACTGAGGGGGAACATTGGTGTTTTCCTGCCTTTGGGGTTAGGACAGGAACACTGGCTCTTCTTAGGTCTCAAGCCTGCTGGCTTTCAGACTAGAACTTACACGCTACTGGCCCTCCTGGTTCTCAGGCCTCTAGACCCAGACTGGAAACACACACTAGGTCTTGGGTGTCCAGCTTGCCCGCTGCCGATCTTGAGACTCTGCAGCCGCCATAATTATGTGAGCCAATTGCTTAGAGAACACAGCTCTATACACACACATAAAGATGTCATATTGATTCTGTATTTCTAGAAAACCTAGGCTTGCTTGATTGTCAACTATCAGCCCTGGAAGTAGTCTGCCAACCACCAAAAATGTAAATACAGCAATCCTAATCCAGAATCCAGCCAGCCTACCAATTAACCAAAGACAAATGCAAATATCAGAAGTCAGTCAAGCTGGCCCAAATTAGAACTGAGCAGCCAACCCACTGAATCATAAGCAAAATAAATGATGGCCATCTGAAGATACTAATGTTTCAGAGTGGTTCCTTTGAAGCACTTTAAGAATTTGAGAGGTAGAGCAGGGGGTCGAGAGGGGTGGGGAAGAGAAATGAAACACGATGGGATGGGGAAGGAGACAAACCATAAGAGACTCCTAAACTCACGAAACAAACTAAGGGTGGCTGGGAGGTGGGGGGGGTAGGGTTATGGACACTGGGGATGGTTTGTGCTAGGGCAAATGCTGTGAGATGTGTAAGCCTGATGATTCACAGACATGTACCCTGGGGCAAATAATACATTATATGTTAATAAAAAATTTTAAAAAAAGTGCACAATCTAAAGGAAATTAAATTCCTTACTGTATAACACACCACGTGGGCACTTAATCTACAGAAGACTACAGGAAAAGTGACAAAATTAAATGACAGGGGTTAAGGGTATCCAAGGGGGTAAAACTATAAGAGAGGCCACCTTTCGGGAAACAGAATATTGAACTGGTGTGATATCACAGCCTGTGAGGTAGGCAAGAACAAGATGACAGACTAGTCAAGAAAAACAAGAGATAGAAAAATAGACAAATCTGGTCATACTTTAAAGGACTTGGGTATGTTTGGAGAGTAAAGATGAAACACAAAATGTGCTATCAATGGTACATAAAGTACCGTGGTGATGGATAGCAAGATGATGTGGAAGATTAGATAACTCTATGATTAGTTATGCATTAGAATCACCTGAGAAACTTCCCAAAAATACATATTCTTGGGAATCATTCTCACACACTGATTCAATAACTTTGGACTCAACTTAAGAACTCAAACTTTTAACAAGCATGTCATGTGATTCTGCTGTAGCTGATTAATAAAACACTGCCTGGCCTGGAGAAACAAGAAAGGCAAAATATTTCACATTATCCTTGAAATATATAATGTTTTAATATTAACAAAGGAAAAGTTTACTTGTATATTAATAATTTTACACCAAAATTTTTTCTAAAAGGCAATTTCTAAATTATTTCTAAAGGTTTCTATTTCTGAAACGCAATCAGCTTTTGCCTAAGTGTAATACTAAAAGAATTACTCACGTATCTGTATTCATTCCCATTACTCTTATCTTATTAGTGGCTAAATAAGACTAAGTAACTAGCACGGTGATTAAAAAGTACCCTACTTGAATAAGAACAAAGTGAGGTGAGCTTGGCCTACAACCACAAGTTTTCTTTGATCAAAAAATACGTAAGTGGTACTGTAACAATTCCTATGTGTAGTCTGATGTTTAAAACTGTTTCTTTAAAAGTGTTGCTTTACATTTTTCTTTCGGTTTTATCAGAGTAAGTAGCTAAGTTTTGAAGAATGAACCAAGGGTACTTACTTTGCTGCTCTGGATGTCGGGATGGGGTGGTGAATCCAAGTTTATGATGGCATGCAGAATATCATGTGTGAGGTTACTGAGGTGCAGTAACGGGTTGGCAACGACTGTCTTGGCACTGGCTGTACAGGCAAAGAGGAGGGGTACTGAGGTCTGCTCTGACAGAGGGCTGGGAAATACTGGTTCTGAGGTTTCCTTAAACACAAAGGGGAAAAAAGGTTAATCGACTGTTCGTGGTTTTAATCCATTACTTAAGTAATACAGGGGCCTCTTGGAAAAACTTTAAAACAATCATAAATTAAAAGCATGACAGAAACTTTTATAGAGTTAGACGGGACCTGAAGAGGTCAACATTCCACCAAATATATTAACAATGGGGGGACAATACCCTCTTATCCTAATGAGAAGCTCATCACCTCACATAGCACTCACATAAGAATTGAGAGTATGAATTCACCTGATCAAAGGGCCCGATGCTGAATGATCCTGAAACCATTACACACACAGAACCCTACAAATTCATAATACAAAGCACCATAAAAAAAGAGCATCCCTTAAAGCAACCATAGTGAAGAAAACCAAAAATTTTAATATTTAAAGACAAAAAGAGCAATGCCAAAAACTGTTTCTCCTATGTGTATTATTTCAACTGGCCATCGTCTAGGTCACATACCTGCTGAGATTCTTGTAAAAGCAAAATCAATTCCATTCTCACAGAGGCAAGACCGCCACCGTGGGACCCATGAAGTATGCAGTAACTCAGAAACATCCGCAAGAGTGACTGATATTTCAAAAGCCATTGTCTTTTTTCCTGAAAATTTTCTCTTGGTTGTTTCGCTTTCGTTTGCTGAAGCAAATCTTCAGCATCTCCATTTAATCCAAATTCATCTCCATTTTCAGCAAATGCAGCCTGTAAGTCTTCGCCATCTGAACAGTAGTCACAAGTCCTCTGAAGAGCTATCACCTCTTTTTCAAGCCAGTGGTAGAGTTGGTAACGCAATTTTCCACCATCTATTTCATAGCCAGTAGATAACGTACGAAGTTCTACCGTGAGAATTTTTAAACATGCCCTAAATTTTAACTGAACTGCAATTATATCTTCTGATGGACTTAAAATGTCATTTTCATCAAGTGTGCTGAGAGATTCCGTGTAATTAGAACTCGTTTCATCTATTTGTTTCCCCATTTTTCTCTGTAAAGGTTTTAGTTCTTTCATTGAAATAGGGAGATCCTCATCTTCTTCATCGTTATCACTGTCCCATTTTAATTCTAAAGAGTCATCCTGAAACACAACACTTGGTTGGCTCCAGTCAAAAGAAAGAGTGGAATTTGACTGCTTCTCTGAGGAACCTTCTGAAGAAGATCCAAAACCATTCATTAGTGACTGTGACCAGTCAATAGCAGAAGACTTATCTTCCCTTGCATCCAACTTTAATGGAGAAGAAGGAGAACAGTCTTTACTAGTATTCAGAAAACTAGATGTTCTGCAAAAAGGTTTTGTTTTCTTGATGACTTTTGGCATCTTCGATAATACTTCCAAAGCTAACATAGGGCAGCCAGCTTTCAAATGAGCACTAGCAGTGGTAAAAAATAATCTTCTTTCACTTAAATTAATTGTTCCTGCCAGTCCACTTTTTCCTGTTAAACTCATGTGTGTGGACAATACATCAGATGATCCAAAATGACGTCTTAGCAAAAGTGGATGTGTTCTTAGATAATTGTAGAAATTAAAAACTGCAGGATTACAGGCTGACATCATAACTTGATCTGAAAGAAAATTCACTCTATCAGCTAAGAAAAGTTCAAGAGTTGTACTGCAGTCCTTTTTCTGTACCAGACACTTTTATCTACCTGGACTTTTGACCACATTTTACTAAGAGAACACACTAATGCATAGCAATGAATAGACAAGAACACATTTGTAAAGAAAGTGTTTTAACACAAAAGAAAAACAAAGGTATACTGATTACACCTCTTCAAGTAATAATATAACATTATTTAAAGTACCCACTTTCACATAGTTTTTATTCTCCTACTTCTCAACATTCCTTCCCAGTCTGCTTTGCTAAATCTTCCTCATCCTCTACTTTAGAATGTTAAGAGAGTCCCAGAGTTCAAGGTTTGACTTCTGTTCCATCTACCCTCCATGAGTGTCCTCAAACAGTCCCATGGCTTCAAATACCACTGAGACACAGATAACCTGCTTATCTACTTCAGGCCCAATTTTACCCTGCAAATCTAGACTGCTATATCCATATGTCCACATTACATTTCCATTTCCATGCACACACTCTTGCCTCAAAGCCATTTTATTTAGTAAGCCTTTAGCATAAACCACTCTTGACTCAATTAGCTACAATGACCTCAAACCTCTCAGATCTCAGCTCAAAGGTCACCTTAGCAGAGAAGTCTTCTCTATCTAAAACAACACTCCCCCACACCAGCTCCTGGTCTTACCCATATCGTTTATCTCAAGCTAAAAACTTAGAGGAGTTATCAAAATTGACTCTTATTCCCTTCACATTCCATATCCAATCCTACATAGTCCACCTGAAAATTATATTCAAAATACAACCATTTTTCCTTACCTCCACTCCTATCATTCTGGTCCAAGTCACTATTACTTTTAAAAATTTTCTTCTAGAGTACAGATTTAATTGGTTCTGAAAGTATGTGTTCATGTATTAATTCCAAACCAAAATACATTTTTGACATGAATATGTGTGGGCATAAAAATGTGACAAGAAAAGGCCTTTTCTTTGCCCCTTCATCACACAGAAGCCAGTTTGGAAATCTTCAGCTCAGATGGCCCAGATGCCTGAACAACTGAAGATGGCTTTCTCACAAGTCTTTCCCAGTAAGACTCATGCTACACTTCCTGATTAAACGATGCTATGTAAAAAGCCATGAACTAAAATCTTCGCCAGTTAGTATTCCAAATGGATGACACCTATGATACCAGCTATCAGAACCAATTCAATTCCACCCATGGAAAAATATCTGAAAAGCACATATCATCATTTTTATATAATTTATACAAAGATTTACATTTTATACTAACTTCCAAAAAAGCTTTAGCAAATGGGATTTCCAAAACAAAAGGCAGAAATAAGTCTCAAAAAATTAATTATAAAAAATTCTCTACTACACTCTCATGAAAATTTACCATATCACTTAGGTCAACTTACTGAATATTTTTATTATAAAACTTATAAAACTGATTAGCAAATACACAAACTTCCATCTAAGAAAATCACCCTTACATCATTATTTTCTCCAGAATTAGACTCAAATGTTCATAATATTTATGTTCAAAACATTGATTTTATAAAAACAGAAAATCCCAAGTTCTTGGTTTTCAAAGGATTTTTCTGTAAAAAGGAATCCTCCCGCCTAAAAGAAAAAACCACACACACACATTCATAGCTCTATGTTTCCACCTAAACCTTAAAGTCTTAGTCCATGTTTTCAACTTGCTTTGTCTTACTTTTAGCACCCAACAGTGCCTTCTGTCCCCAGCAAATGCTAATATAACTCTTTATTATTAACATCTTAGAAATGTAGCTTACCATCATCCTCTCTGACAGGTTGCTTTATTAATGTTTCCAGAGCACTACTATAATCTTCCAAAATCCAATATGCCATACTCCGAAGAAAAGGATCATAATGCATATTTATGTTCAGTGAATTGAGTTCATTGACTGGAGAATCAATCCCCAAAACTTTTTTACGTAAAATAGATTTGTATGTTGCAGATGTATCAAATTCGGACTCATAGAGTCTTGCTATTACAAGAGCCAACTGAATGTCATTCAGTTTCTCAAGACATACCTTCAAAAAAAGAACTAATGGTCATTAATAAGAAGGGGCATCCTTCATTTTAAGATAAACTCAACTGACTCACTAATAACTGGAATGAATAAAAGGCACTGTTATTATCTGAGCTAAATAAACAAAGATAATAACAAATAAAATATATACTTCTTGCTTCAGAAAATTACCTGCTAATACTAAATACCTATTTGCAAAAAGAATTAGCCTATAAATATTAAATAACCCTCAAGAGATACAACTCAAACAACATTTTATTTCATTTTTTTTCTGAGAGAGAGAGAGAGAGAGAGAGGAGAGAGGTAGAGAAAGAAGAGAAAATCCTAAGCAGGCTTCAGAGCTTGGAGCTGGACTTTCAGTCTCAAAACGCTGAGATCATGATCTGAGCCGAAATCAGGAGTGGGGCGCTTTTTTTTTTTTTTTGAGAGAGAGACAGCATGAGCAAGGAGGAGGGGCAGATGAAGAGGGAGAAGCAAACTTCCCGCTGAGCAGGGAGCCCGACGTGAGGTGGGGCTCAAACCCAGGACCCTGGGATCATGACCTGAGCTGAGGGCAGATGCTTAACTGATTGAGCCACCCAAGCTCAATGTCAGTCCTGACATTTTGTTTCTTAAACTTCTACTCTTCTCCATCCATCTCAGCAGACTATAGGGTTTCCTAATTAAAAAGCTGTTTTGAAACACTTGTATGAAACTCTGAGCAAAAGGGCAATTTGAGGGGTGCCTGGGTGTCTCGGTCAGTTAAATGGCTGCCTTCAGCTCAGGTCATGATACCAGGGTTCTGGGATTGACCCCTGTGTTGGGCTCCCTGCTCAGCAGGGAGTCTGATTCTTCTCCTCCCTCTGCTTCTCCCCTCCACTCCTGCTCTCTCTCATGCATGCTCTCTCTCTCTAAAATAAATATATTTTTATAGTTTTAAAAAGAGCAATTTGAGAGAGACAGGTTATATCTTAAATGTTTTAATTTTTTTAAGGCTTACTGAAAAATAATCAGTTAAAAATATGCAAAGACAGAGCCAAATATAGATTCACATCAGTTTAAACTAACAGAACAAACTTTTTTTTTTTTAGGACAAACTTTTTTTTAACCTGTTCATAAATATTCTTAAAAGGTAGAACAACTACCTCTATCAACCAACACAATGTGGTTAATCTTCATTCTATATAAGTATCATTCAAGCTAAATGTCAAAATTTTAAGAGTCACTGTTAAATATACAAAGTACTTAGCCTTACGTAATTTCCACTATACTTAAATTGAAATTAAAAAATAAAAATCTGAGCCAATCAAAGAGCTTGAAAGGATGACAATACTTCTTTTAAAAAGTTACATCATTACCTCAATTGCATCTCTGAGGCAACCGGCTAAAAGAAAAAATGCTGCAGAATGTTCAAATCTTTGTTTGCCTAACAAAGAAAAAGCATTCTTTAAAGCTGCTCTACGCCATCTCTCATCTTCAAAATTGTGTCCAAAAAACTGTGTCATCTTGGGGTCTTTTTGGGATCTGTAAAGAAAAAGAAAATGTACGAAAATTTTGAAACACAATGTTTACACAATTAGAATCAATTTTAACCAAAGTTAGCCATTTAAATGTTAGGACTCAAAAGAAATACTTGCCAGTGTATCAAGTACTATGCATCTGCTTCTTTTCTGAGCAAAAGAGCACTTACAGTAAACATCTACTTCTTCATGTAAATCTTGGAGATTACTGAAAAACTTTCTTTCAAACTATAAAGGAAACTGCTTTAGCAGTACTTCAAGAAATTATGTCTAAATCCATGCAAAATACATAACTTGTGTTACTTCACCATTTAAACTTCCTCAAATCACCTTCACCCTCACTGCCCACCTGCTGACTGGTAATCAAAACCTAAGGAATTTGTCCTCACTCAAAACAATCCTAAAAGATCCAGTCTCTTAGAAAACTGACTGGTGCCCATGATTTTCCCCCAAAGGTTGCTATTCATATGGAATCACCCAGAACTGAATGCAAAATAAATGGTGAACTATTTGTGGTGATCACGTTTATCAAGTCTTGTTGAGAACTACTAAAAGAGAACAATTCCAAGTGATCCTAGCTGGAGAATGGGGTCAGGTCAGGGACCATTGTAAGAGGGTAGTTTGGAGGGGAGGGATGGCCCGGCAGAGGGTGGATGCGGCCTGTTCAAGACTCCAGGCCGCATCCATCTTCCCCACTCCCCACTTCCCCATCCAATTCATCTTCACCACTCTAGATGCAAGCTTTTGGTTTAGTTCTTTGTTTTAAAGAAGCATCATGGGACGGTCTTAAAATAAACAAAAAAAATGTTCTTCTGGGCTGATAAACCTGAAAACAAACTAAAGTGACCTCATCAAGATTCTTTTGCTCCAGAAAAAACCTGGGCTTCCTTCCTATGAATCTCTCCTTAAACGCAAAAATAAGAATCTACAAAGAATCATACTTAACAAGAACAACAAATCTTTATTTTTACTTCATACACTTACTTCTCATGAAGATTTTTCCATTTTGAAGCACAGTTTTCTCACCTACCTATATAATCCCCAAATCACAGCTTTCTTTCTCATTGCAAGGTAAAAAATGGCAGCATCTAAAGGATCATTCTTTCTATAAAAGGCTGCTTTGGCTACCTACAATTAGAAAATATTGGTCAGAATTTCACAGAAACAATTTTTAAATAAACAAAATAATTTCTCTCACATTCAAGATTGGCACACATTATTTAATGTTCAATAGATTTAGGAAATATATACACTAATGCATGGATGTATATACACACACAAACACACATTATACACACACACAGACATACATATATTTTCTGTAATTTCAAAAGTAATTCATGGTGGCCTCCAAAGACACAGAGAGGTGGGAACACAGGACGACACTTTTCATTACAAGCTCTTCAGTATTATTTTATTTTTTCAAAGATGTGTGCCCACTGTTTTGTAAAAATCAGACACAGGCTACTACATAAATGTGTCACCTAGCAACTTATGAATTAGAATATAAACCTTAAAAACCTGTGTTAATGTGATATTTTGAAATAGAACAGCTATTTAAAAGCATTTTACTGCTTCAGATAAAAAAAAAAGAGAGAAACAAGAAAGGAAATATGGAATGTCCTTTAAAGAAACACTCAGAATATACTAAAGATTTTTAAAGATATTTTAAAGATTTTATTTATTTATTTAAGGGGGGGAGAGAGAGCACCAGCAGGGTGAGTAGCAGAGGCAGAAGGAGAGGGGGAAGCAGGGAGCCCGATGCGGGGCTCAATACGAGGACGCCGAGATCATGACCTGAGCTGAAGGCAGACACTTAACCACCTGAGCTACCCAGGCGCCCCATAATTCATTTTCATACCAAAAGAAAACACAACTTACCTTCTCTATGCACTTGCGTAAGGTGCGGGTATTCCGGACCCACCACCCCACGCCCATGGCCCTCAGTTCAGACCAAGTGGGGTCGTCTCTCTGCATGGCTGGCAACATGTTCAACAGCTCTTCTTCGGCTACTGAGTGAAAGGCCCAGGCAAAGTGACTGGTAGACAGGCCTGAGGAAATGTCAGAAATAATGTTTATAAGAAATGTGAGTGTTTTTATAATGATTATCGGAAATGTGTGTTTCATACTTGCCATAAAAACATCTAAACTTTTTAGGAGACTCACAGAGTCGCAAATAAGTAATTAAGGTTGGAGGAACATGTTTTTTTTTTGTTTTCCTGCTTCTCCTAACAACTCTATCACTTCACTGTTTTCTACAGTAAGCATATATTTTCTATAATTAAAACATATTTTTTAAAAGATAAAAATGCTATACGGCAAATGCCACTGTGCTGATTATTTTTGTTCTCTACCTATTACCCACGACCTTTCCTTAGAAAATGAGAAACACATAAAGCTTTATTCTATGCTGAAATGATCGTTCTTCGTTGCTAACTCTCACAGTCCTTTGGTCAATGTTTGGTTTTTGTGGATTTAACTCCATGGAATCAAATGAGCATCAAGCAGATGGGAAAGCGTGCTGAACAGACCTTAAGACTATAGACTCTGGAATCAGAATGTATAAAATAAGTCCAGCTCCAGCCCTAACTATAGAACTGTGGGTAAGTTACTTAGTCTCTTGATTCTTCAATTGCCTCATTTATAAAGTGTGAATAATCATGGCACTACCTTATTACATGGTTGTGAGGATTAAAATACTATAGTTAAAGCCTTTAGAATAGTACCGTACCTGGTACATAATAACTAGTAAGTCAGATACTTTTCTATTTAAACAGTATCATTTACATTAGCAATTCTCTCAACCTACAGACAGGTACATGTGGTATTTCTTATTGAGCTTCTAATTTGTGTCTTCAGAGTACGTTCTGTTTAGTATTGCTGGGTGAAGTACATGCTTAATTAAAAGATATGGCTTTGACATATATGGACTCAACATAGAAAACCTAGTATCCAATGCCAAGGAATATGAAGTGTCCACTATACCCAGGTCTTTGGAAAGAAAGAAGCAGAATTTTTTAAAAAAGAAAAACATCTATGCAGTGAATGGACTGTTACTCTGAACACCTTTATATTCCTATTATGTCTCAATCCGTTCAATAATGTTTCATTAAATTAAACACTTTGACTTAGAATTTTAAGCTTTACTTTTCCAAAGCTAAATATAAAATGAAGGGAGGGAGGAAACAGAAAGAAAGAAAGGAAAAGAGAGAGCAAGAGACAGACACCCGCGAGCAGAGGCTCACCTGTGGAGTCCCAATAACACTGTTTAAACCTAAAGACCCAAAAATGCTGGAATGCAGCTCTACCTCTCAACTTTCTGGGCACTTAGCCAAGAAATACAGTTTTAAGTTTCCTTAAATTTCAATATAGTATTTCCGATACTTTAAGCCTTGACTAACTACATAAGAGTATCTGAAAGGTTACTAAACTAATATCTGAAATACATATTAATGTTAACAGTAGTTTTGGGGGTAAGTGAATTTTTACTTTCTTTCTTTCTTTTTAAAGATTTTATTTATTTATTTGACAGAGAGGAGAGAGATCACAAGTAGGCAGAGAGGCAGGCAGAGAGGCAGGGGCTCGATCTCAGAAGCCTGGGATCATAACCTGAGCCAAAGGCAGAGGCTTAACCCACTGAGCCACTCAGGCACCCCATGAATTTTTACTTTCAATGTTTTGTATTCTGTAAAACAATTAGATACTGAATATATATTATTTCTGTAACTAAATGTTACCCAATTTTGGATAAAAAATTGAACTTCAATAAATGTCACAGAAGAGAAAGAAGATAACTTAAAGAAGTTAAAGAAAATAAAACAGTATTAGTTGACCTTCAACGAATGATGCATTTGAAAATGTAACCAAGAAAATGCAATTGCCCAATGTCTGCTTCTTTATTAGCTCTTTCCACCTACCAAAAAAATTCCAATATTTAAAGCAAAGAAAATTATGTGGAAATAAATATTTTTACAAGTAAGTTAAGGAAACTTAGAATGTGTCGAATTTGTCATTGTTATCATATCTGGGCAAAAACAAACGTGCTCCAGTATCTCTACTTTTACTCCCATTCCTTTTAGCAGATTACTACTAAAATCACCTTGGTGAAGGAGCTGAGCTCGGTAAGCTGGAAGGGAAGTTGTAAGGAAAGTATGAAGTCGAACAGCCAAAAGAAATTTTAACCCGCATTCATCAAGAGTTTCTCCACCTACAAAAAACAAAAAGTATTTACTTATTTGTATTTATAAGAAAAGCAGTTGATTAGCAAATCCAAGTTAATAAGATCTGACTTTATTTGAATAAAAATGTAACAAAATTTTTAAAAAGTTTAATCTTCACTGTTGAGTATGTTAAAGTATTTTCCATGTTAATTCAAATCCTAGACCCATCCCAATAATCTGCTGCTAATAGGGGAAAGAAGAATTGTATATTTTCCTTTCAAACATAGTTCAAGGGGTGCATCCTACCATCCAATGCATACAAAACTGGGCTTGTTAATGTCAGATCTTATTGAGATGTGATGGAAATTCTACATTCAATTTTTTTATATATGTATATAACTCAGGATATTAAAAAGAAAAAAAATGCTTCCTGGGTGAGATAAAGACCAATTTTAATATACCTATTTTTGCTATTCTAGGTAGCACTATACATTAGTGTTAATTAAAAAAAAAACCCTCAATATTTTGAAAACGAAATTAATAGTGATCACAACATGAGAAAAAATAAAGCAGAAAGCACTTTTTATTTTCAGGTATCTAAAGTGATTAGTTAATAAGAATGTTAACTTTTGCCAAACCCCAAGGGATTCAGTTGGATCTTTAATATTATTGAGCAATTAAGTAAAAATGGTTGGCATAATGAATCGTTGCATACTTTCTCAAAGTACTATGATTTATGGGATAAATAGCACATATTAAAGTTAAAACTATTGAGAAGGGAACAATAATGATTAAAAAAAACCTTCCTGGGCATAATTTTTATAAACATTACTTAAGATTATTTTCTCTGTAAATAAGTAATCATATATCAGTTTCGCCTCCAGTCCTGTACCTAATTTAGTTTTACCTTGGCTTCTGTCTCTGCTCTCCCCGATGTCGGTGCTGGTAGTAGCAATTGTATCTGCTAAGGCCATCAGAGACATCTGCTCCATCCGGCTGAGTCCTGGTAAACTGGAATGCAGTAAGTGGCCAGAAAGAACCTGAGCGTGCTCAGGACCAAAGTAAGTTGGACTGTACTGTGAAAGGTCAATGACCTGGGGCTTGGTGTTTTCCTCATCTGTCTCTAACACTTGATGATCAGTCATTAAAGTTGGAATCTGAAAAAGTTCATCATAACTTTCTTTTGACAACTGGTTTGAGTTATTTAAGGTACTCTGATTACTAGACTTCTCTAAAGATGAGTAGCAGCTATCATCGTCTGCCGCAAGTAAGGCGTATAAGGGAAGTGGAGGGACAGAATCTATTTCTGTGTAATCCATATTTTCACTTTTGTTGAAAGCCTGGGGGTCTCTGGTAGTGCTCCCACTAGCACTGATAGTGAGAGACCTAAGGCGGCGCTCGTGATTGGATTCAGCTTCATTCAGCGCCACAACCTCCCCAGCAATGCACTTGACAAGGTGCGACAAGATGGCTTTTGCTCTCCGAACTTTGCCAAGGTCCATGAGTTCCAAAAGCTGCAAGGGATGGTACTGAGGTAAAGTTGGAGAAAGAACATGAGCTGCTTCAAAAAGACCTGAATCTTCTGTATCCACAGAAGGATCGAAGGCAGTTTTCTTTCCACAGATTTTCTGTGCAAGACTGGTCATGGATCGAGTCAGAGTTTTCTTTGGAGGATGTAATCCAGAACTCGATGAGTTGCTCTGTTTTATTAAACTTATTAGAGATGGAGTGCTCCCATTGTATGAATCTGCCGTCACAGGTTCCTGCTTAGAAGATGGCTGCCACTGGGAATATACATGCATTTCACAATCCATTCCTACCACGAGGATGCCGTCCCGGACCCATGATAAAGAAACAGGAAAAGGCGGAGAGCCTTCCACAGAAGAAACCAAGTCCATGCTTCTTAAGAGGACAAATTTAGAAAGCGGCACAGCTTTAGTGCTTTCCCAGAGAGGAAAGGCTAGGCTTTCCTTACCAGCCTGTTCTTGTACCTTGCCGGCCAGGGGTCCATACATAAAAAGTTTTGATCCAATTCCTACAGTGAGGATATGAGAACCATCTTCTCTAGACATCCAATCCAAGTGAACCAAATGCTTCGTACTTGATGTGATACTCTCTTTACTGGATAAATACACCTCTTGTTTATTATAAGCCACTAAATTGCTATCGATACTAATACCAGAATCTAACACTGTATTCAATTCATCTAAGTGAATCGTCTGTTCAAGGACCCAACAAGAACCTCCTGTAGACTCACATTCAAAAATACTGACATGCATCAGGAAATCCTGAGAAGACCTACTATTAGATGCAGGCTGCTTATACGCTACGGCTAACCTATTTGTATGTGCACAACTAACTTCTACAGGCCTACCAGGGACGGTTATACTACTGTTGCTGAGAAGTCCCTCTTCGATAAGTAATGGCCATTCTTCCCAAATGTATACCAGATCCGTTTTTCCGTTCTTTGATGTTTCAGATTCTCCATCTGTTACTCTGCACCTCCAGAATCTTACTTTCTCATCCGAACATGAAGTTGCCAATAAATAAGGGGCACTGCACACAGGATATATGGAAGAAGAACTCAGATGTCCTAAAATAAAAATAATCGATTAACAAAATGTCAAATTTGGTTAAATATTTCACCTTTCATGCACCAAAGGTTTTAGTCTTTGTATAAACTACTGTTAACGAGACAGCATACATATAGTTTAAGAATCAGTAAGATCAGTAAAAAGCTTTTAATGACATCAAAAAGGTACAAAAAAAGGGAAATATTACCAAAACCTGGAGTTGAAAGAGAACTCTGAGGTAACTTCAATTTCTATATTTTATAGGTAAGGACCCTTGGCCAAATGTGAGTAGTCTTACGCCAAACAGCTAGAATAAGACAGAATCAGAAAACCTGAATTCTAGTCCTGGTTCTCAGGTCAGCATTATTTTCTCCCAATTCTTATCACCCAATTTTTATCAACTGCATTTTAAAGATATCAATACATTTTTAAAACTGTGTCAACATTTATTGGCTCTTCTTCAGTATTTTTACCATTTTGTGCACAGCCCATGCTTACGTAGGTACTAAATGGGCCCTCCATAACTGAGGGGTAGGTATTCGATACTACTGATGCTGACAAGATTCCTAAGTGGGACAAAACATTTGCTATCCTTACTGTAATTATATACTCTTGATTTCCCAAATCACTGGCAAGCTTTCTTTTTCTTTAAGATAGCAGTGACTATTTTAGGCTTTGCTAGCCATAGAGTCTCTGCTGCAACTATTCACCCTGCCGGTCTAGAGCAAAAGTAGGTATACGCAAAAGTCAACCTTAGGTGTGGTGAGGTTCAATCAAATATATTTACAAAACAGGTACATGGCCCATGGCCTGCCAAACTCTGTTCTAAATAATTATATATAAACTACTAAATATAATATAGAAATGTTATATAGGACATTTATTGTATTTTGAAAGCATTTCAACATAATTTTAATCAAGGTTTTTTTTTTTTTTTAATTTAAACTCCTCAAGGAGTATAGCAGTGTTGCAGAAGGGCACGATTAGCATTGTGCATTGGTACCTCTGAGCTGAACACAGACTAGCTTACCTTGCAACGACTCCTGATTAAAAAAAAAAAAAAAAAAAAAATCTTAGGACTAGCATTTACTGTATGCTGTTTTTGCCAAACAAAACGAATTTCTTATCTTTCCCTAGAAATCCGTCGTCTTCTGCCAAACTCAACTTGGGCCAAAGTTAAATAAGAGGACTGTTGCTAGAAATATTTCTCTTACATTTGCCATATGTTTTAACTGGAGTTCAGCAGTGAAGATTCATACTGTTCTGGCTAAGGGAACAGCTCTTAAAACTGTGTCAATGCAAACATCATTCTTTTTCAAACTTTAACTTTCCTTGCACTGGTGCTTCTTTTAGTAAAATATACAGGGATGCAGAATTAAAAGTTATCAGATCACTGTTAATATCCCAATTCCTGCCAACTTCATCAATTAAAAAAGATTAAGTACCTGATAACATGGCACTGAAAAGCGTTCAACATCATCAGTCCAAAAAATGAGAGAAGTAGAAAAAAACAAAAATGCACACTCTGACTACAAAAACCAAAGAACTGAGTGATAAAAAGATGGATTTTGTGTTGTTTTCTTTATACCCTAGAACTGTGGTTTGTGATCTACTATGTGCAATTAGAGTCACGTGGGGCCCTTGTGAAAGCAGCCTGGCAGGTGCACCCCAGAGTCTGTGATTCAGCAAACCCTGGGGGTAGCCCAAGAAGTTTTATTTCTAACAAGGTGCCACATGGGGATCTGATGCTAATGCTGCCAGTCTGGAGATCACTTTTTGAGAACTACTGCCCTAAAATGAAGATGATAAATACATACCAGGACCCACACATTTAGAATCCTTCCGAGCACACAGTTCCAGGCAGTTACTACCAATATTATCAAAGTTCCCCAAATAAGGCACAACCTCGTTACTATCTCTTCCCAGGAAACTCTGGGTTTTTCTTCATAAAGTCATCATGAAAATTTGTTTTGGAAATCAATACCTAAGATTACAACTGGCTGACAAATGTCAGAATAATCTGAAAACATAATGAGAGTTTATTTAAGTTTTCAATGTAGGATACTTAAAATAGTGTTTCCATTTCTGCTTCCATGTGGATTTAGAAACAGAAGTTGTGCCTCTTTTTAAATACCTTACTAGATATTCATGAATTATCAAGTTTGATTAGTCTCTTTTGACACACTTTACAAACCTGCTGATGGCTTAACACTTATTATTTCAACTCCTTCTGGCAAATTCACCTCTTGGCTATAAACCATTTCTGAAGTCAGAGTCAACTTGCTGGTACTCTGGAGATTGGCTCTGCAAGCCTGATACTTTTGTGAAAACGGAGACACGATCTTCTCTGGAGAAGAAGAATAATGTTCTTCTGGCTGCCAAACCTCAGATATTTTTGTATCTACTTTTTCATCTATAAAACAGAAGAACCAAAAATGGCTATATTTTTTTATAATCCCAAAGCCTTATAAAAGATAAGAAAACAAAAACAAACAAAAAAGAACACATAGTAATAGGATTCTTTATGGAAAGAAAATCAGAGAATCCGTTTGCTTTTTTAATTAACTGAATAAAACTACAATTATTTTCACTCAATAAGAATAGGTTTTAAAAAAACATACTGAACTATCTACTCATTCATAATTTGTTTATTTAAGCCTACTTGAAGTTCCAAAGATTAAAAAAAAAAAAAAAAAAGACTCACCCAATGAGACAGGAATGGACTGTAAATGTAAATTCCACATGCGTAACAATGAATGGTTGTCTTGGGTACACTCTATCACAATTAGGTAGAATTTCTCAGAAAATCCATTAGGTGAGCTGCCTGTTGATATTAATATTTTTCACTATCAACATGGATAAATGAGATAACTTATTAACTATGCCAAGTTAAAATAAGTGAATTTTTTAAAAATTAAAAACTCCTACCTAAATTCTATATACAAAATAGCATTATGGAATGCAATCAATTTTCTGATCACATGGATTTGTATTAAATTAAAACTTTATTAAAATGTATGCTATGCTTTTCACTTCTGAATTGGCAGGCTTAAAAACAGTCACATATCACAGTAATCACTCTTACGTTATTCACATACATTAAACCTTAAGGACATTTCTGAATAGGTGGGAACTATGTGACAGATACTTTAAATCCACATATGATTAAAACTGTATTGCCAAACACATTTCAAAGTAAGTAACATCCATAATGGAATGACCTATTAACGAAGTTTATCTAAGAACCGAAATAAAAGTATTAATTTATCACATGAAGAATTTTTGTTAATCAAAACTGCATGATTTAAGCAGTACACAAGCTGCTCAAAATAAAACTGCATCTAAAATATAAAACCAGTGACTCATTATTGCCTGAAAACAATTAACTTGGTTCAATGATGGACTTTAACAAACTAGTCTTCACTACGTACAAAATTATGTAAAGAAAAATTTAAAAACTATATAAATCAAAGAATATATAAAAATCAGAAAAATAACCACAAATATCTTAAGTTATGTTGTGTTAAGAAACTAACTGAAAAGGTAACTTTGGTAATGGGTTCTGGGTGATTAAGACACTTAAATTCCAAGAATTAAAAGGAAGGATAAGCAATTAGGACTAACGAAAAAAGGTCAGAGATCAATCTACTTCTGATAATTTTACTAACAAGAAAGACTGCCCTAATAAAGAAAGTATCTGTGAAGCATTTCTTCAGTTCTTGATACTAGAACAAAGTAAGATGAACACATTATACATTGCAAGTGTTTTCCGGAAAACTCTGATAATCAAGATAATAGTTTTTTAGTAAAAGTCAGTAAGAATTTCTGGAATATTTTAAGAAAAACTAGGAAAAATATTCAGTTTTAAAGAGAAAAAAATAAATTAAATATTGAAGAATGCTAGAAAATGCTAGAATAAAGATCACAACACAACTCCACGTAAAGCATAAGAGAATAATTTCTTTAAAAAAAAAACCTCAGAGATGTGAATTGTTAACAATATTAATGCTAACATTTCAATATAAAAAAGGAAAAATAAAAAATATTTTGTTGATATAAATAGCCCTTTATCCTGCACCTGACATCTTTATTTTCCATTTTCAGTATCTTTCCATCATTATATTCAGAGCTTACCAAAGCACTGTGTTTTGTACAGTTCACAAATTCTCAGGGAAAATGACTAAGTGAAAACAGTGGTAAGAAATTAGACACTCGACCTAACAGTGCTAACTCAAAGAAAAAAAAAATAGAAAAACATGGAATTAAGAATCAGTGTACAAGAAAAGTAAGAAAAATAATCTGGAACAAATACAGAATGAAAATAGTATTATGTGGGGCTTAACAGCGGACTTTTAAAAGCACCAGGGAAAAACTGTATGGTTCATTTATAAGTAAAGTCATTTCTCAGTTTGGTTTGGCTCTGTAATTAAAACTGATGACCAAGAGATTTAAGCTTCATTTTGCTCTGTTTTCCCCTATACAAAATAACAGTTAATTTTTAGTGAAGGAGGTTAATTTTTTTAAATGCTTAACTATAAAAGTGTTAATTAAAACACTCTGTCTTTAAATTTTAACTTGAAGTTTTAAGCTACCGTTTTAAATTGTAGATTTCTAAAAGGTCAGGTATCCGTATTATCCAAATTGTTAGTGTAGGACTGTATCATGCAAAGAGTACTCATACACTACTAACAAAAAAAGTCTCTATTATGCTTTTTAAAAAATATAACTGACAAAACCCATTAATTTTTTTCATGTTTTTTTCTTGGTTTAAGAATAAAACACTACTGGGCGACTGGGTGGCTCAATCAGTTGGCATCTGCCTTCACCTCGGGTCATGTGAACTCAGGGTCCTGGGACAAAGTTCTGTGTTGGGCTCCCTGCTCAGCAGGGAATCTGCTTCTCCCTCTCTCTGGACCCCTCCCCTTGCTCATGCTCTCTCTCTTTCTCTCTCAAATAAATAAATAAATAAATATCTTTAAAACAAAAAAGAAAGAAAGAAAACTACTGGGTTTTTATATGGTAAATAACATCACAAACCCACATAGGAAAATTTTAAGTTCACACAGATGATATGAAACATTATATCAACTTATCTTTATTTACAGTTTAACGTACTCTACATAGTATTTCTCATTACATAAAAAAAAAACAAACTACTCTTTACCTGCATCAGATAATACTCTGTCTTTTCCCAGACTTTTCTTCTCAAGGTTATTCAAAATGAAATCTTCTTGAAAAACATGAAGCAGCTGGGTTTTTCTGCCTTGCTGAATGTAAATAAACATCAACATAAGTTGACATATATGCTATTTACCTACTGCTGAGTGGCCAGAAGAATAATACTTACAAGTTTGGTAATGGGATCTAATGCGATAATGCATCCTGGTCTCGCTGTTGACTGTTGACTTACGATGTTAAACACTTCACCAACATATTTCTGTTTTTAAAAAAAGTGGATTTCCCCTTATTAAACAAGTAAATTAAAAAATAATTAACAAATAATATGAAATTTCAGTCACAGTAGATAAATAGTGAGTAAGTTCAAGTGCGGCTAAATAAATTCACAAGTTGCTTTCATTATAAACATTCTAGGATTTTACCTTACTATTCATTACAGAGAAATGAGTAAGAGTTATGGGTCAGTTGATGCAAAGAACAAAAGCAATGCATAGTTAGGGGGAAGAATATTTTACATCTGTAAATGTAAAAGATTCACTTCAATGTCACAGAAATGTTCTAAGAATCAATGTTTTTTAGGCATTAATTTTGAGATGAGAAAGAGAAAGAACTAAAGAAACATGCCGCTACACTATGTACGCTGATTTCTCAAGCTACATATGTCCTCACTGCTCTAGTCAAGGTCACACTTAAATTTGACCTTCCTCACACTTTATCTATGAGCAGCATTTGATCCCAGTGATCACTCCCTTATGAAATAACTGTCCTCAACTGGCTTCCACTATATACCACATTCACCGGACTTTCAACACTGCGATGCCCTAGGGTTCAATCCTATCACTTCTACTTTCCTTCCAGCATCTCACCCAGCCTCACACCTTTAAACTCATATTCTGATAACTACTTATTTTATATCTTCAGATCAGACCTCCCTCTAAACTACAGACTAGCGGACTAGGTCTCTTGGGTGTCAAATAGTCATCTCAAAATTAACATGTTCAACACCAGGCTCTCAAATCCACCTGCTCCTCAGAATCAGTCTTGTAGTCATTCTTCTCAACTCAACTCAGAGTCATGCTGTTCTTCCTTGTGCTCACAAACATGAAGCACCACCCTCTTTTTCTCATGCAAGCCCCACGTCCAGTCAAATCATGCCTATTCGATGTTCAAATCACATCCAGATTTGACCAATTTTATCATCTTTACCACCGGACTACTGTAAAGATCCCTGCATTGGTCTCTCTGATGCCACTTCCGCTTCCTATGTCTGATTTATACCGCAGCCAGAGAGATCCTTTCAAAATCTAAGTGATATATCAATCTGTCATTGTCTTCAATGGTTTCTATGTTATTCACAGTAAAAGCCAAAGTTACCACAAAGGCCCAGAAGGGCTTGTAAGACCTGGCTAGGCTAATTTTCTAACTTTATCCCCGACTACTCTCCATCCACCTCACTTGCTCTGCCCCAGCCACAATGTCCTCCTTGTTACTCTTTACATACCAAACTTGCCCTGACCTCAGGATTTTTGCCTTGGCTGTTTCTTTTCCTAAAATATACTTCTTTAAATATCCACATCCAAATCTATCATTTCCTGCAGGTCCTTACTCAAATGGTACCCTCTCTGTAAGGCCTTCTCTGACCAGTACCTTACTTGGCATTCCCTTGGGCAACATGGTTTCTCTCTATAATATTTATTAATATATTTTTACCTTTTTTTCTATACACCTTTCACTAGAATATAATCTCAGATTTTGGTCTGTTCTCTTCACATCTAAATTCCCAGCACTTAAACAATATCTGAAAAACAGAACGCCCTCAATAAATATATGTGTTTCTACTATAACACTGTCATATGTGTTTTGAAAAACCTTGCATTCTGAAAAATCACACATTAAAAATAACCCAGGGAAAAGATAGGATGGGAGAACCACTGACACCTATGCAGCTGTATAACCAGCACATTAACAAAAAACATGAACTGGTAGCTGAGGAGATGGCTTGAATCCCTTAAACAAGAAGTACAGTACGGCTGACGGTTACCTCAGGGGATGTTTAAAAACACCAAAACTAAGAGTGGAGATATGAGCTTGGTGGAGGTGCTAAGACAGTGCAGACAGTGGGTTGCTATTAGCTGTGCACAGGAAGAAATGCCACCTGTCACAAGACAAATGCTCTGCAATGGTGTTGGAAGGACTCCTAACTGTACTGCAACCAAGCTGAGAGCCTTTTTTTTCTTGGTTAAGATTAAAATTCTACTGCTGTTACTCCTGCTCCCACTGCCTTGAAAAAAACTGCAGACGAACCAATGTAACTTCCACATTTATACTGCCAGTAGTCCTCATTTATCTCTGAGCAAAGACGCATTGGAGAAACACATATTGGGTGACACTAGACTCTATTTTTGGAATGAATGAAAGAAATGGTTTCTTTTTAAAGAAGCTGAGAAAAGCTGTAATGGTACATTGCAAATGTGAAAAAAATAAAGTAACCAGAAAATATACAACTATTTACTACAAATTATATGTCACAATTCTAGAACATGCCTAAAAAGTATAAATTAAGTATCTAGAAACCCCATACCATACACTTACTTTTAAAAGCCATTTACTTACAGAAATTTCAGGATTGGAAAGCTCATACAAAAGTTTCTTGGCATCAATAACAGCTTCATATAATCTCAGATATTGTCCATCACTTGCTACAAAGCATGCACTAGGAGAGTTGCAGTATGCACCTAGAAAGTATTCACAAACATTTAAATTTAACCCTGAAACGATATCAGAAAATCTAAATTTCTTAAAATAAAACCAGAAAGCTTACCTAGACAGTAACTGGGTATAAGAGTGGGGAGCCATGCCACATTTGAAAATGCAGAAACATGTAGAGAATTAATCCGGGCAAGCTCAGAAACACCTCCAGAAAAAGACAATGGCCCAACCGGATCAACCCTCCAAAGAATAAGCTCACTATAAACTGCATTGGGATCCTGAAATGTCACATCAACGCTGTTTTTATTCTGTTGTGCCAAAGAACATTCTTCAGTATTTACCGGATCACAAAGTTGCTTTTGGTTATCAACATCTGGTGTCCTCAGTGCATTATGGTGTGACGTTGTCAGCAATAATGGTAATACTGAGTGGCAAGCTAAATCATTAAGATGAAAGCGATGACCACAATATCTAGATTTGTGAGAAATACTGAGAACTGTAGAAAAAGCAGATTCTTCAGCAAAACTGACCAGCCACTGGTTCAGAGAGCCATCAGCATGCTTTGAAATCATCATAACATTAGGAGTAAAAATACTTAATTTTAAACTATTGGTTGATTTACTGTGGCCGGAAGAGATAAGCATTGACGTAGACCGCGTGAGGCTAGAAGGTTTTTGTTTTCCTTGCTGAATAGCCAAGTCAACATTCTTGGTGCAGGCATACATCACTATGCTTTTACAGAGAGAGTTCGCATCACCTGTGGGAAAAGCTACAGGAATTCTGGAAACAAAGGACACCTAGAATTAAGAAAGTAAGCATCAGAACATATGAAATAACACGAAGAAGTATTACAAAACAGTACCCACACTTAATAAGCAGCAGCTCTCCTGAGATCATAATAGTACCTGGACTTGACGAAACATACCAGGCTGGTATTCGTCCAGCCAATCCACGTGCCATACTAGCAAAGAGCCATCCATGGGATGAATACTGAAGAGCATGTCTGCATTTTTACTCCATTCAGACAGAAGTACTTCAATCTGATGATCGATGGCAGCTGATGGTAATGGTACAAAACTTGAATTTGGTAACACTTTATCAGTGCCCAATTCCTTCTTTTCATGATTTATTTTCAGATCATCCACACCATCATCCATTTCTATAAGCAAAAGAATTCATGAGCCAAGTAAATACAATCAGGCTGTTAAGAAAGATCTTTGTAAATGCATTCAAGATGAAAAACATAATAGCTTTTAAATAAACAAGAAATTGGTTCCCCTTTAAAAATAACTTTGCTACTCCAGGGATATAAGGCCACTAGAGTTAACTCAGCAGTCAGAGGTCTGTAGGACTGAGTGAATGGATTAACGGTAGAGGACTAACACTGGACTGGAGATTAGGTAAACTTGCTGTACCACAATTTACTCAGAAGTGAAACATACTACTTCCCTGGACCTTAGATTTTCTCAATGAAGAAGGCAGACTAGGATCTATAATTCCAGGGTGAATTAATCAAATATATTATTGGAGTGTAATTTGTACTTTCTTCATAGTAGTGGATTTTTTATTATTTTATTTTTTTAAAGATTTTATTTATTTACTTGACAGAGAGAGAGAGAGAGAGAGATCCCAGGTAGGCAGAGAGACAGGCAGAGAGAGAGGAGGAAGCAGGCTCCCCGCTGAGCAGAGAGCCCCATGAGAGGCTCAATCCCAGGACCCTGAGATCATGACCTGAGGCGAAGGCAGAAGCTTTAACCCACTGAGCCACCCAGGCGCCCCCTTAATATTGGATTTTTTAAACCCTGGGTCAGCTACACTAGAGATGCTCTAGGTATATGCACTTATAACTGATATGACACTTTTAAGAAACTATTTTAAAGGGATACATTTACAGTGTCCAATTTCCAAGTTTCCTTCAATACATAGATAATTTCTAATAAGCTCCCAAGTAATGTCAGTGTTACTAGGCCACATATAGTCCTTTAAGTATCAAGGCCTAGGGGCTGAAAGAAGCATAAGCATGGAGAACCTTGAGCCTGTATCATCCTGTAAAAGAAAGCCACCAGGAACAGAAATACCAACACTGGACTATTAACTGAGCTACTCCAAAGCTGTATTAACCCACTGCGATTTTGAGTGTCTGAAGCTAGTAGCTAGTGTTACCCCAACATAAAAATCTTAGCTATTTTCAACAAAACATTTTTTTATCTTTTTCAAAATTTTACCTTCATCAGATTTTACATCTGCCTGATTAGAGTCTTCTACACTGGCCTCCGAAGACGGTTGTTCAAAACTTTTTCTAAGTTGCTGTAAAAAGACTTCCATGGACAAAGTAAAATGCAACTCTTTATTGTTCAGCCAATGTACCACAAAAGGCCCACTCTTCTCATTTTCACTAAGACTTAGAGATGTGATAGAAGGAAGAAGTGGAATGTCTATAAAAAACAACAAAACACGTACACACAATTAATATGTCTATCATTCCAGCATACAAAACATTCGCATCTCTTATTTTTACTATGTAACATTTATCTTTAAACCTCTGTACTAGATTTTAAATAAGACTCCCAATATAATGTTTGCCACAATTACTATTAATGATAACAGCTTTAAAAATGGTAGATTTAACATAACTGTTATAAAGGAAAACAATTACATAATCTAGGTTACAGACCACATTTATATATACATAAGATATTTTTAGTTCAAAAAATATTCTCATTAAGAAATAAATCTAAAGGGATGCCTGGGTGGCTCAGTTGGTTAATCCTCTGCTTTTGGCTCAGGTTATGATTCCAGGGTCCAGTCCTAGGACTGAGTCTGCACTGGGCTCCCCACTCGGTGGGGAGCCTGCCTCTCCCTCTGCCTGCCGCTCCCCCTGCTTGTGTTTTCTCTCTCTCTCTCTGACAAATAAATAAATAAAATCTTCAAAAAAAAAAAAAAAAAAGAAAGAAATCTATAATCTGTAGACACTTTAGAGGAAAGTCTTCTTAAAAATTTCTCTAAGAAGGGGCGCCTGGGTGGCTCAGTGGGTTAAAGTCTCTGCCTTCGGCCCAGGTCATGATCTCAGGGTCCTGGGATCGAGCCCCGCATCAGGTTCTCCGCTCAGCAGGGAGCCTGCTTCTCCCTCTCTCTCTCTGCCTGCCTCTCTGCCTACTTGTGATCTCTCTGTCAAATAAATAAATAAAATCTTTAAAAAAAATTTTTTTTTCTCTAAGAAAAATGCCATCGATATGTCAAAGGAATAAGTGACTTATTTATCTCAGTCTTAACAACTTTTTAACTTAAATTTTTAAATGATCTACCTAACTCTAAGCTAGATAATGCCAATTTATTAGCATCAATATTCAAGTTGGAAAGCAGAAACTGAGATCCCCATCTTACACTCAAGGAAGGAATTCAAGACAAAACCAGGTTAAAAAAAAATTCTTTCTTGGTATTATTTTTCATCTAATTGCGGAATTAAGTATACTAAAGTACAAATTCAGAGTAAATTGTGACAAATGATAATCCTTAATAGAAAAAGTTTATCTATCGTATTAAATCAAATATAAACTAGATCATGCTGGTATTTGCAGAACAGTAAAGGCCAAAATGGATTCAGGGAAGGTTATCCAGTTTCCACAAACAAATTTATTGATCTTTTTAAAGGGGAAGAAAAACAATTTGCCTTAATTACCCGTTCAAACAGTGTATCGATTGTTAGATACCAATGAAAAATAGTATTAAGGAGATGAATTATAAAGGAAAGGATAAAAGAACCTTTCTCCTACCCCTTCTATTGGAGGCCAAGTTCTACGAGTTGATAGATATATCCAATCCAGTCCGAGAGCTCTGTTTATAAATGCACATTCATTACTATAATTATTTGATTACTATTTATCTATTCCCTTCCTAATGACAGGCTTCACCACGGATTTCCAACACTATACCTTCAGTTCCTATCACTATCTCTAGTTGCTCTTTGGCACAGACCAAATACTCAGGCAAAGTCTTGAGGGACTGTACTGCCAATCCTATTATCCCTACGTGGATATACACTGATGCCAGGGAATCAAAAAGTGTCTTCAAGAATCCTATTCAGTATGATTTTCTGATTTTCAAGTTAAAATCAACACAAAAAAGATCAGCAATGCCTCTATGAGACCAAAGGCCTAGGTGTTAAATACACAAGGAGAGGTGAAGTTATTAATGCAGGCTTTTAGCAGCAGCACTCTCCGTAAAAGGAACCTTAAATTTCTTCTATGTCCTGACCTCAAAGAATTTTATTAAAGGCATTTTTTATGAAAGATCTTCAGGGAAAGGGTGTAAGAGCTAGAATTAGAAGAACATGCTCTTATTAGCTCCTCTCCTCTATTTCTATTGATGGGCAAATAAGCGAAGCTCTATCTGAAAGCTCGGCCTTGAACAAGAAACACAGTATCCAGAAAGGTCATTCCAAAAGGTCTAATTTAGGGAAAGGAGATCTCCATAGTGTCTAATCTAGCTGCTAATATTATTCTGTTTTGATTTGTTCTACATATATGAATTTTCCCTAAGGTCCTATTACCTAAAGAAAGGTTTTAGAGTTTCCCTTATTGAAAGGTTGACAAGGAGATGCTACATTGGAACTCAGGGTTTATTTTTCTATAATCCCTCAGCATTTTCCATTAAAGGTAAGAATCTAAGCTTTCTTTATTCTCAAAATGTTGTCCTTTATTCAGAAGAGACTTTCACAACTCCAGTAGTTTCAGAGCTACCTCTAGGTATTACAAGCACTGCCAGTGTATGTTTTTTGACAAAGTTAAGTGTATTTCCCAAGCCTATATAAAGTCTTACTAAAAATAATTCAATATCGTCCCCTTTCATTTTCTTGGCTCATGGATTCTTTTAGAGTTGGGACTAACCAGCTCTAACCAAATAAAAGCTAAGAAAATCAGCAAATATTCTTTATTCTTAGTGAAAGCATTTCTACCCTTAAGTTACCAGAACATTTCTCTCTTTGATTAAGGTAACTAATGAACCACATTTACTGGCTATGTTTCCTTGAGGAATGTAATAGTACTGCAAATCCAAGGAGACAAACCATAAGAGACTCTTAACCATAGGGAAACAAACTGAGGGCTGCTGGAAGGGAGAAGAGTGGGGGGATGGGATAACTAGTTGATGGATATTAAGGTGGACACGTGACGTAATGAGTATTATATAAAACTGATGAATCACTGAACTCTACCTCTAAACTAATACTATACTATATGTTAATCAACTGAATTTAAATAATAAAAATAAATTAAAAAATAAAGAGATGGAATATTAAAAAAAGAAAATAGGTTATGCATATTCTATGCATAAGAGTATCTCCAATATATGCAAAAACTCAATAGTGGTTATCTACAGGGGAGAAGGACTAGAGTGGGGCAGAGATGAAAGAGGCTTTCACTTTCTATACAGATGGTATTTATTATGTGCAAATACTGTTTTTAATCTTTTTTCCAGTAATAGTCTAAGGTTCCTCTTTAAATGCTCCAACTCTGACCAGTTGTTTTTTTAAATTCACAGAAAACATTTACTGAAAGATGAGCACTTTAAATCTTCAAATTCACAGATAGATTCAGATATTCTAGATTTTTTATAATCTGTCTTATAGTACATATTTGACTACTGAGGTAAGTTTCTTAATTAAGTTTCTTAATTCTTATAATTCTTATAATTTCTACATATTTCTGCCCTACTTCTGGAAAATCATCTAAGACTAAGCATTAGACATATTTTTTTGTTTCGTTTTGTTTTTTAAGATTTTATTTATTTATTTGCCAGAGAGAGAGAGAGAGAGCCCAAACAGGGGGAGAGGCAGGCAGAGGGAGAAACAGGCTGCCTGCTGAGCAGGAAGCCCAAATGGGACTCAATCCCAGGGCTATGGGATCATGACCTGCGCCAAAGGCAGATGCTTAACTGACTGAGCCACCCAGGCGTCCCTACACTATGGTTTTATTTTAACAAGTATACAGTAGCTACAAAATACTATTCTATGGTGTTAACCTGTTAAGTATGAGCTCAAATCTCAACTTTCGAATAAACTAATGAAGAATCTCAATGACTTATTAAGATCTTAATCACAAACCAAATCATAGTTTAAAAAAGCAAACAAACAAAAACCTATTTTTATGTAATTGGTAAGCTGGCTATAATGAAAAGTTAGATAAGCAACCTTTTTTACTTATTCAAAACTAGAAGTAAAACGTCTTTGTTATAAAAATTAATTCACTCAAGTCCGAGCACAGTTGTTGAACAGTGTTCTATTACCCGTGGCTGGGTTGATGCTGGCGGCAATATGAAAGTGGCACAGTGCGTTGGCATGCAGCGGAGCATTTCTGTGGACATGATGAGGGTCCTGCTGGTGTGGCAGGTATCCAGTATGTGCCACGACGGCAAGGGATCTCCTCCGACCTTTGCGAAAATGTCTCAGATTTACCTGTACCAGTAAAAACAAAGTAAAACCAGTAGCCACAATGTCATAAGCATATACATATATATGGGTTAGAAAATGATTGTTAGACATTATTCTCTACTTCATTTTTCCATTTTAACTAATTTTTAATTCCAGTATAATTAACAGCATTACATTAGATGGAGGTATATGGTAGAGTGATTCCTCAATTCTATACATCACTCAGTGCTCATCATGGGTAAGTATACTCTTACTGACTTATTTCAAATATACTCTATTTCAGAAGATACTATTTCAGAAGAGTTGATATGTACAAACATCGTTCAGTACTTTTGTGCCGCAAATCTGAAACCTGAAGAATAAGCTTAGAACTAAACTGCCTAACTTCTTTCAACCATCACACAATATTTTGCAATTTTTATTTATTTTTCTGATAAGTAATTTTATAAAACAGAAGTTCACAACAGTGTGTCTGTGGATAATGATGTCTCTATGTATACTGTTCCCTTTGTGTCCAGTTTATTCCCTATGACCATAAAGCACTGAACAATACTGCCATCATACATTACGATGATATTTCAAGTAGCATGGCTGATTTGCTAAGCTTTTCACAGAGATCACTTCATTTGACTCATAAGGCAGAGTGCTGATATTTATTTATTCTCATCTTTCATAAGATAAAACAGTTTCTACAGAATGCAAGGTCACCTAAGCATAGAATGAGAGTCTTCATTCCTAGGTAAGACCTCTTTCAGCTGTTACTACACATAACCATTCTATCAGCTGTTAAGTCTCCAGGCAATATATATTTAATTATATCCTAAGCCCTGAGAATACTCTCCAAATTTGACAAATAGTTTTTCCATAATCATACAAAGCATTCAAAGACAAATCACTTTTAGATCACCTTCTGTTTTCCCTATCAAGAAAATAAGAATCGGGGCGCCTGGGTGGCTCAGTTTGTTAAGCGACTGGCGTCGGCTCAGGTCATGGTCCCAGGGTCCTGGGATCAAGTCCCCCATGGGGCTTCCTGCTCAGCAGGGAGCCTCCCTTCTCCCTCTCCCTCTGCCTGCTACTCTGCCTGCTTGTGCTCTCTATGTTAAATAAATAAATAAATAAAATCTTTTAAAAAAAAGAAAGAAAATAAGAATCTGTATTACTAGTATATGTTCAATTAATCTAAACATCAAAAATTTACTTTTACTGGGGCACCTGGGTGGCTCAGTGGGTTAAAGCCTCTGCCTTTGGCTCAGGTCATGATCCCAGGGTCCTGGGATCGAGCCCCGCATCGGGCTCTCTGCTTGGCGGGGAGCCTGCTTCCCCCTCTCTCTCTGCCTGCCTCTCTGCCTACTCGTGATCTCTCTGTCAAATAAATAAATAAAAACAAAAAACAAAAACAAAAA
Organism: Nasua narica; assembly: GCA_028533885.1. Classification (NCBI taxonomy): domain Eukaryota; kingdom Metazoa; phylum Chordata; class Mammalia; order Carnivora; family Procyonidae; genus Nasua; species Nasua narica. Next base: position 12,440,733 of record CM052809.1, on the reverse strand, counting down.
AACAACAACAAAAAAATTTACTTTTACTTTCTATACTAATCAGTAAAATAAATACTTCAAAGGGCACCTGGGTGGCTAAGTTGGTTGACTGTCAGACTTGATTTGAGCTCAGGTCATTATCTCAGGGTCATGAAATCAGGCCCCTGGTCAGGCTCCACGGTGGGCATGGAGCCTACTTAGGATTCTCAATCTTGCCCTTCCTCTCCCTCTGCACCCTGCCCCACCATACTTTCTCGTTCTCTCAAGAAAAAAAAAAAAAAAAACAAGCCAAAACAAAACAAAAAACCACAAAAAACAAACAAAACCAAAAACTTTAAGTTCCAGGAGGTTCTAAAGATAACAAACACAGGGGCGCTTGCGCAGCTCAGTCAGTTAGGCATCTGCCTTTGGCTCATGTCATGCCCAGGGTCCTGGAATCAAGTCCCACGTCAGGCTCTTTGCTCGGCAGGGAGCCTGCTTCTCCCTCGGCCTCTCCCCATGCTCGTGCTCTATCTCTCAAATAAAAATCTTAAAAAAAAAAAAAAAAGATAACAAATACAGAACAGAATCTGATAAACTATTCTAATCATTTCTATAATTGTGTCAGGACAAAACACCCCAATCTCTAAACAAAGGAAAAATATAAACTATTTTTAGTCAAATCTTTGCATTCTCAGATTTTCATTTGTTATTTTAGCTAAGTGTAATCTTCCTTTTGATATCATCAGTTAATCTAAGGTTAGCTTCATAATTTTAAGTAGTTTAATGCTCTTAAATACTTAAGCATATTTTTAATCCAAATAAAATAGAAAATTCTCTGAGAATTATTTTCTTAATATATATATTTTTTCATAACTAACCATATAACTTTGAATATTAATTAGGATGAATGTTACAAAAAAGGCAAATTATAAAAGGTTTTAAAACTTGCAGGAAATAACATTTAACTAAAACACTTACATCTAAAGCATTTTGAACTCGTTCTTTACTGGAAGCATTTCTTTTGAAGTTATTTAAGTTAATTGGTTCAGCCCAATGGTTGCAGTCACCTCCGTATAGCAAACAATCATTTGGTAAAAATGTCTCTACCCAAAGACGACATACATTATCTTTGCAGCAAGTCAACAATACGTTACATACAGAAGCCCTGAGGAATAAAAAAATTTTAGAGGCAAAAATACAAATTTCACACAGTATAACATTCTACAGTGTTTCTGTAATTAATTAAAGGCACACAAAGATACTGATGAAGAAAATGTCAATACACATTTATGTAATGTATTTAGTAAAAAATATTAAAATTGAGTGGGCGTTTGATTTCATCACAACAAATGCCTCCTAACCTATTTCTTTTCTGCATAGAATTTGGTAGTTCTTGTTTTAAGAACCTAAGATTCTCCTTACAGCCAAAGAACAAAGACTGAAACAATGCCATAATCTTTCAGTCAATAACCAAGAAAAAACCTACATCTTCTTTAAGAATTTTCTGATTTATTCAGTGGGTGGTTACCATTCAGATTCTTTCATAATGCTTCATTTTTACTTTCTGTAAGGCTACACGCGCACTAGTCAATAACAAGCTATACCATTTAGTATACTTATTCTTTCCTTGCTTAACATTTGCAAAAAGCAGTGACTGCATGAATAGAAATATCATGATGAAATAATTACTAGCCACCTTCTGCCTTATTCTTGACTTCTAGTGAACTCACTGTCTTTCCAGTCACAAAATAAAAGCAAGATCAATTGCATACATATTAATAAACCGCTTAAGCATCAGGAGCTCAAACATTGAACCCCCATCAACAAAGACTACCTTTTATTGGGTAACTCATCAAAAAAAAGGAAAGAAAGAAAAAGAAGTCACAATATCCTGTAGTAGACACATATTCAAACATATCAGATTTTAAAAAGATCAGTACAAGGCTTGTATCAAATAACTCAGTAAGCTAAAAAGGAAATCAAAATATTCTGTAGTAGTCACTTTGTTAAACACAGCTGCTTGATTAAAAAAAGATGTCTAACAAACGGAAGAAAGAGGAAACCAGCATGTTTTGTGTGGGTTTCTCTCCCCTTCAGCTTCTCTCCTCTGCTCTCTCATCCCCACCCCTTCCTCTAGTACTCTCCAGACTTTCTTCCCTTTCTATTCACTCTCTGAGCCTCCCTCCCTCTGTGCTCCTCCCCCCCCTGCTTCTCAGGCTCATCAGTGAAAGGTCATTCTCCCTTTCAATCTCTCCCCACATGCTAGGGCCCCTCCTCTTTTCCTTTCTCATTCCTGTTTCTCCCTCCTTTCCGCTCCCTCATGTCTAAACCCATACAGTGTGCAACACCAAGAGCAAACCATAATCTGAACTATAGACTTTTAGGTGATAATGTGTTGATGCAGGTTCATCAATTATAACAAATATATCACTCTGGGGGAGGCTATCTATGCATGTGTGAGTGCAAGGGATATATGGGAAATCTCTCTACCTTGTCCTCAATTTTGCTGTGAACCTTAAATTATTCTTTAAAAATCAGTCTTAACGTACATTTTTTTAAAAAAAATTTGAATATACTCTGCTGGCTCAAAAGAGCAAAACTAAAACAAATGACCCAGATATCCTAGTGAAAGATCAGTGATTAAGGGAAAAATCTGTACTGCTCCATGATGTGGCCAAATGGAAAATGGCCATGAAACAAAAAGTAATTTTTACCTACAGTTAAGAAACAGGTCTCTGTGTCTTACTAAGTACAGGCAAAAATTCAATGGGATATCAGGTCTTGCAAGGGTCACAGGAAAGAAAGGAAGTACTGACAGGTGCTCGAGTATGCACATATAGGTTAAAATAATACCTAGTTCAGTGCATAGTAATCTATTACCACATTCTCTTTTCCATAAAGACGTTGAATACAGTGAGAGAAATGTTTGAGGCCTCACAGTATATCCTCTCAATAAAGCAGTTAAAAACAAAAAGGAAACCAGAGGAGATACACAGAGAAGGTATCAGATGAGGGAGTGAAATATGAAAAATTCCACGCAAACAACAATATGGGGAATGACTAAGAGATGAAAGATTAGGACACCTAACAGAAGGAAAGATGTACAACTCTGCCACTTAAAGACACCTACGATGGAGATAAAGTATCCTTTCACATGACTTTCCTCTGAAGTGTCAATCATAGGTGACCTATAGGCCAGACAGCTGTAGGTCAAGGACTGTCTAATATTACAAAAATCTTCCTAAGCAAAAGTCCTATAGCTATAGATTCTTAAAATAAGAAGAGCAGTCAATGTCAAAATGACATTCTTGTAATACAGAGATAAAATGACTAAATTGCTGACCTAGGCATGTATTTGCTTGTTTTACGCCAGGAAAATCCATTTACAGCTCGAGGATGGGCCAGATATACAAAGGAAAAGTCCATTTCTCCTTGGGATTGTTTTTCTGAACTTTTATCCGGAGAGGTAACAGCTGTCCGCCAGTTTTCTACATTATACCATACCTTTAAAAGACAGTCATCCTGATAAAAAAGAAAGAAAAAAAGAAAAACATCCACATAAGAATTAAATTAAAGATTCAGTCAAAGAGCAAGGGTAAGAATTTTCTCTGCAATCACAGAAATTTAGGGATGGGAGGAATGGTGGGGCACGGGGAAAATGAAAAGAAAATCTCTGAGAGTTTTCTTCAACATTCCATCATTGTGCTTTGAGAATTAAAGTGTGTGAATGTGTACTTTGCAAGGAATGGATCAAAGAAAATGCTAGTTACCATACAGTATGCTAAACAGAGTCACTGAGGAAGACTCCTAAATGAAGGGTTCATCTTCCCACTTAGCCAAATATCAAATAAGAAAGCATTACCACCAGCAGGCTTATGAAGACTGCTAATCTTTGAAAACAAGAGTTTTCATGAAGTATCATATGAATGTTCAAAGAAAGTGCTGAAGATGATAATAATGAGTTAATAGCCACTACTATATAAAATATTCTAAGTATAATTAAAACAGCATCTCTTAGTTTGAGGAGTAAATGAAAACAAGGGGACCAGAATGTACCACGTTTTGCTTTTAAGCTACATTCTGCATTCCCACGCTTAAAGTCAATCAGAATAAACAGGTTCACTTGTTTACTAATCAAAAATCTCCCTGAGAATCTGGGGTATCTCACATCCTCTGTCTACAGAAAGCTATGATCCATGAGAACAATTAAATTCACACTATCAATTGTGAGTGAACTATTCAGTGAACCAATAATTATAAATATATAATTTTAAGGAAATACACTGTTCTGACATCAGCATGTAAAAACATGAAAATGTTTACAAATGTCCCTCTAGGAAGTTTGTAAATTCTTACATTTGCTCAAAAGGATTAATCACTTGACCAAAATCAAAAAGTTGGTAAATGGCAGATTTATATCTGAGATTTGTATCTTTAAGTCTTTGTTTCAATTACACCATACTGCCTTTTAACATATATTTAGTCAATTTTTGCTATTTAACATTTTAATAGAAAATATTTTCAATGTAAATACATTAAAAGAATGAAGCCAGTTCATGTTTTTGATGTTTTAAAATAAACCAACAGCAATAGCATTTTCATAAATTACCTTCCCAGCAGTAGCAAAAAATTCTCCATCTGGTGAAAATTTCATTAAATGAATTTGGGAAGCAGTTCTGTAAGTCAAACACATAAGAAATAATTTTTAAGGAAAATTAGAGAGATTCAATATTATTTCTATAAACTATATTCAGCAGCTTGCTTCAAATAATGGAAAATTTTGTGGTAACACAAGTTTCAAACTCAATTTTAAGTATATCTCACAATTCCAAAATTAAAAGTATAAATGCTTAAATTAAATATAAAAATTATTTTATATGAAATTATCTATGTATTAGAATCATTCAAGAATTACTGATATTATCAATCTTTAAAGCTTAGGACAAAGAATCAAAGCTCTCATTGCCTTAGAATATGAGAAAGAGAAAGGTTTCATTTTTCAGTTTGGAAATCAAATTTCCAAGGCCATGAGATATCTATATTCTAACATACATTTTCATGGACAATAAATCAAGATTTTGAAATCAATTCTCCCTTAAGTTAGCATTTACGTAATTAAAGATTATGTGTGGGATACTGGGGGACTTGCAAGCAGGGTGAAGTCAGCCTGCCAGCTTGACCTATACATTGTTGTACACTTGCCTTTTTTTTTTTTAAGGAGCTTTGGCTCTTGTCCCTTCATTGCCTTTCTTTCTGGCTACCCTATATGCTGATCTCAAGACCACCCTCACTATCACTACTTTCCTTTTCTTCACCAAATTTCGTGTTTAGATAAAATCATCTTAAATTTATTGGTAAAGGAGGCTAAAGAGGAATTCTGTCACAGTTCATTCCAAACTAAGGTAACTTCTTCTAGGAAACAGACTGAGGGCTGCTGGAGGACAGGTGGGTGGGAGGACGGGGTAACTGGGCGAGGGGCATTAAGGAGGGCACCTGCTGTAGTGAGCACGGGGTGTTATTGGCAACTGATGACTCACTAAACTCTACCTCTGAAACTAATAAAAAAACATTCTTCTTGATTTTAAATGTAATAAATATGTAATAGAAAATACTGATACATATGTATGAAAAGAAGAAAACGAAATCATCAGTTTCACCTAAACCACAACACCCATTCCCAGGGAAAACCACTGCTAACATTTTAACACACAGACTTCCAGACCTGTCTCTCCACCCTCCCTCCTATCTACTTTCTGTGGTAGGATATACGGGAGGAGGGGATGGAAAGTGAGGTCATATCTACAATTTGCTTTGTAATATCTGTTTTAAAGTATGTAAGAACCATGTGTGCCCATCAACATGTAGAGGTCTGTATTATTTTACTGGCTATGCTATTTCCATTACAGATATATACAATGCCTCAAAATAATTTATTTAACTACCCCTGCTGTTTACTCATTTTTGCAGCTACAAAAAAGTGGTGCAGTGAACATTCTTGTATATGTATTTTTTTTCAAGATTTTATTTATTTATTTGTTATAGAGAGAGAAATCACAAGTAGGCAGAGAGGCAGGCAGAGAGAGAGGGGGAAGCAGGTTCCCTGTTGAGCAGAGAGCCCGATACGGGGCTCGATCCCAGGACCCTAAGATCATAACCTGAGCCAAAGGCAGAGGTCTGAACCCACTGAGGCACCCAGGGGCCCCCTTGTATATGTATTTTTATGCACCTGGTTAATTCTAAAGATACTCTTAAAACAAATAGTTAAAAATGCCTGATCTCCATGGCAATCCTCTCCTTTGTGACTGTGACCTTTGTCTCCAGGTCTTCTCAAAATAGCAGCAAAGGCAGATCCTTTTAAAGGAGAAATCAGTTCTCAGCTCAAAATCCTCAAAAGCTTCCCAACTTGGAATAAAAGACAAAAGCCTCACTATAATAACCTCCAAGCAGCCTTTACTCCAAACGGAAGCTACGCACACCCTGACCAGAGTCTGCACTTGAGGTTCCCTCTGCCGACACATGCTTCTCCCAAACATCCTCGAATATAGCTTTGCTCCCTCACTTCCTTCAGGTCTATACTCAGAAGTCACCCCTACTCTTCTTCCTCTTACCCTATTCACTTTTCTTTAGCGTACTACTGATCTTCATCTAACATGTATAAAAAGTGTTTTAAAGGCATCACAAAAGGAATGTGATCAAAACTCCATGTTTAAATGTGTTCCGGGTAGCGTAATCATCAACTGCTCCGGGCCCCTGGGTGGCGCAGTTGGTTGAGCGACTGCCTTTGGCTCAGGTCATGATCCCGGAGTCCCGGGATCGAGTCCCACATCGGGCTCCCAGCTCCATGGGGAGTCCGCTTCTCACTCTGACCTTCTCTCTCTCTCTCTCTCTCTTTCCTAATAAATAAATAAATAAAATCTTTAAAAGAAAAAAAAAAAAAATCATCAACTGCTCCTAAACTGAAACCCCAAGTGCCACGGCTTTTCTGCTTAATTAAATAAGAATCTCAGATAAATAGTATGTCTAGTCCAAGTTACTACTGTGGGCTTTGATATTGATTTAACTTAAGATTCTTCCCCTCTCCTAAATGCATGAAACACATTTCAAATTTTCAGTTCAATGCACAGAAGCCCTTCGGGGAAGGCAATGTAACACTTCACTGCTTCCTCTCCACAAGCTTACACGAAAGGCTCCACAGCAAAGACAAATCTTGCTAAAGAATTTTCTTGGCAAAATCCTATTCTCTTTCCATATGTTAACCCCTTCTTTTTTTTTTTTATTAGAGAGAGAGAACACAAGCAGGGGGAGTGAGAGAGGAAGAAGCAGGCTTCCCGCTGAGCAGAGAGCCAGATGTGGGGCTGGATCCTAGGACGCTGGAATCATGACCTGTGCTGAAGGCAGATGCTCAACCGACTGAGCCACCCAGACGCTGCTATGTTACCCCTTTTTAAAACCCTTTTAAAACGCATACGATCTAGCTGAGAGGTGCAAAATACATGGAACCAACTGCTCTGAAACCTCCTTTCTAAACACTTTATGCCAGGTCTACCTTACTCTCACTTTGGTATCTGATATATTTCTTATTACTGTTTCATATAAAACTGACTCAGGAAGAATACCATTTAACATTCTGTCATACAGATTTCCTGGTTTATAGTCTCTCCCTACCTGGTCAATGCTATATTTCAAGCACTTTTACCACTGCCTGAAACATGATAAACACTCACCAAATATATGCGGCATCAATGAATGAAATTTGGAGTTAGTATCTCAAGGGCATAAAAAAAATTAAGCCTGTCAATTCATACTTCCATACTGCTCTTCAGAAAAATACCAATTGCACTCCCTTATTAACAGAATATGAGGGGTGCCTGGGTGGCTGAGTGGGTTAAAGCCTCTGCCTTCGGCTCAGGTTATGATCTCAGGGTCCTGGGATTGAGCCCCACATCGGCTCTCTGCTCAGCGGGGAGCCTGCTTCCCCCTCTCTCTCTGCCTGCCTCTCTGCCTACTTGTGATCTCTTTCTCTCTGTCAAATAAATAAATAGAATCTTTAAAAACAAAACAAAACAAAAACAAACAGAATATGGGTACCTGTTCTCTAAATACTCACTAATACTAGATATTATTTGTCCTATTCTTTCTGGATATTTTATTATGTCTTGATTTTGAGTGAGGTCCATCAACTCTTACTTAATTTGCTATTATTCATATGAACTATCATTTACAATTTTCATCGTTCATGTTTGTTTACCATTATGTTTCTTTTCTAGTTAATTTTTAAGACCTTTTTAAAAAGGCATTAACTCCAAATTGCAAATATTTCCCCTTAACTCTTCAGTTTTCTTGCTTTACAGGAATTTTTTATTGATATGGTTGCAACTATTCCTGATTTTCCTCTCCCTTCCTTTCAGTTTCTAGTTCTGGCATCATACCTAGAAAGTCTTTCCCTAATCTAAGGCAGCATTTTTCATGCAACAGTGATAGAACATAATCAAATGTTAAATTTCCAAGTAGCCACACTTTACAAAAGTAAATAGAAACAGGTGAAATTATTTTATTTAAGGGGAGTTGGGTGGCTCAACTGGTTAAGTGTCTGCCTTTGGCTCAGGTCATGATCCTGGAATCCCAGGGATCCAGACCCTCATCTCTGTGCTCAGCAAGGAGCCTGCTTCTTCCTCTTCTTTTGCCTCTCCCACTGCTCATGTGCACACACATGCTCTATCTTTCTCTCTCTCTCTCCTTCTCACTCACTCTCTCTCAAATAAAGAAAATCTTAAAAAGTAATAAATTATTTTATTTAAGCTAACATATCAAAAATATTATCATAGCAACATATAATCAATTAAAAAACTAACAATAATTTAAACTGTTTTCCTTTGTGCTAAGTTCTTGAAATCCAGTGTGTATTGTATACTTACAGCACATCTCAAATCAGACTGGACACATTTAAAAACTGTACGTCACTAGTTGCTACCACAATGGACATTGTAATTCTGAATTACGAGTATTCACCTGTATTTTCTTCTAGTATTTGTTTCATTGTATAGAAATTCAATGTTTTCCTTCTTTTGACATTTATTATGGTGTCAGGTATGAAACAGACTCTGATTTCATTTTCTTCTCCAAAGAGTTACCAAGGTTGCCCCATGATGTAAAATGACAACTTATATATTGAATTCCCTGATTCAGCTTTAGCTTTAGAATTCATTTTACTATGCTATCTTCATTCTTTTATTTTTCAATTTCCCTGATTTTCCCATATTTAATCTTTTAAAAGAAGTTTAAAACTATGCTCCAAAGTAGAAATTCCAATGGAATTTTGATAAGGATTCTGTTTAATACGTGAATTAACTTGGGAAAAATACACTCCTTTACAAAAGAAAAACTTCTAGTCAAGAGCATGGAAAGTGTCTCTGTCTCCTTTTGTATAATTGAGAAAGTTTCTATTTAATGATAATCATATAGCATAAGCATTTGATAACGAATTTCTTATGTTTCTTTCCAAGTGTTTTATTCGAAAATTAAAAAAAAAAACTAGATCTGTAGAACATGGGAAATAGTGCATCCCCTGTATATAAGAAAAGACCTATCACAGAATAAAAAATCAATACTTCTGTTAGTGTAGTTTTATACAAACTAAAAGGCATTTATAATAAAACCCACATGAACAGATTTATCACCTTAATCCCCTAATTAATTGCTTACTTGCAATGCCAAATGCATCTCCAGTCCCCCAAATTAAGATCTGTTTTATCTGGATTTTCTTCTTCAGATGGTTTCTCCAAGTTAGCATTGGACCACAGTTGCAAACAGCTAGAACCAGTTAAAAGACGATTGCCTAAAAATATATATATATATATATTATTCACCACTTATTATTTAGGTATCTAATTAGTGAGTTAAGTCACATGGTCAAGAGTTTCATATAATAATATAAAAATAACACAACTTATAAGAAATGTTAAATAATAAAACGATGTGAAGCAGAGGGAAGGGGGCTGTATTTTAATTTTGTTGAATCAGCTTGAGAAAATAGGGACTAGGTCATATAATCTTTAATTTAACAGATATTTAATGAGCATCTTCCTTGTACCAGGCACTGCACTAGACACTGGTAGGGATACAATGACAAAAGAAGCATTGTCCTTTTTCATGATGACTTCACATTCTGGTAGAGACATACTGTAAAGAGACATGAAGTCGTGCAATTTCAAATATATTCCCAAGAATGAGTCACAATCTGGTTTACAGTTAAGAAATAAGGTGCACAGTAGACTTGGAAAAATAAATAAGGTTGGAAAAGTTTCTGGGGTCAGACTGAAAAGCATTTTCAAAGTTTATAAGGAATTTGGGCCTTGTGATAGATAGTTGGGAACTTTAAGTGTGTGGGGGTTACATAAGTGGATGTGTATTTTAGAACAAGGTGTCTGAAATGGGGTGGAGGGATGTCAACAGATGGACTTGAAGAGGACTGTAAATCTCCCTCTGCTGAGACAATATGCAAAAGATATCTGTGTAGCATGTACATTTTTCTAGAGAGGTAATCCATAATAACACCATTCTTTCAAGGGCTCCAGTACACAAAGAAAGGTAAAGATTCATTTTTAAAAATAAGACTAGAGATAGATGAGATTAGGGAAAACAAAAATACAGGGAAAACTGATTAACTGACTATAATACACAAAGGAAATCATGAGGATCTGAATCAAATATGAAAATATGAAGCAAGGATTTGAAAGTCATTTCAAAAGCAGAATTTTCAAGGCTTGATACCAAATAAAAAGCAGGAGATATAACAGGTTTCAAGGACAGATTCCAACTTATGATTTGGGTAATTAAGGAGAAGGCTGTATTGTCATCTGAAGGAAAAAGAGAAAGGAAGAGACACAACTGTGGTCAAAAAGTTCAAAATAAGTAAGGCATTCATTTTGACAATTAAGTATTGTGGATTGGTGTCTCTCTCGAAAGATCACTTTATTTCAAAAGGAAAGTGGGTCCATGACAAGACACAGACTGTAAATCAGAAATCCCTATGTCTAAATCCCAAATAAGTCACTTAGTCACATGAATTTGATCTAGTGGGAAAAACTCTGAGCCTCAATTTTCTTCTCACCTATAAAATCAAAAGTGTGTAGAGAGTTGTCATAATGATTAGTTATATGTATAAACCATCTAGCACAGGCACTTAGCAGAAGCTCAATAAACAGTAGCAACTAGATAGAAAGTCTCATGAACAGATAAAAACAGCCTTGAAAGCACCAATGAGACATTCCATTTACATTTGGTTATTATTGTACTGTTTAGTCTAACAAGAGACACAAATTTTATTTTTTAAATTGAGATGTAACTCACATATAACATTCTACTGCTTTCAGGGGTACAACATAATGAACTGATTTTGCATATACTGCAAAATGGTCAGCACAGTCAAATCTAGTTAATATCCATCACCACACATTGGTTACAATTTTTTTCTTGCTTTGCAAAAACTTATAAAATCTACTCTTAGTAACTTTCAAATATATAATTCAGTACTGTTAACTATGGTCACTATGCTGCACATTACCTCCCCAGGATTTATTTATTTTATAACTGGGATTTTGTAACTTTTGACCCCCCACCCCATGTCATGTATTTCATCCACCCCTCATTCCTGCCTCTGGCAGCCACCAATCTCACCTCTGTATTTATGAGTTCAGTTTTTACAAATTTTCTTTAACATAAACTGAAGATGAAGTTAAGGTATACCATAAAGAATTAAGAAATTAATATAGAATACAAAATAATTAATCCCAGTTATGAAATGATACAAAAATACCTAAAGTGTGGTACAGCATATTGACTTGCACACAAAGTGGAGAGGTATGAATAGTAAAGTAGAGAAACAAAGCACAAAAAGTCTTAAAGAGAAAAATCTTATGATTTAAGCCAGATGCAATAGTGGATCAGGAGAAAACACAGAGGTACTACAGTGAATTTTAGTAGCATGCTCTGAAAAAATTTCCATATATACCAATACCTGGCATACAGTTAAGTATCAATCAAAACCAAAATATGAATACTTCACTTTAAATATTTAAAATCTATTTATAAATAAAGTTTACTTGCAAAAATAATATACTAGTTGCTGCCAAATATTTATTACAACAATAACTTATTTCTTAACCAAACCATTATATTTTAAACTTTTTGATCATAAAAAGAAAAATGATAAACTTTTATGTGAATTTTAACTTAATCATAATAAAGAGGTAATGGTCATAAGCTGTTGTCAAGTCACTACTAGATAGTTAGGAAAATAAATAATTATCTTTTGATACAACTCTCTAATGATGACAGAGGAATTTAACCTTAATACTATCCTCCAAAGCATTATTATTACTGATAAACCAACCATACAAAATTTCAAAGCAACTGTTGTGATGTTATTACTAAAGAAATATCACTCAATTCTAATGTGAAATGTTTTTATTGCAGTTACCAATATGACAGTTCAAGTAGCTAGTTTACTTGCTAACACTATTTTTATAGGGCTTTTATCATTTACCAAGTACTTTCAAATATACTGCATCTGATCATTAATAACCTAGCTTGGGAAACAGATATTACCTTAATTTATAAGTGAGTTAACCATTCTTAATCTGTTAAGTAATTTCTTCATGATCATAAAACCTTTAGTCAAATATGTGAACACTTATTGAAAGTCTAATATAATGTCCCTCCAAAGATAAATACTGAATAAAATAGAATCTCAGCCCTTGTTTAATCAAAAATGTAAATCATGTAAATAACTACAATAGAATGATATGCTATAATAGAATAATCATACAATGTATTATCCAAATAGATCTTTTCTGAGAGCAGAAGGTGACACTATTAATAATCACTGGAAAAACAGGCATTAACTGGGACATAAGTCTCATTATCTATAGTAAAATTACACATAAACTGCCGTACTAAACTAAATGCCAACTTTGAACCCAGGTCTGACCTCTTTCCACTATATGCATAAAATATACATGTAGGTTGCGAGCTAGAAGGCATCAATCCTACATCCTTACATAAGAAAAAACATTTTAAAACACTGATTTCTTTTTTAAAAGAAGTATCTCAAAGATAATCTTTTATCTTCTAAAAAACTTTCCAAAGGTTCTAAACTTTATTTTCTAAATAAACATTTTTCTCAGCCATTTCATCTACTATATTATGATGCAAGCTATCTTATGTAAACTGATGGCTTCTATGTTTCAAAGATAACTTCTTATATTCTAGAAATTTCTATATTTTGGCTATTGCTATATGATATGCAAACATGTCAAATCCCAATGTCCAAACAAAACCTATGTTCCACTATCTATAACTCCTACATATCACTCTTCTTCTTATGATCACAGATATTCTCAAAATACTCTAAAATCCAATTGCTAAATAATGTCAATTCTATCACCTAAATGCATTTCATATCTATGCACTCCTTTCATTAGTCATCAAATTAATTAAGCACTTATTACATTTAAGGTCCTGAAATAAATTCTTAGTTCTCATTCACACTACTGTGAATGCATACTGTGCAAAGGCAATTATAAGTAAATATTTATCCTCTGTTCCTTCTAACATACCACTACCAGAAAAATCATGCAAAACCATAAATCTTAGCTTGTCACAAGCCACTTTCAAAACCTACAATATTTTTGCTGGATAGTCAAAAAGAATTAAATTCAAATACCTTTAGGATAACTTTAAAGGCCTTTCATAATACGCTGCAGTCTTACTTCCTTATCACCAGACTCACTCCAGCCTTAATGAAGTCCTAAGCATTAAGAGAATGTACCGTACGCTTTCTTTCTCTGTGCCTTTGCTCACAGCAGTAGACTGGTAAAAATGTCTTTGGGATTTTTTTTTTTTAATGCAAAAATACATGATATATACACACATTATCTCTTCTTAAAATTCACTTATTTTTCTCTCCTCCCATCTATCCCCACTCTCAATGTAAAAATCTACCTAATCGCAGGACAAAAAGCTCCTCTTCAATGAAATTTTGATTCTCCAGAGAGTATAAGTCTTTCCCAAAATAACAGGTATTATACTGAGTATCTGTCTTCATATCAGTATAAGCTCTAAAAGAACATAATGTCTTACTTATTTTTTACTCCCCACAATCTCACACAAAGCAGAACTGAAATATAGGAAAGTAATAAAAGAAACAGCCTAGGCAAGTGATGTTTCATTCCAGTTCATCCATTTCTTACCTGCAGGATCCCAAGTTATGTTGTGTGCTATTGATTCCAGAAAAAACTGGCCACTTTTCTGCCATTGACTATATAATTCCTAAAATTAAAATTAAAAAACTCATTTAGCCAATTATTGGCAGCTTTTCTCTATCAAATATGTACATTCATGCTTATTTTTCTTAGCTATACATGAAGTCATTTTCTTTGAGGTACAAGTGACCATGCAGTCATTTTTAGTGGGGAATAAAATGTTCAATTCAGTTGAGAATAATAAGAAATATGTGATGGAAGAGATTACTGAGAGAATGAATACCCATTCCTGGAGGTCCAAAAGTCTGTCTTCAGCATAAACAACCAGTAAGTATATGCCAATCTGGACAACATTCTCGTTAACCTCAGATTTTTAAAACTACGATTACCTCATGTTATTATAGTTACAAAGGTTTAATTTTAACTGTGTCTGTGCTGAGACTTCCTTCTCTTTTAATGTTTCATCCTTACCTGAGATCAAAAACTACATGAGAAAACTCAGATTATGAGATGTAACATAACTACTATAAAAGATTTTTTCATTTATTAAAGCAACAGTTTTTTCAAATGTTTTTACCTGTAAGTCAGTAAGAAATATATGTTGCAATAGGATCCAATAAAATAAATGCAATCTAAGTTTACCCTTACTACATGCACTCTAACATTTTCCATTTTACTTTTAAATCCAGGCTGTGCTCTAAGTGGATTTCAACTTATCTCTGCAAGACTGAGACCCATAAACAATCTTTGAATGCAGTGGTTCTCATACTTTAGCACAATAACCTGAGATATTTACTAAAAAATTCCGATTTCTGAGATACATCTCCAAAGGTTCGGGCTCAAAAAAACCAGAATGAGGAATCTGTACTTTAAATGAACACCCCAGGTGATTCTGACACAGGTGGTTTACAGAAGATGCTTTTATGAAATGCTGCCTTGCAGGAATGGCTCTTAATAATAGTGCACATCAGAACCCTCTCTAGAATTAGACACAGTAGGGCCCAGGCACAACCCCACCCGTACAGATAGAGAAATTCCAGGGCAGGATCTGGACAAATGGTCCAACTGGTGATTCTGAAGTGTTCCTCTCATCAAGAATCACCACCTTAAAAGAATTTTCTAGAATGTACACAGGAAAGAAAATAATATCTTTTTTATGAGCATCTAGAGATTCTTTGAAAACTATACACAGGAATTACAGATTCTGTGTACTTTCTAAGTCCATTTTTCCATTTGATTCGGTTTTCCCCTTATTCATCAAGCTTTTATTTTCTTAGCCCTTTCTGCAAAGTCAGTGCTGCTTACCAATAAACCAGACTTTTCTCACTGACCTTTTAGCATTAAACAATTTTATTTAGTATATTAGAAAATGGGCAAAAACTAAAATTCTTGATTCTACCCTTTGTAATAAAAGGTATTTTAACATAACATGCTGACTTTTTTTTAAAAGTCAGTTACATCATTCAATAAATATTTATGGAGTACTATTTGAAATACATTCTGAGCAGAGCAATCACTTATTTTTACTACTATCAATTACTAATTCATAGGTTATCAGGGCCTCTAATATTGGATTCATTAAGTAATACACAACACGAATATAAATCAGCGGAGGACTTTGGACTCTCTTTCCGTGAAATTTTAAAATGAGTATCAGTTAACCTAGAGAAAATGTTTTTTCATTTACACAAGGTAGGGAAAAGAATGCTCACACTTAGGAATCAATACAGCTGGTTTTACTTAGTTCTGTAGCTGCTATTTCAGTGGTCAACCAACTAATTTTCTTTAGGTATCTGCTGTTGTATTTATAAAAAAGAAACAACAGCTGTCATACTAAGAGAGAATTTATAAGATACTAACAAGCTAAGTGAAAATGAAACGAAAAATATTAAAAGTTAATATATAAAGGTATGTATATTATTAAAACACAATTATTTATAGTTAACATACTTCTACACAGTTTTTAACATCATGACATTGATCCAAGAGGCCCATGAAGAATGAATAGCCATTAACCAATATTAGAATTGAGCAAAGAGCCTCGGAAGACTGACTGGCTTAGGATCAAATGGCTAGAAAGCAGCAGATAAAGAAAGAAAGCAGGCCTATGGTTCCTAAGATAATGTTCTTAAGATCATACTATGCTGATCCTCTTCCATATGGTTTAAATCACCAGTTTAATCTTCAGTAGAAATGGGTAAAATAACCTGGTCTATTATATTTAGAGCATTAAAGCACCCAAGAAATCTAATACTTAAAAGCTGTTGTTTTCGCTCGCTTTCAGAACTATTTTTGAATATAGTTTCTTCATAAAGAAAAACACTTATCGATTTGTTAACAGTTACATTACATGATACAATAAGGGGGGAAAAAAGTCCTGAAGGTACCTTAAGACTCTGCAGTTAAAACATGTAACTTTAAGAACAAACTACTTACAAAAAAAGCAGAACTATATAAAAGCAGATAATAGAAACCAAAAACAAAATGCCACACTTCGCTACATAATGGTGTTTCCCATTAGCAATAAACTAATTACCAAACTTAAAATTGTTGACTCTTCACTTATTATAGAAGAAAAATGTCAGAAGAAAAAAAACACATGTAATTCATCAACACAATTTGATTTACTTCTATTTCAACCTAAGATTTAAAACATATTTTAAATATAGAAGTGGCATTTAACATCTATTTTTAAATTATGGTATAATTTATACAATTTATCTGATGATTACTCTGATTTTGTACTCTTAAAAATAGTGTCTTTTAATACTCAAGACATTTCAATTCCTAAAAGAAAAATGATAAATTACTGACCAAATTTTTCTTTTGCTTCGGTAGGTTAACTGGTTCAAAAACAGAGATAACATTTCCATAGGATGCTGCAATCTTTTAAAAAGAAAAAAGAAAAAAAACTTATGGATATGTTAACTTACTTATGAATCAAAAGACAAAAGAAATTAATAGTGCAAATTAAAATAAGCCCCCCTACATTTTCATTTATCAATACTTGAGAATATCAATTATAAGAGACCAACATATCTGAGTCAGAATTCCAGTACTGTCACTTACTGCATAACCAGCAAGTTAATCTTTCTGTACTTTAGTGTCTCTATCTACATTTAGAAAATGCATAATACTATCTTCCTAATGGAATTTGTTTGAGGATTAAAACATCTGTAAAGCACCTAGTATATATAATTACCTGGAAGATATGTGATAAATATGAATTCCCCTCCTCATGGAAAAAAAAAATGTATTGATATATTCCTTGTCAAATGGAAATGAGATAGGATTTAACCCATTTCTAGGTTATCTGTCTTCAAAGTTCACAATTCTGTCACTGTGTATTTAGCTTTTTAAAAATAAAACTTAGATCTATTCCTTTGTGAATGCTATAAGAAATGTATTTTTTTAACACTCCATTTTGTCTGAGTATTTTTATAATTTACTCTTTCAGTCAACGGCTCTGTTTTACAAGGTGACTACTATTATAGCTTGGGTAAGCCACAATGAAGAACAATGAAATATCAAAAATAAGGACTGATAGATGCAATGAGGCTGTAATATGTGACAGAAAAAAAACTTTCAATGATTATTTTTAAGTGTTCTAAGAAGTTCATAGGATATAGAAATCATCTGCCCTGAGGTCTGGGAGGCGGTATTGAGTTTGGGTTTTTAAGAGTGGGTGGGACTTTGGGGTGCCTGGGTGGCTGAGTGGGTTAAAGCCTCTGCCTTTGGCTCAGGTCATGATCTCAGGGTCCTGGGATTGAGCCCCGCATCGGGCTCTCTGCTCAGCAGGGAGCCTGCTTCCCCCTCTCTCTCTGCCTGCCTCTCTGCCTACTTGTGATCTCTCTCTCTCTCTGTCAAATAAATAAATAAATAAAATATTTTTTAAAAAAAGAGTAGGGAGGACTTCAAAGAGCAGTGATTATTCAAGTATAGAAAAAAGGGCATTAACAAAAGTATGGACACAAGTGCAAAGATTAGAAGGGGCAAAGTATGCCTGGAAGTGACAACCAGCAGAGATGGAATGGAGGGTCCCTTTTAACAGACTGAGGTACGTATGTCCAAAAAGGCAGATCTAAGCCAGGTTGTACAGGGCCTCATGCCCAGGTGAACAATTTGAACTTTCCCATGGTAATGGGAAGCAAAGAATGTTTTTAAGCAAATGAATAAGATAAATGCAGATGAATTTTCCCATGAAAATTAATCTTGTAGTCCAAAAAAAAAAGTAATGCTAAAATACTGGACGTCTACAATATCAAGCAGCACTTCCTACTTAAAGTATCAAAACCTGCAAATTTTCTTCCTGATATGTTGAGAAGTCATTTATTTATACGAATATCTGTGACACAAAGGAAATCTGTCCTTTATGAAAATGACTATAGGGGGTGCCCAGATGGCTCAGTTGGTTAAGTATCTGCATTTGGATCAGGTCATAATCCTAGGTTCTTGGGATGGAGTTCCACAGTGGGTGCCCCACTCCCTGCTCAATGGGGAGCCTGCTTCTCCATCTCCCTCTGTCATTCTCCCTGCTTGTGCTCTCTTTCTCTCTCAAATAAATAAAGAGAATCTTTAAAAGAAAAAAAAAAAGACTATAAAACCAAATGACCAGTTTATTTTAATCTGGACTGTCATATAATCTAGGTTATCATGAAAACATAACTCATATTGGAAGTTATTAAATGGGATTTCCAACAGAGCTAGACCTAAGTGAGTCTAGATGTTATGAGCAAGTTTTAATACAATAATGAAGATTATAGAACTAAAGAGTTGGAGATCAAACATGAAGAGAAGCGAAGTCTCAAGGATTTTCAACATTCCATAATAAAGATCATTTTTGTAATATACTGAGAATGAAAGGTGTAAACAACAGAAAGATAGATGAGACACACTTTCAACTACAAAGGGAAGGGACACAGGAGTAACACAGTAGTCCAAAACAGGGAAAGACTATAAGAGCTGAAACTCATTTTACCCTAAATACCTCTAAACTAGGTACTAAGAGGTAACTTTTCAGACTGGCAGGTTCATTAGAAATGGATTAAAAAAAAAAAAAAAGATTGGGTCCCTTTGATTCCTTACACAAAATATTCTAGTGGAATCATATAGTCCAATAATACATTTAAACATCTAGCAATAAATTAAGTAAATCTGCAAAGTCCACCCCAATTTAGCTTTAAGTGTATGTAGGCCTGGCCACCTGTCCCTATATGGTGCTATATTTAGCTATATACCGTGCTGCCTATGATTCTGTAATCATAACCTGTTTCTTTTGTTGTTGTTGCTTTTCTACTTTCAAGGTTACTTGTTACTTTCCCTATGCAAACGGAAGTCCAAACAAAGTTTTTCATTTTTCTTATAGACCTGGAATAAATTAATAAAAAAAAACTACACACTTTAGAAGAGTTGACCTCCATTTTAGTACAAAGTTTATCCAGAAATTATAAGGAAATACCCGTACAGCAAAAGAATGACTCTAACAAATGATTTCTCTTTAGTAGTTTATTTGTAAATAGATTGAAGGTTTACTGTCATTCTTTTCCTTCAATCCAATCAATTTTTAAATAAGTAAGCTTTAGAACTGTTGTTCAACAGGTAATATTTCTTTATCAACTCACAGGAAAACATTATGCTTTATTTTGAAATTATGTAAGAACAGAAGTCCTGTCAAAAAAAAAAAAAAAAGAACAGAAGTCCTGTCAATCTCTAAGATATATCTGCGAGAATCAGGAACTTTGTTTTATATGGTGCATCTTAGAGAGCCAAAGAAATTTGGAGCTACATTGTCCTTGAAACAAAGCAAACTTCAAATTCGACAGGAAATACATACTTTGGAGATAATCCTGACAAAAACCGTATTGGAAAGAAATCTCACATTACAAGATCACAAACCTTGCCTTGTTGCATTGAGCAGTCTACACATCCTACTTGAATATTTCCATGTTTAGCTCCTGGGATTATTTGTAATCTTTCAAAATCACTTCCCAGTATAACAATGTCACATCCAGATGCATAAGCCTAAAAAGGGGGAAGGAGAAGGAAAAAATAAAATAAAAAGGATAAACTTGTCAAGAAAGTATTTATCATGTAGAATACTGGCATTCAATACTGTTTTAACTAAATATTATGTTTTAACAAAGGAATTTTAAATATCCCTTTTTAAAAAAATCTCTATTATTTGAGAATATTTCCTTCACCTCTGATATTCAGTCCCATTAGCAAAATCACTCAGTCTTGTCAACAAAATATTCATTTCTTCCACCTCCACTGAATGCTATCACCATCTCCTTCCTCCACTACTATTAATAGTCTGCTTCCATTCCTGCTTGCCTCTAATTCCTTTCCACACATTCTTTTTTTTTTTTAAAGTAGACTCCACATCTAATGTGGGGCTCAAACTCATGACCCCAAGATCAAGAGTTGTATGCTCTAGGGACTGAGACAGTCAGGCACCCTAAAGAGTCAACTTTTAAAATGTTGATTAAAGGGGTGCCTGGGTGCTCAGACAGTTTTAAGTCTGCCTTGGGCTCAGGTCATGATTTCAGAGTCCTGGAATCAAGCCACACACCAGGCTCCCTGCTCAGTGGCGAGTCTGCTTCGTCCTCCTCATGTGATCTCTCTCGCTCTCAGTCTCTCTAATATATATAGATATATCTATATAGATATATCTATATATCTAAATAAATGAATCTTTTAAAAATACTTATTAAAGCAAGAATTTGCCCCGCTTAAACCCTTTGATAGTTTACTCATCGCACTTGGAATAAAATCAACTCCCTACCACGGTTCAATTCTCTTATTGTCCTAACTCTCCAAATTCATCTCAAGCTACTCTTTCTGTACCTCCATTGGCACTGTCCCTACACTGCCTTTCCTTGTCCTGGAGCACAGCAATCTTTTTCTATCTTACGGTGTTTTATCTACCTCTCTTCTGCCCGGTCTTTGTCTAGCTACCTAGCTTTTTTTCAACATTCAGGTCTTAGTTCCCAACCACACAGACACATACACACACACAGTCCCTGCCCCCCCACATTATTTTCCATCACATTACTATTTTGTTCTTCTTCATAGCAGGTAACATGATTGGTAAGTATCTTGCCTATTATCCACTTTCATTAATGCAAGTTAAGTTACAAAACAAAACGATAGCGTTCAGTGTATCTTGCTCTCTGCTCTCTCCTCCAATTCTAAATGAAGGGGCTTCTTTATAAATACCTATCAAATAAATGAAGTATTAACTCCAAAAAAAAGCCATCACGACCAAACAAATAAAAAGGTATAGTTTAAGCCTTGTTAGCAAGCATTTTATAGCTCTTTTTGAACTTTACAATTAGCAGAACTCTTCCAACAAGAATTATTTTTGTATATTTTTCTCTAACTTCTTAGATCACAGGAGTTTCTTCAAAGCTGTCTTCTTGGAATTTACTTATATAAGCCACCATGAAGTATAACAGTGACAATAAAACATCTATCACATTGGGGCGCCTGGGTGGCTCAGTGGGTAAAGCCTCTTCCTTCAGCTCAGGTCATGATCTCAGGTCCTAGGATCAAGCCCCGCATTGGCTCTCTACTCAGCTGCTTCCCCCTCTCTCTCTGCCTGCCTCTCTGCCTACTTGTGATCTTTCTCTCTGTCAATTAGTTAAATAAAATCTAAAAAAAAAAAAAAAAAATCGATCCCAAATTTTCCCATCCAAAAATAAGTTCTTAAAAGTATTAGTCATTATTTTCTTTCTCTCACTTTTGCACCTGCACATATACCTTACTTAATGTAGAAAATAATTTATACTTCATGACCTTAATTTTTACCAAAGCCAAAATGCTTCTGTATGTGCCATCAAAAAATATTTGGAAAGGTGTTTGAGAGACATACAAATAAATCTGCTCACATTACAGACAAGAAAATGAGGCCTAAATAGGCTGACATAACTTCTTAGTGGCTTCAGGGTTGGCTTCAGAATCTTGATCTCTTTTGATTCTTGATCTAAATGCTATATGTATTACACCACAAAGACTTCCCTAGTTAAGTATCTTTGCCTAGAATTTTCCTAAAAGGAACTGGGGACAATCACGTCTGGTTCTTCTGGCGTCATATAGTGGAAAAAATTGGCTCAGTAAACAAATAAACAAAAATCTCATGATGGTCTACTCACCTATATAAATATTCATGGTAGGATCACAAGGCTTGTCACAAGACTATTAGCAAGAATAAATTCCAAAATCTAATGTAGTTTAAGAAAAATTTTCATTTGCAATACTCTAAATATCTTAATATTTTAGAAACTGATTTTTCTTCTCAATATTAAATTTTGATAAAATATTCATAGTCCACTGTATCAGAAAACATTGTGTCAAGTTATAAATGTTTACAATTTAGATTTCCTATTCATTAAACAAAAAATTTTAGTTCCATTAACTGGAATATATGTATATATTTTTTCTTTTTTTTAAACATGTCTTCATAACTTTGCCTTCCTTTTGCCATACCTAAAATTGTCTACCTACTTTCAGATATTGTATAGCAACTATTTTTATCAACTACAACTCTAAATTTTTCTGAATTAAGTATATATTAATCCTGAAGTTCCTCAGAACACTACTGTTTAATACAAGTACTAAACATCTGCAGAGTTGAGAAAAGCATAGTTAGCCCAGAAATAAACAGGTAGCCGTACAAGAGAAGAAGATACCAACTTATTACACAATTAACCCTTCACCATTCACAGATTAACCCAGTTCTGAACTACCCTTGTTCTGTTGCTGCAGCTGTAATACACTAATACAGCCTGTCATTTGACTTTCTCTTAGTGGCAGTACTAAAACAAAGCTTTCTCTCTCAAAGTTTTGGTAAACTTCAAATCAATTGAAATGACTGATCTTATCTGGAATACCTCTCTTTCAGTCCTCACCTTCTTCTCTTAGAATTATAACTAATGGATGACAATAAGCTACTATATGGGGGAGGAAAAAGGGAGATAACCAACCGCAGTCTACACTTCACGAGCTGACTATTATGCCAGGGGTTAGAATAAAGATCTTTGGGTATTCTTGACTAATGAGCTTAAAATTTTACACTTTATTTGGTTGTATAATTAAACACAAGATGCACTAAAGACTCAAACCATATTTGCATTATGTTCCATTTCTTAATCATTTTCAAGAATTTGTAAATGTATCTCCTAAAATGCCTGCTATGTATAGATTAGCCAAAAAAAACTATAGTACATACCCGAAATGGAGTATCATACAGCTGTAAAAATAAGAAAGAAGCCATCTATGACTCACATGGAGTGATTTCCATGGGATATTATTAAGTGAAAAAAAGCAAAGTACAAAAGGACAGATGTGTCATTTTTTGCGTAAGGGACAAGGAAAATGAATCTGTTTACTACAATTAAAAACAAAGGATGGATAAAACTAGGGAATAAAGCTGATTACCTACAAAGGTGGGGAGGATGAAGTAGAAGAGATACAGGAAAAACGACTTTTGAAAACATATTAACATAATGCATGTTCAAAGACAAATCAGTCAGAGCGGGGGAGGGTATAGTGAAACAAAGGAACTAAGTACATTTCAAACGACTATATATCCACACCAACAGAAAGAAGGGCCAAAGGAACTAAAGTAACTTAAGAATACTGAATCTGACCCCATATTTTCAGTCTTGGGCAGTGAAAAGGAAAAAAACTAGTCCACCTCCCATGTTTCTCCTTTACTCTGACACTACTACCACGTTCACAATACTTTTGTCAACAAATGTGGGGTCTTTTAACCACACCAAACAATTCTGTGACACCCACTAGGTACCCAACAATTTAACTCAATTCTTATATTATCTACCTGAAGATAATGTCAGATCCCACAAGTTAAAGGGCTTAGTCTTAACTGAGACTGTCCTACACTTCAGATGCTAATCTCAAGTAGTTGTACGCTAGATTATCCATAACTTCTGCCCAACCTGGCTACAAAATCAAAGGTTCCCATGACCTCCTCTCCCTTGGATTTGATTTTTAGCTAAAGTGGTTTACAAAACTCATGTAAACACTTACTTACGTTTACCAGTTTATTAAAAGATCTGATAAAGAATAGAGAAGAACAACCAGATAAAGAGACATACAGGGCAAGATCTGAGAGGGTGCCAAGCACAGGAGCTTCTGTCCTTACACAACTGGGGTGCATCACCTATCTGGTACACAGATATGTTCACCAATCTGGGAGCTCCCAACAGTACCATGTTGTTGGGATTTCATGGAAGCTTCCTCACACAGCCAAGATCAATTATTAACTCCATTTCCAATGCCTCTCTAATCTCTGGAGAATGGGAGGTGGGGCTCAAAATTCCAAGCTTCTGACCTTGGCTTGATCTGCCTGGTGACCATCCCAGGAGCCGTCCAGAAGCCTACCCAGGTTTGCCTCATTAGAAGAAAAGATGCTCCCAGTACCCTTATAAACTACAAGGGTTTCAGGAGCTGTGGTAGAATTCAGGGTCAAGAACCAAATATTAGAAAAAAAAAAAAAAAGAACCAAATATTAGGGTATTAGGGGGCACCTGCCTGGTTTAGTCAGTAGAGCATGCACCTCTTGATCTTGAGGATGTAAGTTCAAGCCCCAAGCTGGATACAGAGGTTACTTAAAAAAAAAAAAAAAGCCAAATATTATACAAGTGATGCTTCTAATGTTCTTATCACTTAGGAATTTTGAAGAGTGTTAGGAATTCTGTGCCAGAAACTGGGGACAGAGACCGATACATGAATTTTCTATTATCTCACAGGCAGGGTGGGGAGAAGTACAAACAAATCCCGAATGTTTTTCATAGGTTGTTTTTTAATTATAGTGGTATGGACAATGCAATTCTGAAACTATTTTAGATGTATTACAGAATTGAGCAAATGAGCCAAGGATCTCACTGTGTAAGGAAAAGAACAAAGATATAAAATAGGGAAAGACAAAAGAGTCAAGTAAGGTTCCTATGGAAGTGGAAATACTGGTATAAAATCATGTTTTCCAAAATATACCTATTTCCATGCACACCTGGAAATACAGTTTATATATGTGTATTATGTGCATGCTAGCCTGCTATATGCATATACGCGTGTATATGGGCTAGTTCTATACTATTAAAAGGCCAAGAAGCAGACATTCCAGTAGCAATGAGATCACTTAGCACCTTGATCTTAGCCTCTAATAGCATTCTCTACTAAAAGAAACCAGGGCTCCCTAAAGAAATGGCTCACTACAGCACTACAGCAGGGTAGTACAACAGGGGTATACAATATCCTGTTATATCAGAAAGAAGGTGCTTTAAAAAAAAAAAAAACAGGCAAGAATCATCATCAGTGGATAGTCAACCTAGGGGAAAATGATGAGGATGAAGATATCTGCAGGATCTTCAAAGGCTTTCTCACATACTGCTTATTTGTTGCAAAGAGAAAAAAAATCTGTTACACAATAGAGAAATTGGGCAACACTTTTAATGGTCATCAAAATTAACATCACAAATGACAGATATCAAGATCCTCCAACTGGGATACTTAAGAGGACACAACATCATCTAAGCAGAATTTTGGCCAAGTAATCATAAGCTCGATCTCATCAGAAGGAAATATCAGACAAATGTGAAATGAGAAAAGGTTTGCTTTTTAAAAGTGGAAGGGAAGTACTATAGTCTTCAAATGTCATTGTTGAAACAATAAAGAACAAGATAAATGATGCTAAACAGATGCAATAACCAAATGTGATACCACAGTCTGAATCTTGTACTGGAAGGGGTAAAAACGTTATAGCGAACACTGTCATATCCAGTAATAGAAACCAAACATGGGTAATACATTAGCTCAAAGTTTATCAAAGTAAATTTATGAAGTAGATAAGTGAACTATGATTATGTAACAGAATATTCCTCTTATCAGGAAATGAGACTAAAGTATTTAAGGGTAAAGAATTATAACATATATAACATCCTCAAAGTATTCAGAAAAAAAATCATATAGGTACACACAGCTCTGGGGAGCACAAATGATAAAGAAAATGGGAGTACGTTATTGGCAATAGCCAAATCTAAGTAACGACAGTATGGGTGCTCCTGGTACTATTTTTATTTTATAACTTTTTCTAGGTATGAACTTATCTCTAAATAGTT
Organism: Nasua narica; assembly: GCA_028533885.1. NCBI lineage: Eukaryota > Metazoa > Chordata > Mammalia > Carnivora > Procyonidae > Nasua > Nasua narica. Next base: position 12,414,371 of record CM052809.1, on the reverse strand, counting down.
ATTTTCTATCTAGTAATGAAAACATCTAAAACCTAAGTAATTGTTTTCAAAAAGTTAAAACAAAAAAAATTCTATCACTCTTTTGTGCTTTCTTTTATCTTTCACTCACTATAGTATCCTGGGCCTATTTTCTTCTCTTTGGCACTATATACTACAAAGCAAATACCAAGTACTTTTCACTGGTAACTCAATTAATCCCTACAACAAATTCTGTGTAATACTCTAGACTATAATCACCCCATTTTACTGCTAAGGAATCTTAACTTTAGACAGACTGAGTAATTGACACAAGTTTCAGAGTCAGCAGGAGGCACAGCTAAGACTGAAACCAAGTTATAACTAGTGGGAAAGGACATGCTCTTACTTGCTCTGTTATGCTATCACTCAATGTCCTATAAACAAACACTGGCATAAATTTAATAATTTTTCTCTAATTTCTTCCCATAATTAAGGGTACCTTATTTGGACTATAAAGCAACCAGAACTCCCATAACTGCTGATAAGAATGTAAATTAATATGGTATGACTACTTTGGAAAGCTAAACACATAGGCCAATAATGCAGCAATTCTACTTCTAAGTTTATAACCAACAGAAATGTGTCCATACATACACTAAAACACATGAATAAGAACATTCATAACTATTCATAAACACCCCAGAGTAGAACCAATCCAAATGCTGACCAACAATGGAATATATAAATGAACTGTAGTATAATCACACAATGGAATACTTTAAAGCAATGGTTCTCAAATTCTCTGGTGTCAAGAATTCTTTGCACTCTTAAGAAAATATTAAGGTTAACCATCCTCCCATCCCCTTCATTAAGGGCTCCCATTTTTGTATATTATCACTATCAATACTTTCTCTCTTAGAAATTAAAACAGAGAAAACATAATACTCCAACTGAATCAGTAATGAAAACCTCCCAAAAACAAAAGCCTAGGATCAGATGGTTTCACCAGCGAATTCTCCCCAACATTTTCAGAGAATTAATGCCAATCCTTTCCAAAAAACTGAAGAGGGAATACTTTCAAACTCATTCTGCAAGGCCAGCATTATGTTGTTACAAATCTAGACAAGGGCACTATAGGAAAAGAAAATTCCATGTCAATATCCCTGATTGACATAAATGTAAAAATTCTAACAATTTCAATTTCAAAAGGACAAGTTCAAAAAGATTATACACCATAATCAAGTGAGACTCGTCCAGGGGGTTCAAGGACAGTTCAATAAAGGCCATATATGACAAGCCCACAATATGAACACCATATTCAATGGTGAAAAGCTGAAAGCTTTTTTCTAAGATCAGGAGAAATGCATGGATGCCCACTCTCATTACTTCTATTCAACACATTACTAAAAGTCCTGGCCAGAGCAATTAGGCAGGAAAAAATAAATAAAAGGCATCCAAATTGGAAAGAAACACACAAAACTTTCTGTTTACATTTAACAAGATACACTGAAAACCCTAAAGACTCTACCAAAAAATAAAAAATAAGAAATTAGAACAAATGAATTCAGCAAAGTCGTCGGATACAAAATCAATACAGAAAAATCAGTTGCATTTCTACATGTTAACAATGAATTTTTCAAAAAAGAAATTAAGAAAACAACTTACATCAAAAAGTAAAATGCCTAACACAAATTTTAAAAAGGTGAAAGAGCTCATACACTGAAAACTCTAAGACACTGATTAAAAAAATTGAAGATGACACAGATAAATGGGAAAAATATCTTGTGTTCCTAGACTGGAAGAATACTGTTAAAATGTCCATACTATCCAAAGCAATCTAGAGATTCAATGCAATCCCTATCAAAATTCTAACAGCATTTCTCACAAGAAAAAAAAATCCTAAAATTCACATGTAACCAAAAGAGACACCAAATAGACAAAGCAATCTTGAGTAAGAACTAAGCTTGAAACTCATATGTGGAACATAAAGAATAGTGTGGAGGACCACAGGAGAAGAGAGGGAAAACTGAAAGGGAAGAAATCAGAGAGGGAGACAAACCACGAGAGACTCTGGACTCCAGGAAACAAACAGGGTTATAGAAGGGAGGGTCAGATGGAGGGATGCGGTGACCGGGTGATGGGTATTAAGAAGGGCCTGTGTGGTGATGAGCACTGGGTGTGATACGCAACTAATGAATCATTGAACACTACATCAAAAACTAATGATACATTATATGTCGGCTAATTGAACATAATAAAAATAAATAAAATTTTTAAAAAAAGAACTAAGCTCAAGCCATCACACTTCCTGATTTCAAACCATATTACAAAGCTAAAGTAAGCAAAACAGTATATTAGCATAAAGACAGGCACATGAACAAAAAAGGAAGAGAATCATGAGTTCAGATATAAACCCATGCACATATGGTCAACTAATCTTCAGCAAAGGCACCGAGAATACATAATGGGGAAAGGACAGTCTCTTCAATAAACAGTGTTAAGAAACTGCACATCCACATGCAAAAAAATAAAACTGAACCCTTATCTTACATTATACACATAAATCAACTCAAAATGGATCACAGACTTAAATGTAAGACTGAACCATAAAACTCCTAGAAGAAAACACAGAGGAAAAAGCTCCTTGATATTGGTCTTAGTCATGACTTTTTTGATATGACACCAAAAGCATAAACAGCAAAAGCAGTAATAAACATGTGGGACTACATCAAACTAAAAAGCTTCTGCCAAGCAAAAGAAAACGAAATACTGAGTCAAACTACAGAATGGGAGAAAATTTTGCAAACCATTTCTGATAAGGAGTTAATATCCAAAGTATGTAAGGAACTCATGCAACTCAATAGCAAAAGAACAATCTGATTTTTAAAAAGGTAAAAAACTTGGATTTTTTCGAAAAAAGATATACAAGTGGCTAGTAAGTACATGAAAAAAAGTTCTTCATCACTAATCTTAGGGAAATACAAATCAAAACCACAGTGAGACAACACCCAATGGCTATTATCAAAAAGACAAGAGATAATGTGTTGGTGAAGACAGAGACCAAAGGAAATTCGTGTGCACTCTTTTTGGGAAAGTAAACTGTTACAGATGCTATGGAAAACAGTAGGAAGGTTCCTAAAAAATTAAAAATAGAACTACCATATGATTCAGCAATCCAACTTCCGGCTATATACCCAAAGACGAAAAAATAACTATCTCAGTGAAATACCTGCATTCCCATATTCACTGCAGCTAAGACATGGAAACAACCTAAGTGTCTAACTACAGATGGGTGGGTAAAGAAAATAGGGTATATATACACAATGGAATAGTATTCAGCCATAAAAAAGAAGAAAATCCTGACATTTGTGACAACTATGACAGCAGAATGCTTAGTGAAATAAGTCAAAGACAGAAAGACAAATACACTATATATGTATTCCGCTTATGCAAAGAATCTAAAAACATTATACTGATAGAAACAGAAAAGAATGGTGGTTGCCAGGGGCTGTAGGGTAGGGAAATGTGAGGTTTTGGTCAAAGGGTACAAACTTTCAGTTTTAAGAGAAATAAGTCTCAGGGATCTAATGTACAGCATGGTGACCATGGTTAATACTGTATTATATACTTGAAAGATGCTGTAAGAGTAAAGCTTTAATGTTCTCACCATAACAACAACAAAATAGTAAAGATGTAAAGGGTATGTCAACTAGCCTGTGATAAACATTTTGTAACATATGCATGTATCAAATCATCACAGTGTACACCTTAAATTTAAAAAATGATATATGTCAATTATAGCTCAATAAAGCGAGGGAAAAAAGACATAAATCTATACAGATAATCCAATCTGGGTATCACTCAAAAATCACTTAAAATAGACACATCTTCTTATGCATAGTTCTAGAAGACTATTAAAATTAATTGTCTTCTCTGTAGCTTATACAACACGAAGACGTGAAAAGCATGGAAGTATACCAAGCCCTCTCCCTCGCAAAAAACAGGGAAAACAGCTTTAAAGTGGGCTAAGTATGTACTACTTTATTCTTTAAATAATCCATCAACCTGGTTTAAATAAAAACCTAAGAAGTAATACAATACATAGTATTTCTAAAACCAAATCTAAACCTAGTTTGATAGATTTTTCTAAAATAAATTCTCAAAATTTCCCTTCAAGGTGTCCTGACTATACTGTATAACATTATCAAAACAATAAGAACAGCACTGATTTCAAACAGCCATGCTATTTGGTCTCCAAAATTAATGTGCATATATTGATAATTGATACATTAGCTGCTTCTGTCAAGAGATCTGTAATGAGGACAATCTATTACTAATCAATGAAAATTAAATTAACAAGTAAAAATTCTTTTATTAGGTACCTGTAATACTAGGTTTACTAATTTTGAGACTAAACAAGATGCACAGGAAGAACTGAATTCATATATGTACTATTGAGCATGAATCAAAATCATGATTTTTTACTTGAAATTGTGACAGAAAACCTTCTCAAATTTCTAAATTTCAAATATTATCCAAGGCTGTAACAGCTGGTATTTGAACTTGGAAGTATTGTGATTTCTGTAAAACACATGGATTTCTTATTTTCACTGTTCTGTTTTAACCAATCATACCAAGTAAATATCCTAAGGAATTTCTTCCTGGTATATTTCCTGTTTAAATGACTTGAATTGTAAAATACTGTAATTAACATTTTTCTCATTTTTAAACATATGTTAGAATTTAGTTTTGCTTCAATAATCTTAAAGGTACTTTAATACTATTTAAAACTCAATATTTTAAAATAGACCAGTTTTTAAAAAGAAGTCTGATGTACTTGTGATGACATATGAGAACTACAAAAATCTTTTTCCAGAAGTAAATAGTATCAAACTTTCCCCTCCTGTATTCTCTCCGCTTTCAAAGACCCATAAGCCCTCTCCAAAAAAAAAAAAAACAGACAAAAAATCCCTTTTTATCCTCCCACCTATAAAGGTTTCCCTAGAGTGAACAAAACAAAAAGCTAAACTAAAGGATGCTTACCATGACAGACAGAGGAGGAAGAATGCTAATTCAGCCTCCATTTCTCTACCAACACCCAGATAGCTGCATCAGTCTTTTGACTTCTAATCGGGGTCCCGTGCCTGTGAACACTGGGTTGTCTAATACAAAGGGAAGCCTGTAGCTCTAACATGTTTGCTTTCTCTCCTATAGCAAAGATGTTTAAATTTCAAAATAGAGACAGGATGTCCTAAATATTAACGCAGTCTGTCTCTTATAAATTATCTCCCTTTCAATTGCATTTGAAACAGTTTCTGGTGTACCTGGGTCGCTCAGTGGATAAAGCCTCTGCCTTTGGCTCAGGTCATGATCTTAGGGTCCTGAAATCGAGTTCTGCATTGGGCTCTCTGCTCAGCAGGGAGCCTGCTTCCCCACGCCCCCTGCCTGCCTCTCTGCCTACTTGTGATCTCTCTCTCTTTCAAATAAATAAATAAAATCTTAAAAAAAAAAAAAAACAGTTTCAAACCAGCCATAAACCACAAAATTAAAAGAAAAAATCTAGTGTATATTAAAAAAGCACATATGTCACCAGTATGCACAGGAAGACTAGAAAATCTAGATTCAAATTAACTGTCCCTCTTTTTAACTATTTGTCTTTCATAAACAAAATATTTTTTATTCTAAAAACAAAAGTAGTTCAACAGATCAGGACCAGTTTGCTCACATATTTTCATTCTAATAAATAGTAGGAAATTAACAAGGGATAAAAACTGAGGGAAGCATTCAGGTAAAGAAAGAAAAAATAAAGAATTTTTGCTTAGTGTACAGGAAAACTGTTGCTCTCCTGATACTGAAGGTAAAATGCTTAAGAAGTGACTGAACAAAGTTTAAAGGAATTTTAATAGAATTATTTTATTTGGACTCAAATCTAAATTACTAAAGATATTCTAAAACACAGAGACTTTTAATTATAACAAGGCTTCTTTAAGTACTATTCATCAATTCAACCAGTATTTATGTGCCAAGCATTAATATGAATAAAACTTTAATTTTATAATAATGGACATTTTTCAAGGTTTTACATATCCTAAACAATGAACTTGGAACTTAGCACTTTTTCATGTAACAACCCTATGAATAGGTACTACTCTGGCCCCATTTTACAGGTGAGAAAAATAGGAATTTAAAAAAACTTGCTGACAGATGAACAACTAACTATAAGGGACGAAGTTGGAAATCAAACCCAAGTAATAACTCTACTAATTTAGGAGCCACCAATACCCTAATCACTGTTCTAAATGGTCATAATGAAACCATGGGAGACACAAGGCAACAGTGGTTAATGATATAATGAAAGTACAAATAAAGTGTCTTGACAGCATAAGAAACATGGTCACTGCCTACTAAAAGTTCTCAGACTAATAGGGAAGTCAAAATATTCCGTGCCAGTTTAAGCAGTAAAATGTTAGCTAATTCTTAGAGAAACAAATTGTATTAGTAAGTACATATTTTAAAATCTAGAATCCATGAGAGCTGGCATTCAATTTCATTTCAATTTAAAACCTGTCAGACTTCCTTTGAGAAACAGGATCTCATTTCTTGTAATGTTTCAAAACAAGAACAGGTAACTTATCAGCAAACATGAGAAGGGAGGAATTACAAACTCAGGATGTCTTCACAAAAATCATGAAGTACAGGAGAAATAAAATCATTCTTCAAAGGGGCTCCCAAGAGCAAGATCTCATGTCTCTCCCTCAAGTCGAACTGAAATTTAGAGATTTTTTTTAAGTCTGTGCGTACCATCTACCATTAATGTTTGCTATCTTCCTATCAAAGAAGTCAAAATCAGAAGCGGTTAAAAACAATTCAAGAAGTCAACAATAAATAGATCTGCTTTTTAACATGAAAAAATGGCAATTTCAAAAGAGATAAATTTAAGATGTATACGGTGTAGAGGAAACTGAAGGCAAGAAACTTAGTTTGTAATAGAACTAGCAACATAATATTAAAGGGTCAAGGATAGATTGGGTACAAAGGAAGAAGATAATTGTTAATCCTTAAATTACCAACCAAATTACAGAGAACTAGGATATCTTTATATAAACAAATGAAAAATTTATTTTTATCTAATTTACTCGAATCCTTCCTGAGATGTGGGAGAAACCTGCAGTAGGCTCTGTAGGAGATGATTAAAGTCTGGTCTAAGGAGGGGCACCTGAGGAGCGCAATCAGTTAAGGGTCCAACTCTTGGTTTTCGCTCCAGGGTGGTGATCTCAAAGTGGAGAGACTGTGCCCCTGCTCCCTAACCCTGGTCCTACTCAGATCCTGCTCACGCTGGGGGCGGAGTCATCTTAGGACTGGCACGCCTTCTCCTTCTGCCCCTCCCCCCTGCACGCGCGCCTCAGGTGCTCCTCTCCTCCTCCCTTGCTCTCTTTCTCTAAGATAGGTAAACAAAACTTAAAAAAAAAAAACCTGGTCTATGAAAATAGATTTTAAAATAAAGTCAGAAGAAGCTACATGATGGTGCAGAATAACCACATATAGTCTCTGGTATATGGTATATTAGCTCACCTCTTCTTTAAAATAACATGGAGGCATTCATCAAAGTTTTGTATACACTTAGAGGGGTCATCTAGGTGTACAGGCCAGTATATTGTGTGTACTTTGAAGTTCACACTATGGCATAGATTCCGAAAGCCTTCTTAGAAAAAGTTGTTAGAATTTGCATTGGAGAAAGTACTCATATAACTTTAGGAGACGTTACTATCCTATAATCCCCCACTAGGAAAACCCCCTTAGGATGCTGCTTATTTCTTCCATTTTAATACCAAGAGCAGAGAGCAATGGTTAGCTTTAGGGAGTCTAGAGTAGCTCACTAAGACCCTCAGAATTCACTCGTCCCCTGAACATTCGGGCTAGATTAACGTTTAGCATCAGAATCTCAAAAGTGCTACTGTCAAATGCAAGCAAAAGCATGTATGAATCTCTCCAGAGAGGAGGTACATACTCTGAGAGTGAAGTACTTAGTTGTCACAGATCTAAAAGCACAATTTAGGGATGAAATTCCTATACCATTTAAATAATCACTATTATTTAATCTAAGATTTGTTCTGACTGACAAAGACCACAAAATAATTCATAAGCAAAACAGAAGAAACCCTGGGGATCTGTTAGGCTGTTTACTTTGTTTCACTTGCTTATATAAAATTAAGTTTTACTTTTAATCATAATGAAGAGATAACAACACAAGTTGTGGCAAATATCCTCAGTATTATAAATGTTTCGACAAGGGGTATCATGTGCAGTACTTACTTACAGTGTGAAATTATTATAAAAAACACAGTTAAAGCAGAAAATGCCACTACATTTTTAAGTAGCTAGAAGTTTGGGGCCTCCTTCCAGTACCTGAGAAGACCGATGAAAAACGAGTCACGTTCAGTAATCTTACCCTGGAACTACCACTACACACCAGGGAAGTTTTAGCGAAAAACTGTAATCCAACTTTTAGTGATTAATGTGAGCAATCTAAAATAAAAAAAAGATTCCCTGGATTTCTGAACTGTTACATAAAGAATTCAAAGGATGACAGGAGTGAATTACTTAGGAAAAATCTTTTTTTCTTTCCAAAGTTATTCCTCGGTGGATATGAAGAAAAGTAAATGAAAACACTGTTTTCACTGTATTACTCAGCGTTAGATATTGATAGCAAACAATTAATTGTTTTAAGACACTCACTTTATTTTAATTACAAAGATACTTGATCTTGCATTAGTATAAAGAAATTAAACCAATCCCAACTATTTCTACATTGGACAATTTAAGCCTATGGAGTAGGATAACGAAATGCCCTCATATACATTAAACATTAAACTGCTGGATAAACGATTTTGATAAACCACCCCAGTCCAAGGACATCAGACTAGAAACTTTAAAAATCCTACAAAACATTCTAACTTCCGACCCAGTGCCTCGGTGACGAACATGTTTCTACATCCTCCGCTCTCAGAAGTCAGGTCCGCCCGGTCCTAGAGGTGGAGACCTTCGTGGGGGACCTGGGGACCCCAGTGCGGGCGACCAGGCGTTCTTGGCCTCGGCCCCGTGAGTCTGGGCCGATCCCGGCTGACTCTAGGGCGCGGACCCGCCGCGGGCGACGCCGGAACCTCCCTCACTCACCGTGAAGCGTTGGTCGCCGACGCTGCCGACGGAGAAGCAGTGGTCGCCAGGGTTCACAGCCCCGGTTAGCACCTGGTGCAGGTTCATGTCTGCGCCCTAGTCCAGCAACGGACGCGCGTCCGGCTCATGCCCAGGGTCAGCTGCCGCTTCCCTCCCTCCTTCCCTCAGGGGCGGCGGCCGCTCTTGGGCGGCGACGGCGGCAGCGACAGGCGCCAGGAGCTGGAGCCGCTCAGCTGGGGCCCGCAGTTCATCCCGAGCCCTGGCGGGCAAGGCCCGGAGGGGGCGGGCCGCGGGGAGGGCGCAGCGCTGCGCTCGTCCGCGCACCTGTCACAGCCGGCGCGGGCCCAGGTGACGCTCCGGGGCGACTCAAGGGCCGAGACCCCAGGCCGACTGCTCGGAGGAGGGCCACTCAATCCACACACTTCTCGGCTCGGGGTGGCTGGCCCAGACCGAGCCCCAGGGGCGCAGGCAGCACGCGCTCGCCTTCCCCGCCTGACCTGGCCCTTCCCGGCTCCGGTGCCCGCCACCCCCACTGGCCTTTGCCGCTTACTACGCGTCGCTAGGTCCCTTCAGCTGAAATATCGCGAGACTTCTCGCGGCGTAGAGGAGTACTGCGGTAAAGGACTCACTTTTTTTTTTTTTTTTAACCACAGTTTACAGACCAGCAAGTGGATAAGAAAACTCCTCGTCTAGTCAGATGCTGGCCAATCCCAAGCTCCAGTCCACCCAGGACCCCGCCCACCACTGAGGACAAGCCAATCGCCTTGAGGCTGGTGACTGAGACGGTCGGTTTGAGTGCGGAACAGAAGGACCCCAGCAGAAACACAATGAGCGTAGAATGAGGTAAGAGTAGTCGAATTATGCTTTAGGTTGGGGCTTAATCCGTCGGGTCAGAAAGCTTGAATGGAAGAAATGCATTTTAATTATTATAAATGCATTTTAATTGTTATAAATGCATTGTAAATGCAGTGTCCTCTCTCCTGGTAGAGACTACAAGTCCCAGCAAGCACCGCTCCCTCAGGCGGCCCTTGGGGAGTCCCGAATAGAAATGACCCTTGTGGCGTCTCTGTCCCGGCATAATAATTTCTCCAGCCTTCCGCGCCTTTCCAACTCTCTAAACAGGATGATTTTGAGAGACCTAAATGCTGGACAAGTGTTAAAATCAAATGTTTTGGGGCGCCTGAGTGGCTCAGTGGGTTAAAGCCTCTGCCTTCACCTCAGGTCATGATCTCAGGGTCCTGGGATTGAGCCCCACATAGGGCTCTCTGCTCAGCGGGGAGCCTGCTTCCCCCTCTCTCTGCCTGCCTCTCTGCCTACTTGTCACCTCTGTCAAATAAATAAATTTAAAAAAATAAAGTGTTTTCACCTCAGTTTTCCAGTACTGCCGACCATAATACTGCGCCAGCCCCACGTTCAGCGCTTGTTTCTGGAAAAAATCCTAAGGATTCCAAAAGATTAGTGTCACAGTTACAACTGCTGGACACTCTCAGTGTAGTTTGACACAAGTTTTGTGTTATTGTTGATAAAGATCTGTTTATATGTTTCCTATCATGTATTTAAGCCTCTGAAGTATGGTCTGTCCTCTTCGACTATGTATCCCAAGTGTCTAGCGCAGTGTCTGATCCAGGGTAGGTGTTGGGTAAATGTGAAAGGGATAAATGTAAACAGGAACTCTCCACCTAAAAAGAGTAGTTTGTTAAAAATTGCTAAATTGATTTTTATATACTTTTGTCGTGGTTTAAAAAAAAATCTTCACGCTGATACTTGGATGAGAGTATTAATTTTATCTGTTTATGCTTTGCCAGATTTTTTTTTTGCAACGTGCATTTTATTTTGCAATAAAAAGTTGCTTAAAAAACAAGCTTAAGAGCCATATCCCTTTTTTAATTTGAACGATGTCAACGAATTCCATTATTTATCCCAGACTCTTTATAAAAATAAGGGACTTAAAACTTATGTCTTTTAAAAAAAACTTTTATTGAGGCCTAACGTACTTACAACTTAATTTCTGTTTTAGTTATTAATTCAAATCTTCTTCAGAATGGCTTTAAGTGAATCTTATTATTTTTGATTCTAAATGGAGTTTTTTCTGTGTCCTACATAAATTGTATCTGGCCCAACGTGTTTACTCATTCTTTCCTGCCCAGTTTTTGGATTTCAAGGGCACGCAGTATAGCAGAATAAAAGAAACTGAGTGACCTAGTAGTAGGAAATCTGAGCTCTATTCCTGATCTCACGTTGGCTATGTGACCTTGGAAAGGTTTTGCTAACTTTAAGATTTTCCTCATTTGTAAAGTCAGCAAGTTTAATCAGTCTATCAACAACATTTTGCTTGGCCTTTTCATTCCTGCAACTCAGTAAATCTGTTAGTTTTTATTAAATTCCTTCAGCCTCGAATGAGACTACCTGAGTTTGAATCCCAGCCTTACCACTCAGACAGGTTTATTTAATTTCTCTGTGCTTTACTTTCTTTATCTATAAAGAGATAATAGCAGACTTTCGTCATATAATCATTAGAAGGATTAAATAAGAACAGTGTTTGGCACATAGATTTCAATAGGTGTTAGCTGTTATTATCACTGTTACTAAATAAACCTAACAGTTTAATGTATGGTTACTCTTTCTAAGGTTTTCCAACTGGTGTCAAACCCCAGTCCAAATCAAACTTTTCAGGGATGCTTCAGACTGCCACGAATGTTCTGAGAACATTCTAGTCTATCTAAAACTATGGTACTACAATTCGTAATGAAAAGCAAGGGTAGGGCGCCTGGGTGGCTCAGTTGGTTGGGCCACTGCCTTCGGCTCAGGTCATGGTCCCAGAGTCCTGGGATCAAGTCCCATATCGGACTCCCGGCTCTGCGGGAAGTCTGCTTCTCCCTCGGACCTTCTCCCCTCTCATTCTCAGTCTCTCTCTCTAATGAATAAATAAAATCTTTAAAAAAAAAGAAAAAGAAAAGCAAGGGTAATCTTTTGCTTCTTATTCAACAGAAATACTCCTACTACTTTATTAAATTGCCCATTAAACAACCTGTCTTTGATACACAGCAGACAAACTGTTTCATTGAAACAACTAAATGCTAGTAATTTATCTTTTTTTTCTTCCACTGCAACTCTGCCTACTGTCTGGCTTTATACAGGCCTGAGCTAAGAATGGTTTTTATTTACATTTTTAAATGGTTGAAAATACCAAGAGAAGAACACTTCGTGATAAGTGAAAATTACATAAAGTTCACATGCCCAAAATAAAATTATATTGGGATACAGCCATGCATAATCATTTAGGTATTATCTATGGCTGCTTTCATACTACAAATGCAGAGTTGAATTACAATTAACCATTGAACAAGGCAGGAGAAGTTCTAGTCTCAAAGGAGAAGGGGGACTTTAATTAGACTTAATAAGCGGTGACCATGAGAAGAACAGCAAACAGACTAACCTCTGAGACCCTGGGGCAAAAAAAGGAGCATGTAGGAAGCCTGCTCAGACTGACAAGTATTCATGCCTGTTCTTTACTCTCTGATCTCCTGAAATCCTCGTCATTATCCTCCTCCCTGTCACCCTCATCCTAAACTCATTAATATAAATTCCTATCCTCCCAGTCCCTGTGCCATGGGAGCCACCAAAAGGGGCTTCAGCCCCCACTGCCAACATCAATAGATGAGGGAGACTGGAAGTAAACAGAGTCCCTCATCCTATAACTACGGCTGAATCAGGGGAACTATGTTGCTGGAATTTCACACAACCATTTGGAATTTACCGTTTCATAAGAATAAGATGAGCGTGTCTGTGCATCTAAGACACTGGCTGCCCCAGGAACCCGTCTGGACTGGCAACAGCAACCTTGCTATAGCAAAATCTATCATGGAAATTACAAGTTAAATAGATACTGGAGCAATGAAGTAAGACCCTAGCCATCCTTCCTATATTGTTACTATAGAGACATTAATTCTAATACCTCTGAATTTTGGACATTGACATTAAATGCTCTTGGCTCACACTCACTTGCTCAACTGAAGGGTTCTCCACCCATAAGCTCTTAAAGGGCAATTATTTATAAAAGCTACTATTCATTAAACACCCAGTCTACACTATCATAGGTATTTTTTTAATTTTATTTAAATCTCAACACTATATTACAAGTGAAGGAACCTAAACTGAAAAAGAGACTAAATATTGCCCAATGTCATTTTAGATTTGGATCATATCATCACCCAAGGATTTGAGCTCGGATTTTGTGGGCTGCAAAGGCCCAATAAGTGTTCTCCAAAGACCCCTGAATCCCAAAGTGAATACAGTCAGAGTCTACCGCTTACCTCCTTGCTGACAACGTGAGAAGAGACAAGGAAGGTGAGATGACTTCTTTAAGCTGGATGGTCAGGATTTTTCTAGGAGAAAAAACATCTTCCCCAAATACTTTTCTACTTCTTAAAGATGGAAGAAAACCTGACCTTCTTACCTTGACCCACTCCCAACTAGAAAGACCATAGTTTGTTGAAAAATAAACATCTCCAGCCAAGAGACTCCTGATAGTTTCCTACCTCTAAGGGAAAGGTTGTGGCGTGGGAACAGGCATACTGGGGTTTGGATTCATTTTCCCACCTCCTTTTGCTTTGCTCTGATATCTTTTCTGTCTCAGCTAATGCAAGAGAGCACAAACACAAAAACAAGAAACAAAAACAGGAAGATCAGTGTCCAACTGGGCCACACCCAAGCCCTCCCCGTAGGCAGGCCACACCAAAAGGCTGCAGGGAAGAGGCACAGTACTCCCTTCTCAGATGGGGGGGGTGGGGGTGAAGGGGCAAAGTAAATTAATTAGAATAAATTAACAAGGGCAGGCAAGAAATACAACTTTGTACTGGGAAGGCCCCTTCTCTCCATCACAAAAGAGAGTTGATGGTTGGAGGGGGGCAGGGGGCATCTCTAAAGGTCACTACAGTAGGGGTAAGAGCCTTGGGGGCAGAAGTCAGATTTTCCTCCACATTCTTCACAAGCAGAGCAGAAGAATTACGAGAGGAAGGGGAAGAGACACACAACACAAAAGGAAAAGGTAGAAATCTACCAATTAGGTAGTTATTCACTTGGTTAAAGGCAAATATTTCTAGGAAAGTCTTGAAATTTTAAGTAAGTCACACATCTATATCAGTTGTGGCTTTAATTCTGACTATGACTCTCCTTATGCCTATTGGAGTTTTCATTAGAGTGCAGTAGAAGGCAAGAGATGTAATTTTGCCCTCTCTCCTTTTCTCTGCCATTGTGGTATGTGCAAGTTGACTCTGCTGTGTCTTCTCACAAGACTTTCAGGATCAAACAATTCCTGGCCAAGAAACAGAAGTCGAATTGTCCCATTTTCCAGTGGATTTGGATGAAAACTGGTAGTAGAAACAGGTACAACTCCAAGAGGAGACTTTGGAGAGAAGAACATTTTCGTGTCTCTAAGGAATCACACAGGAGATGGCATTGATTTGGGTTGTTTTAAGGTTACTTACATCACTGTATCACTGAAAATATCACTACCATCTGGACAGCTGGACGTGTTTTTTTGGGACTATGCCTCTTCTCTTTATTTTTATGTTTCTGCACTAATAGGTTGGTTTAATAATAAATATGTGGAACCTTTTGTTTGGGAAAAAAAAAGGAGGGGGAGGTATAGAAAGGAGAAGCAAGACAACAGCAGGGAGTTTTGTTTATCCAGGAAAAACCTGAGGTCAATGGACTCTGGAAAAGTAATAAAGAAAGGGGACTATCGAAATCAAGATCCCAGCAAGTTATTTTGTGGACATTGGCAAATTGATTCTAAAGTTTTATAGCAAGGAAAAAGGCACACAATGAGCAAACACAATATTGAAGGAGAAGAACAAAGCTGGAGGACTGACATTAGCCAATTTTAAGACTTACTATAAAGCTCCAGTAATCAAGACAATGTGGTACTGGCAAAAGAATAGACAAACAAATCAGTGGATCAGAAGAGAGAGCCCAGAAATAGACCCACATAAACGTAGTCAACTGATCTTTGACGAAGAAGCAAATACAATGGAGCAAAGATAGTCTTTGCAATAAATGGTGCTACAAAAACTGGACAACCATGTGCAAAAAATTAATCTAGACACAGACCTAAAACCTTCCTAAAAACTCAAAAATGGATCACAGGCCTAAGCATAAACAAAAGTTTACAATTCGGAGAGGACACCATAGGAGAAAACCCAGATGCCCTTCGGTTCAGTGTTGACTTCTTAGATACAACACCAAAGGCATGATCCATGAAAGAAACAATGGATAAGGTGGACTTAAAGTAAAAACTTATGCTCTGTGAAAGACATAGCAACAGAATGAGAAGACAGATCATAGAGTGGGGGAAAATATGTGTAAAAACACATCTGAAAAAGGACTATTCTCCAAAATATACAACAAACTATTATCTCAAAAATAAGAAAACAAACAACCTGAGGTATTACTATACATCTATTAGAATGGCTAAAATCTGAAACACTGGCAACACCAAATGCTGGTGAGGATAGGGAGCAACAGGCACTCTCATTCATTTTTGGTGGGCCTGCAAATTGGTAGTCACAGTGGAAAATAGTTTGGCAGTTTCTTTTTTTTTTATTTTTAGTTTGGCGGTTTCTTACAAACTAAGCATACTCATAGTATATGATCCAGCCATCATGCTCCTTAGTATTTACCAAAAGCAGTTGAAGACTCATGTCCACACAAAATCCTGCACATAGATGTTTATAACAATGCTGCTGGTGATTGCCAAAACAAAGAAGGACTAATTACAAAACACCAAAATATTCTGGAAGCGAAACAGAAGGTGTATGCATTCCCCAATTAGAGTATAAACAAAGCTTGTCAAGAACTGTGCTTGCACTCAGTCATGTACGTGTTACGGAATAACTGATGAGTAAATGAGTAAATAAACTGCAGTATATCCAGACAATGGAACATTATTCTAAAACGAAATGAGGTATTAAGCCATGATAAGTCATGGAAGAATTTTTTTTTTTTTAAAGATTTTATTTATTTACTTGTTAGAGAGAGAGAGCACACAAGCAGGGGGAACAACAGGCAGAGGGAAAAGTAGGCTTTCCCCTAAGCAGGGACCCCAATGTGGGACCCGATCCCAGGATTCTGGGATCATGACCTGAGCTGAAGGCATATGCTTAGCCAATTGAGCCAGCCAGGCATCCTAGTCATAGAAGAATCTTAAATGTATATTACTAAGTGAAAGAAGCCAGTCTGGGAAGGCTACGCATTGTATTCTCCCAACTATATGACATTCTGAAGAAGCCAAAACTATGGAGACAATAAAATGATCAGGGGTTGGGGGCTGAGGGTTGGGGATGAACAGGTGCAGCACAGAGGCTTTTCTAAAGGGTGGGGAAAATACTCTGGATGATATTATCTGGATGGATATATGTCCAAACCTATGAAAGGTATAACACCAAGAGTAACCCCTAAGGTAAACTGTGAACTTTGGGTGATTGTGGTGTGTCAATGTAGCTTCATCGGCTATAAAAAAAAAAAAAAAAAAAAAATGTGGCACTCCAGTGGAGGGTGTCAATAATGGGGAAGCTATGTATGGGTTAGGGTAGGGTTACATGGGACATCTCTGTGACTTCCTCTTAATTTTGCTGTAAGTCTAAAATGTCTCTAAAAATAGTCTTTAAAAAAAGAAGAATGGGGAATATGATTTGAAAATTATCAGAACCCACTGCTTCCCCCTAGCTAAAAAGGTGAGAAGAGATAGGATGGTAAATTAATAAACAGAAATGTTGGGAATATTTCTCTAGTGTGGGAAGGAATAACTACAAAACCCCAAAATATTCTGGAATCAAAGAAAACAGAAGGTGTATACAGAGCGGGGAAAGAGGTTTCCTTTCCCCCAATTGAAGTATAAACAAAGCCTGCCAGGAACTATGCTGCACTCAATCATGTATGTGCTATGGACTAACTAATGAGGTAGAACATGAAATTTTCCAGCAAAAGAAAACTGCCAGCCTTTTTTCTGCCTCAGACAACATAGCAAAGTGCCCTTGAAGCAATCTGTGTCTGGGTAAGTGGCCCCTTTAATTATGCAATATAAGTGAGGCTATTTCTGCCTAAGGATGAGAGAGTGACGCTGTGTCATGCACCATCCACCAATATATATAAGCTAAATAACAACTACATTATATATCATATATGTTTAATATATATATTGTATATGTAATATATATATATATATATATATATATATATATTTAAAAACAGCAAAATTTGGTCAGCAACAACCACATTAGGAAAGCAACACAACCACATGAGATAAACCAGAAAGAGCAATGACCATCTGCACAAGTCCAAGATTCTACTCAGGTTTCATGTGGTTTTACTTACATATCCAAGAAGCAGTCCTTGAAAGTTACAGATAAATCTTAAGAATCCTCACAAATAATCCCAAAGTTAGAAAGAAGTGGACTGAGAGTATATCTTTATTTTCCCCCCTTTCTGCCTGGGGAAGTAGAAATAGGTGCTAGAGAGACGTGGATGAAAATGAGAAGTCAGCACAACCTGGACTGCCTCTCTCTAGTCAATGGTTGGGCTCCAGGACCCTACACCAAAAGGAGGAATGGCAGTGGCAAGTTCTCATGACAATGGGATTACAAGCCTGCAAGCATCAGAGAGCACATTCAAAGTAGATTACAGAAATCTACAAAATCCCACCAGAGGACACACTCTTAATTGCTGGTCCTGCCTCACCTTAGGTTCACCGGCCACAGTAACTGACTCGGCCAGTTAGGGAACTTCCCGAGTTCCCTAAAAAGCAGGGAGCCCTTGCATTTCTTTCTTTCTTTCTTTTTTTTAAATTTTATTTATTTGAGAGAGAGAAAGCACACGAGTGGAGGGGGAAAGGGGCAGAGGGAAGGGGATAAGCAGACTCCCCACTGAGCAGAGAGCCCTACTTGGGCTCAATCCCAGAACCCTGAGATCAAGACCTAAGCTGAAGGCAGACACTGAACAGTCTGAGCCACCCAGGGGCCCCAGAACACTTGCATTTGTTAAAGAAAGGACCATTGTCCCTGAACAGAGATGATAATTGAGTGTTTTAGGGAAGAACGGAGAGAGAAAAGTAGAGCTAAGTTCTATTTCTGACCGGAACAATGAGGATGTCATGATAACCTCACTTGAACTCTTGGTTCAGTCCAGCATCGTGCCTACCTTGCTCAATTATGTGATCCCCAAATCTTCCCCACCGGCTTTTTTTTTTCTTAAATGGGTTTGAGTTTTAATTCTATTTCTTCACTTTGAATCCCAAGATTAGTACGCAGTAACTTCTCATCCAGCAAGCAAGAGAGTTCCAATTTTTCTGAATCTTCAGAAAAATATTAGCACGTGAATCAGCAGAGAGAACATCAGATAGGAAAAAAGCCAAGAAGAATACCATTCCTGAAAAGTTCTGTATATAACTCTACATAACTTGGCACAATTGTTGCAGGTAGGATTTTTCTCTTTAAATAAAATTATAGACAGCAGGTAGAAAATTAATTCCACAGAAAAAATCTGGCAGAGCTCCAAACAAATAGAAGAAAGCAGAGATGAGTTGATTTCATCTGTTGATTTTTCCTTTTCTTTACACCAAAGAAACAGAGCACCTTTTTGAGAAGGAAATTCAGTAAGTAGCATTCTAAAAACCCTCATTTCTGTGCTGAAATTGCTAGAGATTCAAATGGTCAGCGTACTTTTCTTTCCCTGTGTTCTGAAAGCACACTGCCACATTCTTAATGCAGAGGCTTTTGATTATACTTCTTGGATCAAAAGCATCCTAAGAGATTGTGCACGCACTCAAGGTTGTAAACAGTGCTTTAATTAAAGCGCATCTATTTGAGTCAATAATGAATTTTCAGCAGATAGGGTCTTTTGCTTCCTGAATCTTAAGAACTTGAGGTAGATAAAAGAAATGCTTTTTTGCTATATATCAGTCACTTTTGATGTGTATAGTTCTGAAAAATGATCTCATCAAGTTTGTTTTTAAAAATGAAATTAAGGGGGCGCCTGGGTGGCTCAGTTGGTTGGGCGACTGCCTTTGGCTCGGGTCATGATCCTGGAGTCCCGGGATCGAGTCCCGCATTGGGCTCCCTGCTCTGAGAGGGGCCTGCTTCTCCCTCTGACCTCTCCCCTTTCATTCTCTTTCTCTCTCTCTGTCTCAATTAAATAAAATAAATCTTTAAAAAAAAATGAAATTAAAAAATGGTATAGGATGGTATTTCTACATGTTTCTAACTTTCTCCTGTTTATCATGAACTTGGGTGTCTAAAATGCTACATTTGTTTGCTTAGAACATTTTCATCCTGGAGAAGAAGGGGTAAGAGATTTTGAAAGTTTCTCATAGAAGAGTGGGAATGGAGACACGCTGTTGATTAATAGAATTGGGTGGTTAAGGAAATGACATTTTAGGAATGTAATGGAAAATGGGGAGAAAATAGCAGGACAAGCCTTTTTAGGTGGGCCAAGACTGATTTTAGTGTTTGAATTTGAAATAATCACAGGACATCCAGGGTAAGAGACGAAGAGATAGGATTGTAGCTCGGGAATGATTACACAGCTGGTAATGCAAAACTGGGAGATATTCAGTAGGTGTCAAGAGTTGACCCTTGGGGGCGCCTGTGTGGCTCAGTTGTTTGAGCAACTGCCTTCGGCTCAGGTCATGATCCTTGAGTTCCGGGATCGAGTCCCACGTCGGGCTCCCAGCTCCGCGGGGAGTCTGCTTCTTCCCTAACCTTCTCTCCTCTCATGCTCTCTCTCACTTTCTCTGTCTCTCAAATAAATAAATAAAATCTTTAAAAAAAAAAAAAAAAAGAGTTGACCCTTGGACGCCTGGGTGGCTCAGTGGGTTAAAGCCTCTGCCTTCGGCTCAGGTCATGGTCTCAGAGTCCTGGGATCAAGCCCCACATCAAGCTCTCTGCTCAGCAGGAAGCCTGCTTCCTCTCTCTCTCTGCCTGCCTCTCTGCCTACTTGTGATCTCTCTCTGTCAAATAAATAAATAAAATATTTAAAAAAAAAAAAAAGGGTTGACCCTCACGGGGCACCTGGGTGGCTCAGCGGGATAAAGCCTCTGCCTTCGGCTGAGGTCATGATCTCAGGGTCCTGGGATAGAGCCCCGCATCAGGCTCTCTGCTCAGCGGGGAGCCTGCTTCCCCCCCTCCCCTCTCTCTCTGCCTGTCTCTCTGCCTACTTGTGATCTCTCTCTGTCAAATAAATAAATTAAATCTTAAAAAAAAAAAAAAGACTTGACCTTCAGAAAGGAAAGTGGTTTCCAGGGAAGAGAAGGGGAAGAAAGCCAGCAGTGGAGAACCAAGAACTAAAGCTTAGTGACTACCCACTAGTGGTCAGGGGTCAACTCCTGTAATGCAGTCAGGTGGGTGGGAGGGTCATGTAGGAACCATAGGAGGAACTTTAAGAAGTATGGTGTTTGAAAAAAAAAGAAAAAGCTTGCTGATCAGAGTATAAAAAGAAGTCAAGTCCAAGAAGAGAGCTTTGGAATTAGGATTTTAGGAGGTCATTGGTGACCTTCAGGAACTCACAGGGAGGTTGTAAGAAGGCATTGGCTGGCAACAATATCTATAAATTGTCTTTGCCTTTGTATCTATTCATTGTCCTTTTGTCAAGCTGGGTCCTGAGAATGGAAAAAGTATGAAGAAAATTACAGGGCTCTGGGCATTTGGATGGCTCAGTCAGTTAAGCATCTGCCTTTAGCTCAGGTCCTGATCTCAGGGTCCTGGGATCGAGCCTCTCAATGAGCTTCCTGCTCAATGGAGAGTCTGCTTCTCCCTCTCCCTTGGCCCTCTGTCTATCCCCCTCCCCACTGTTCATGCTCCTTCTCCCAGTCTCTCTGTATCTCAAATAAATAAATTAAATCTTAAAAAAAATAAAAAGAATATTACAAAGCTCTGAAGAATTAACCCACCATGAGCAACTCAATCTTCCAGCCAACCTTTGAATCTGAACTGGCTACTGACAGCTCTTGAATAGATAAAGACAGACTATCTTTCTTTTTCTTTCCTTCTTTCCTTCCTTCCTTCTTTCTTTCTTTCTCCCCTTCTTTCCATACTTCTTTTAAAAGTCAGTTTGTTAATAATTAAGAAATGGTTGAATTTCCCTGGTATCTAGAAGTTTCTGACAAGGAGAGGCACTGACTGGAGAATACTTGCACTAAAATAGATAAACGGGCAGTAGTTTCCTAGGCTTCAGTCAGAGAACAAGTCCTTTCTAGCTCTGGCTCTGGACCACCATCCTGAAGAGTCTTAATTAGTTTGCTTCTCAGACCTTGATTGCTACCTTGGTTAAGAGGTTTTAAAGCCTGTTAGTTTCCTAAGCTTACCAAGCCCCGAAGTCTCAGTCTAGTCAGCAATCATGCCCTGCCCAGACCTCTTGCTGTCTGACCACAAAGCTTAGCTAACTCCATTTGTGTCACAGCCTCTCCTTATGCCTCCTTTGGAAAAGCCCATCTAAGAACTAACACCTTACACAAATAGAAAGATTTAAAAGATTTTTGATGGAGTAAAGACCAATGATATAAGGAATCAAGAGTGGAGGGGTTGGACTTGGAAATGGTAAATGTAGAGATAAAGACCTTTAGCTAGAGAGAGTGGAGGCGAAATAACAAAGGTTCAACCTGATAGTCTTCAAGTCTTTCTACAAAGTAGGATCCAAATCCTTCTTGAGGAGAGAGTGTGAATTATATAGCATGTGAATTATATCTCAACAAAGCTATTTTAAATAGGGGTGCATGTACACAAAGAAAAGGAAAGATATTCCATACTCATCTGCTGAAAGAACAATTATTGTTAAAATGTCCATACTACACAAAGCAGTCTACCCATTCAGTGCAATCCCTATCAAAATGCCACAGCAATTTTCATTGAGCAAGAACAATCTTAAAATTGTATGACACCACAAAAGACCCTCAGTAGCCAAGCCAATCTTGAAAAAGAAGAGCAAACCTGGAGGCATCACAATTCTGGACCTGATGTTATATTGTAAAGTTGTAGTAATGAAAAAAGTATGGTACTGACACAAAAACAGATATATAAATCAATGGCACAGATTAGAAAATCCAGAAATTAAACCACAATTATATAGTTTCCTGCTTTGTCGAAGGAAAGACTATCTGATTGTCAAAAGACAGTCTCTTCAACAAGGATGTTGGAAAAACTGGACAGCAACATGCAAAAGAATGGAAAGGGACCACTTTCTTATACCAAACAGGAAAATAAATGCAAAGTGGGTTAGAGACCTAAATGTGAGACCTGAAACCATGAAAATCCTACAGGAGAGCACAGGCAATTATTTCTCTAATATCAGCCAATGCCAGTTTTTTCTAGATAGGTCCCTTGAGGCAAGCGAAACAGAACCAAAAATAAACTGTTGGGGTTATATCAAAATAAAAAAGCTTCTACGCAGTGAAGAAACAATCAACAAAACTAAAAGGTAACCTATGGAATGAAAGAAGATATTTACAAATGAAAATCTGATACAGGGTTAGTATCCACATTACCCAAAGAACTTATAAAATTCAACACCCCAAAAACAAATAATCCAATTAAAAAATAGGCAGAAGACTTGAACAGACATTTCTCCAAAGAAGACCTCTAGATGTCCAACAGATACATGAAAAGATGCTCATCATCACTCATCATCAGGGAAATGCAAATCAAAACTACAAAGAGATATCACCTGACTCATGTCAGAATGTCTAAAATCAGAAACACCAAAAACAGAAAGTTTTAGCGAGGACGTAGAGATAAAGGAACCCTCTTGCCCTGTTGGGAATGCAAACTGGTACAGCCACTCTGGAAAACAGTATGGAGTTTCCTCAAAAAGTTAAAAATAGAGCTACCTTGAGATCCAACAATTGCACTTCTGGGTATTTACTCGAAGAATACAAAAACAGTAATTCAAAAGGATATAAGCCCCGCTATATTTATAACAGCATTATTTACAATAGCCAAGTTGTGGAAGCAGCCAAGTGTCCATCAATAGATGAATGAATAAAGTAAAGGTGATTATATAATATTCATATAATATTCCATTGTGCATGTTTATTATTATGGAGTTTCCTCAAGAAGTTAAAAATAAAGCTACCCTACAACTCAACAGTTGCACTACTAGGTGTTTACCCCAAAGATACAAATGGAGTGATCTGAAGGGGCACCTGCACCCAGATGTTTATAGTAGCAATGTCCACAATAGCAAAACCATGGAGGGATACCAGAGGCCCATCAACAGATGAATGGATCAAGATGTTGTATACACACACAGACACACACACACACACACACACACACACACACAGAAATATTACTCAGCTATCAAAAAGTACCATTTGCATCAATGGGGATGGAACTGGCAAGTATTATGCTAAGCAAAATAAGCCAATAAGAGAAAGACATATGGTTTCACTCATGTGGCATATATTTCACTCATATGTGAAATAGTGCAGAGAATCATAAAGGAAGGGAAGGAAAACTGAATGGGAAGAAATCAGAGGGGGAGACAAATCATGAGAGATTCTCAACTATAGGAAACAAACTGAGGATTGCTGGAGGGGAGGTGGGTGGAAGGATGAGGTAATTTGGTGACAGACATTAAGGAGGGCATATGATGCATGGCAGTTCTTTTTTTTTTTTTTTTAAAGAACTTATGTATTTGATAGCGTAAGAGAGCACAAGCAGGGGTAACAGTAGAGAGGAAGTGAGAAGCAGGCTCCCCACTGAGCAGGAACTCCCAATGCAGGGCTCAATCTCAGGACCCTGGGATCATGACCTGAGCCAAAGGCAGATACCCAACCATCTGAGCCACCCAGGCACCCCTAGCATGGAGTTCTGAGTTATGGATCCCTTTAATGATGTTTGTATAATGAGTGATTGCAACTGTCTGCATCTTCCTCTTTTCATTTCTCATTGAAATATTACATTCCTCCAGTGGTTTGCACAGAACCTGTTCAACTTTCTAGTAGTCATTCCAGGGAAGGAACAAAGAGACCATAACCATACATTTCCTCACCAGCAAATGCAAACATGGTGGATATACTGAATATTCCAATGCCTAAGTAATATTTATATAGGATGTTTTAGGCTGTATATAACAGACTATGCACCCATCAGTGTCTTAAATAATAAAGACATGTAAATTGTGTCATACAACAAAGGTAGTTCCAGGATGGAGCAGTGACAAAATGTCGGCTTTCTCCTGCTGGGCTCATGCTGGTTTTAGCAGCTCCAAATTTTTCCTCACCAGAAAACATGTAGGATAGCAGGAAGGATGGGGAAGGAAAAAGGCATTTTCCTCACTTTCTACTTACTTTTTCCAGTGAAGAAACTCTTTCTAGGAAGCTACCATGCAAACTTCTAAATATATATATATATTTTTTTAAATTCTTTATTTATTTGAGA
This sequence comes from Nasua narica, assembly GCA_028533885.1. NCBI lineage: Eukaryota > Metazoa > Chordata > Mammalia > Carnivora > Procyonidae > Nasua > Nasua narica. The sequence goes on along the minus strand of CM052809.1, from coordinate 12,389,811 downwards.
AAGAGAGAAAGATACTCAAGCAGACTCCGCATTGAGCACAGAGCCTGCATGGGACTTGATGTCCCCAACCCTGGGCTCCCTCTCCCGACCCAGAGATTGTGACCTGAGCTGAAACCCAGCGTTGGACACTTAACTGACTGAGTCACTCAGGTTCCCCCCTGTCACATCTTAATGGCAAAAAAAGGGGTGGATCACAATACAAACCCCTGGATTTAAGAGAGGTTAAGTAGGTGAATAACTGGCTTTTTAGTTTTAGAGATAGAAGTGGAAGAAAGGAGGGGGCTGGAAATGGCTTTTGGTTAGACAACAAAGCTGTCTGCTACATTCTGCCCTGGGGAAAGAATAATAAACTGAAAAAAATATTTGCTTGAGGAACTTCCAATATAAGCAGATGTCATGTAAACTAAGGTAAAGCTCAAAAGCTGAAGACTGAAGTTTGAGGAAAAATAGCACACTTGAATAGGAAGAAAAATTTCAAAAAACAAAACATAAACCTACGAAAATGTTATGAAAAGAAATCTGGTTAATATAGCTTTGTGTTTGGGATTCCACTGCTTTTGGTAGGACTATATTTCTCTTGTAGAATAGCTAACTTTTCATAGAATTCTCCTTTATTACCTCCAGAGTAGATGCTTAAAGGGCCAAGAACCTGGATGTTTCCACTCCCACAAGTTAACCAGGAGTGCCTCTAACAACCACTTGTAATAATTCTATTTATTTTTCTTTCCATCTTAATTTTGAGTAGGGTCACATTTAGCATCTCCATACTTCTCAAAGAGGGTTTTTTTTTTTTAAAGATTTTATTTATTTATTTGACAGAGAGAGAGAGACCGCAAGTAGGCAGAGGCAGGCAGAGAGAGAGGGGGAAGCAGGCTCCCCGCTGAGCAGAGAGCCCGATGCGGGGCTCGATCCCAGGACCCCAGGATCACGACCCGAGCTGAAGGCAGAGGCTTTAACCCACTGAGCCACCCTGGCCCCTCTCAAAGAGGTTTTAAGTACAATGCTACATATCCTAAATGAAAATGAAAATGAAAATGAAAAATGCTAATGTTTGGAGAAATGTAACCTAGTTCTCAAATCGTGGATCCCTGCATAGGTCAAAAACTTAGAAAAACAAAACAACTGTTTTTCATTCAAACCATGACTAAGTCATATGTTGCAAAGCTGTACTCCTAATTAGTAACTTCTACACTCAAAAAATATCTTTTATATGTTTTTTTAATTATACAAATCGAGAAAAGGGACCACATTGTTTTGTTTTTTCATGTTATTAATAAATGGAGATATTGCTTATACATTCTAGTTTTAGCAACTTTGACTACGTTAACCCTTCAATTGTTTTCTTTAAAAAAAATTTTTTTTAATTAACATATAATGTATTATATTGTTTATATATATAGTGTATATATATATATATATATATATATTGTTTCAGGGGTGTAGGTCTTTGATTCATCAGTGTTACACATTCGCAGCACTCACCATAACACATACCCTTCCCAATGTCCATCTCCCAGCCTCCCCATCCTTCCGACCCCCCTCCACTCCAGCAACCCTCAGTAACTTTTCTTTTTTTTTTTTAATTTTATTTATTTGTCAGAGAGAGAGAAAGAGAGAGAGCACAAGGAGGGGGAGCAGCAGGCAGAGGGAGAAGCAGGTTTCCCAAGGAGCCTGATGCAGGACACAATCCCAGGATGCTGGGACCATGACCTGAACCGAAGGCAGATGCTTATCCAGCTGAGCCACACAGGTGCCCCTGATTTTGTTCTTTTAGGACAATTTTAGGTACATAGCAAGATTGAGAGAAAAACAGAGATTTCCCATATACTCTCTTCCTTCTGTAGGGGCTAAAGGAAGGTCACTGCAAAATATGCCACTTTGGCGTATTGATTATTTTGAATTAAAAGTTACTTTAGAAGCGGCCAGTGTAAGAAGAACACTCTGACCCTCTTTGTCTCAATAAAGTAGGAAATAAACCTCCCCATGTAAAGATACCCTCCCTGTACCAGAGATACGGAATTTAGGGCCAGGAAGTTTGTATAATAAACAAGCCTTATTACTTTTTTACTAATTTACTACCCCAACCAAATTCTGTTTAGAATTACTTAATAATTTAAGGTCCCAAACATCAGTTTTCTTTGTCCTGTCAATTCTTCATGAGATTTATTATCTTTTTGTCTAGAAAGTAAAAAAATTCCCTGCCTTAGTTGTTTCTCTAGCTCTCGATTTCATTATTAGGCTTCTGTGTGTATGTAATTAAATTGTTTTTTTTTCCCCTCTTGTTAATCTGTCTTATGTGAATTTCATTCTTAGAAAAGCTAGAAGAACTTTAAACAATAGAGAAAACTTTTTCCTACCCAGTAGCCCACACAAACATACCTTCCCTGATAATCAATATCTTGTGCTAGAAAGGTACATTTCCTAACATTGATATGCTTACACTGACACATTATCACCCCAAGACCATAGTCTACATTAGGGTTCACTTTGGGTGTTGTAACATTTTATGGGTTTGGACAAATGTGTAATGATATTTATCAATGATTACTGTATTGTGCAGAGTAGTTTCATTGTCCTAAAAATCTTCTGTACTCTAGCTTCCTATATTTTATATGTTAAATCTGGTATCCCTAACCCAAAGGCTTCCAGTCATCATGAGAATTACCTCCTATCAGGAAGAGCCTTGCCAACTTGTTGAACATTCTTGAGTTCAAAATATTATAATCATTCATTCATCCAGCAAATATTAATTCACAATATTTTCGTGTTTGGTAGGTATCCTATCCTCCTCTAGATGTTGTAAAACACAAAAATGAATGAGTCATAATCCTTAGTCTGCAGGGTTCGTGGAATGCTGGCTCTCCCAAATCACCTCAACAACTTGTTAAGACAAAGCTGAGTTTATTGCTTAATGCAGTCAGAGAGGGCACTACTGTAACAGAGTTTAAATAGTTCAGAGGGGGAAGGGCAAAGTTGGGGTATTCGTTGAGATTTTTAAGTTTGATTTAAAGCAGTTATTTTAATTCCAATCCATGGGGAGAGGGCATGTTGATTAGTTTTGGGTATGGACTACTGTATAGATTACATGGATGTTATAGTTTAGAATTGGTGAACACAGGGCGCCTGGGTGGCGCAATTGGTTAGGCAACTGCCTTTGGCTCAGGTCATGATCCTGGAGTCCCGGGATCGAGTCCCACATCGGGCTCCCAGCTCCGTGGGCAGTCTGCGTCTCACTCTGACCTTCTCCCTTCTCATGCTCTCTCTCACTCTCTCTCTTTCCTAATAAATAAATAAAATCTTAAAAAAAAAAAAAAAAAGAATTGGTGAACACAGAATGTGAGGATTTTCTGGCAAGTTTTGGAATACAAACTGTTTTCTAATACCATCTATTGAAGAATTTATGGCTATCCCAGGAAATTTCACTCTTACATTTTCCTTTAGATCTAATTAATGTGGGGTTTGTTGTTGTTGTTGTTGTTGTTGTTTTTGTTTGTTTGTTTGTTTGTTTGTTTTTTGGGGGTTTTTTGCCCTTTCCTGGGAAAATCAGCAATTATCCTGGACAATTATGCCTGGAATTTGACTGAGGCATACTCCTACTTTGCATAATTCTACCACCAAGACGTCAAAGAAAGTAAATTTCTCTGTAATTCTACCTATACATGAAACACAGATGATCATTTTGTTATGCTCTGAAGATGAAGATGATCAGTCATAAGACTGAGTCTGTCTCTTTGCTTACTGTTTTAGCAGAAGAGTCATAAGTTTCCCAAAGAGAATTTATAATTTTATTAAAGTCCATTTCTTTAGCGAGGACATGATTTATCTTGAAGAGATAAATCCTTTACTTCTGACAGATTGTACGCTGTTCAAAAGTTTGTTGGGCCAGCAACTAAGAAACAAGAAGATTCCTGAGTGACATTGTCTTTTACAGACAGTGGATTCTGGATTCTTATGAAATAACAATATCTCTAAAGATGTTATTTATCTGAGAGACAGATCGTGGATGGGAGGCACAGGCAGAGTGGGAGTGGGAAGCCAGTGAACTCCCTACTGAGCAGAGAGCCCAATGTGGGGCTTGATCCCAGGACCCTGAGATCATGACTGGAACTGGACACAGATGCTTCACCAACTGAGCCACCCCAGTGTCCCTGAAATAACAATGTCTTTAAACTGTGTGTTAAAAGAAGCTATATGATTTAACTAAGTCCTTGGTAATGAAACCTCTGCTTTGGGAACTCAAACATGAAAAGAACTTTTGCAAGTTAAAGTGAGCCCTTCAACAGCCTTCCACTGTGGTTTGTGAAATCACAGTGACCACAGCAGCTGAACTAGTAGACAGAGGCAACCTGTTTTAGGGGCCCTCTTTCAATCCGATGTTCCTTCATGGCATACAATCTTTTATTTTCACTGAAAACATACCCCATTTCTTAGTAAATAAGCTTAACTCCTAGGAAATCCTATTACCTTCTCTGTTACATATTTCTGATCACTGTTACAGTACTTTAAGTCCTGCTATTTTCCTTTCATTACCTGCAAAAGAGGAAACTCATGACTGTCTAACCTCTGTTTGTGAAATCCATATCCTGGATAGATTTATTAGAAGTCTAATTAGAAAATGCAGACTTAACCATGTTTTTTTGATGAGTTGCATTTTAAAACTAAAATAGAAAAATATTAGGTAAAATACACTGCATAGAACAAATTCACTGTGGCTCTGGAATATAACCGTTTACCAGAAGGAAAACATTTTCTCAGATGGCAGAACTCATTGTGCTCACTAGAGCTTGTTGGCTAGATAAGAGTGTGAACATTTACAGGGATATTAGATATACTTTTGTGGTAGTCCTTGAAATGCTCTGGAGACACAGAGGGTTCCTCACCTCAGGAGGAGCCCAATTACGGATAGCCAGAAAATTAAAGAATTTTGAACATCGTGTTTCCTAAGAAGATAGGTATCATAAAACTAGGAGCTCATCATACAAATGTGAAAGGAAATACTCTGACACTCAACTAAGATTCTAGCTTTTGTGATACTTCAAGAAAGCTCAATCTTTGGAGAAGTTTTGAAGAATCTGTTAGAGAAGGTCAGCATTCAAAAGAGCTTGTAATCCAGCCAGGTAAGAGAAACATGTAAGTTAGAAAATACGATAAGGGATGTATGAACTATGAAGAAATAACATGTAGGCAAACTTTTAGGGAGAAGGAGTATGGAGTAAATGGTCAGTTTTCAAACAAGGAAAGAGAGTCTTAATGGATCGGGAATAGTTGCTTACAGTAAGGTGCCATTTTAGAGGTACCTTAGAGGTACTTAGAGGTAAGTCCTTGAGAGATGAAGATGTGAAGGGGACATGGAGTGCTTTCTAGAGAAAGTTAGCAGCTCAAGCAAAGGTTATGAAATGGTTTTACCAGTCCAGGGACTGGAAAACATCTCGGGTGGCTAGAGCAGTTGAGATGGTATGTATATTGTGGAAAATTTGTGTGCCTTGATCTCTGCCTCAAATAAATCTCTTTAGAGGAAAGGAAGTAATTTGATAAAAGCATAATTCTTTATTAATAAAGAGCTTTACCTGAAAAGCCTGTTTTCACAATTATAAATACATCTTAATCCTATGGTCATACTCATTTTTTAACTGTCCTGAGTCAGCTTTAAATATTATGTCACATGCGCAGTTCTATGGATACCCTTTCTCTCACCATAGTCTAGTTGCTGCAGATATTTGAAACTTTATTCTGCATAAGTGTGAATTTGTGCAAATGGATCTACTTGAAGCAGATGCTATTCAATTGGGAAAGATGCCATTCAATTGGAAAAGTCATGTTCTGATACTCGGGTGCACAAAGTAATTTACAATCAATGTAAATTGATTGTAATGGCCAAATCAATATTGATTGATTAGCCAAAGCAATGGCCAATCAATATTCTATTTGTATACGTATCTGTGTCTGTGTCTGTGTTTATGTATACCTGCAAGTATCATTTCTATTTATGTAGTATCCTTTATAACCTCAAACGAACATTCCAGGCTATCATCTAATGGTTTTCTATTTATTATTGCGAAGCAACATTGTTGTTAGTGAACACTCTGCATGGAGAGCGCTATTACAGTAAAATCCGCCTGAACCACAGTTCAATGTCCTTGTTCAGTGGGTTTCTATTTAGAACATAAGCAATGTGGAACCTGGTGACAGACACAGGAGCTTGTCTTGCCCTTGCTTTCTTTGCCTTTCTTTGGGGTTTAGGTTTATAGCGTTAAGCTCATACTCATACTTCCTTGTTCATGGCACATTGCCATCGTTCATACAATCCTCCCCCGAACCCCTCACTTTTCAAAATTTTAAGCAAGGGGAGTATTTTTACCTGTGTGCTTCCGTTGTTCAGGGTTTAGATAGAAACGAAGTCCTAAGAGTCAGAGAGACCAGGGCTTGGATCTTGGATAAATGATTGAACCTCTCAGGGACTCCATTTTCTCATCTATAAAATGGGAATAACAGCAACTAACTCATCATGGTGTTGTTACGAGAACGGGCCATGCGCCTAGAATGCTTATTAGTACCATGTCTGGAACATGGTAAGTGCTCAGTACATTCTTGCTGCTGTTCAATAGCTGTCAGTGGCCTTAGAACTTTGAATGTGGACAAATTGCAATGCAGGCTAAGAATATCACCAGTATGCTTTGTTACTTTAAGTAAGTCACTTTGCCAAACTGTTACTTCCATTTTTGCACTTAAGGAATAGAAATGACGTTGCAATTGTTTGTAAATAAGATTATGAAATTTTAAGGCACGAAATAAATGTTAATTTATGTCACCTCATTAACATCTGTAGTTATGGGGCACCTGGGTGGCTGAGTGGGTTAAGTGTCTGCCTTTGGCTCAGGTCATGATCCTGGAGTCCCAGGATTGAGTCCTGCATTGGGCTCCCTGCTCAGTGGGGAGTCTGCTTCTCTCTCTACCCTTCACCTCTGTCTCGTGCTCTCTCTCTCAAATAATAAAAAAAAAATCTTGAAAAAAATAAAATCTGTAGTTATGTTTATAATCCTGAAAATAAGTAAAATTAATATTTTGTGTTAACAGTGGACCTTCCACTAAGGTGTTATTAAGATGTTTCAAAGATAAACAAATGTAGAGCATTCAACCCAAGGTTATGGACCCCATAAGTTAGGAGGAGCAGATATTCTGTCACTGGCTGGGCAATGACCGAAGAAATTTATATTCTCTGAGGAATTTCGTGTTTATTCCTACATAGAGTAAATAGTGAACCCTCAGTGAACCCTATGATTAGGAAGTGGGTGGCGCTAATGACTAGGTCTTCAGTGGGAGCTGATTCTGTGGGTCTCTAGACCACTTGGGTAACTATGGCCATTCCTCTCCCCTTCTGTGCCTAATTCTGACTTAAAATTTAGCTCCTCCAAAGGGTTAGCAACAAAGAAGGAAATATTCTGCTGGAGAAGTAATGGAACTCGTGGATCCTCTGAGACTCTCTGCTTTGACCCTTACTTCTCAAGGCATAAGACTCATCATCGGTATAGGCACGTTAGGCTCTTTTCACTGAGGGGCTGTATAGGACAGTGACTTCAATCCTCAGAGCCAGACTGCCTGGTTTGAATCCTAGCTTTGGTGTTCATGAGCACTGTAAACTTAACCTGTTAGGTCTTAAATACCACCTACTTCATGAATTGACCAGCACCTAAACCATGCTAAAGGCTCAGCTAATATTAGCTATTAGTTCTATAGCTTTTCTTTTTTAAAATGTATGCCTAACAGGAATATGATTTATCTGAAAGGTAGAATAAGAGGATGAAGTAGAACAAGAGCTTTAACTTGAAATAACTTATATGAGCAGACACCATCCAGATACCAACGTGAATCGTTCCACAGTCACATAACACAGGTTTCTTCCTCATTGCTAAAATATCGAAAGGTATTACAGTACAGAGAATAAGTGCATGGGCTTTTAAGTCAGTCATGACACTTACTGTGTCCTTGCCTTAGTTTCTCCCTTTGTAAAATGGTTAAAAACTGTACCTCCTCATGGAGTCGTTCTGAGGTTTAGAAGAGATAACGCCAGGGAAGCGATTAGTACTGTTTCCGACAAACAGTAAACACTTAATATTATGTTATCAATAATAAGTGTCAGCGGTGGTTGTTATTTTAAGTAAAATAGCAAGGCGTATAAGCCCCTTCAAATATTCCTAAATTGTAACTCTCATTGTTACAATTTGAAATGTGGGGCTTCTCATTGTAGATTTAGAGGTGTGGGAAAAAAATGCTAGAAGGATTGTATGCCCGGGCTGTAAGCCGCACTTCCAACATGAGTGCCTCTGTGAATACACTGGCTGTTTTCCTCTGTGAACCTCACATCTCAGTCTCTAAGATTCTTTGCTTTGTTTTGCCTTCCTATTTTAGGTCAGTTTAGCTGTGGGAGGTTGTTTATGCCATGGCTAGGTCTTGCTGTATCTAATCTAGTCTTGATCTAAATCTGTTAGAAGCAGCTAAAAGAAGTCATAGCTAGTTGGCATTAGTTGGAAAAGCATGAAGGGTTTGGGGAAACAGTTTTTAAGAGTAATAGGGAAAGAACAGAACGTTTTTAGATTGTATTTAAATGCCTTACGTGTGTACTGGAGTTTGGATTACCTTCTCTAAGGGCTAACTCTGGCAAAATTTCAGTCTGCGTTTGTCCTCATCCAGTTCACTTGGCTTAAAAGCTCATTATTGTCTTTTTTTTTTTAAGACTTTATTTATTTATTTATTTATTTATTTATTTATTTATTTATTTATTTGACAGAGAGAGAGAGATCACAGGTAGGCAGAGAGGCAGGCAGAGAGAGAGGGGGAAGCAGGCTCCCTGCTGATCAGAGAGCCCGACTCGGGGCTCGATCCCAGGACCCTGGGATCATGACCTGAGCTGAAGGCAGAGGCTTCAACCTACTGAGCCACCCTGGCGCCCCGCAAAAGCTCGTTATCGTCTTAATGCGTTCAAATTAATTTTAGTTTCAGCCCAGGTAAAATGTAATAAGGATGGCAAACCTTTAGTTCCAGTCTTCTCAAATGCATTACAAAGCAAAACAGTAGTCTTACATGATGAGTTGCTCTCAAACTTTCAAAGCACCGCTGTGGGTCATTTAACCTGATAAATACTTTAAATTGCAATAATAAATGAACAAATTATTTTAGCAGGAAAAAAAAATGGCCGTTAATTCACAAGGGGCAGCAGAGTTGTGTTTACCCGCTCATCTACTTACAGTGGGTTGTTCATTAAATTCTCTCCCTTGCCACAGCCTTTGATCCGAACTGTATCTTCATTTGCAGTGCATCAGGGGAGCTTGCTGTGGCAACACTGGAACTGAAGGCACCAGAACGTGGCCAGGTCAGAAAACCCCAGAATCTGTCTTTCTATGTCCCTAGCTCTTTGTTATAGCATTTGTCATGTATTTGCTGTATGTGATTTGTTTGGTTACTCATGTACCTATTCAGGAGGTAGGTCTGAACACTGCCAGAGGCCACATCTTCTTGGAAGGAAGAATGGAAGAAAAGAAGGGAGGAAGGAGGGAGCGAAGGAAGGAAAAAAGGGGAAGGGAGGGAGGAAGGGAAAAAGGAAGACAAGAGTGTGTTTGCATTGCACCAGACTCAGAGACATGGGCCTAGAAAACTACTGTTATCCTTATGATCTCCTGCCTTCCTCATACCGCCCCACTGGCTGCGCTTTTTATGTCTCTATCCCATTTCTTGATGAAGTCAGCCTTAAAGATCTTTTCTTTGTCGTCACAAATGGATTCAGTAATTTGCATCCCCCTCAGGCGTGAAACAGTCAATTGGAAATATTTTTTGATGTTAAGTCTTAAAATAGGCTACACTGAATAATTCACAGGTCTGTCATTCATGGTCATGTCCATTGTCCGACTTCAAAGTTTGATTTTTTTTTAAAGATGTTATTTATTTATTTGACAGAGAGAGAAAGAGAGATTACAAGTAGGCAGAGAGGTGGGCAGAGAGAGAGAGGGGGAAGCAGACTCCCTGCTGAGCAGAGAGCCCGAGGCGGGGCTCGATCCCAGGACCCTGAGATCATGACCGGAGCCGAAGGCAGAGGCTTTAACCCACTGAACCACCCAGGCGCCCCTCAAAGTTTGATTTTTCTGTTTCTCTCAGCTCCAGGATCAGTAAAACCCCCGAGATGTAAAGAGAGAAAGAGATTCAACATTGCTTTCCCTCTGTACTCTAACTTGCCTTTTTATCTACGGGAGCTAAAAGTATTAATTTTGGAACCATACCTATTTTTTTGCCCCAAAGACTATCTTTGATTGTGAAATGACTTTAGGGAGTACTGTTCTTTGACCCCAAAAGACACTTGATTGAGTGCATTCTTTCTGATGGGAAGATAGCAGAGCTCATTAACCTAAGGGATAGAATGACATTTTCTGTGTCTTTGACTGTTACAAGAATAGGATCTTCCCACTAGATTACGTTGTTGTCAGTCTTTTTGCTATTTTAAGGGAAACACATCAATCTAAGATTTAAAAAATTCTATTTCCTTCTTTGAATGGATAATACAGTCATATGGTGTAAAACCCAAAACTTACACAAGGGTATATAGTGAGATGTCTGTCTTCTGCCCTTGGTCTCCCAGCCACGCAAGTCCTGGAGATAACCACTGCATTTTGGATACTCTTCTGGACATAGCCTCACACTGATTTTTGGCACATTTCTCCCAATCTAACCAGACGTTTGGCTCAGACCGTACTGTCAAATTCAGTTATTTCCTAAAGGAGCTGTTTCTCCCTGCCGGCCATTTGCTATAAATTGATTCACAAAATGGAAAAACTTAATATAATTAAACTCCCACTTAAACAAACTTGATAGAATGTCAAAATTGCTGAGATTAATTTAAATAATGTTTAAAAGAAAACCAATTACTGTAGAGTCCAGATGGCAACTTAAAAAAAATTATATATATATATATGCATATATATATCAGTGTCTTTTCTTAGATTTGTCTGTCAGGGAAGAGGAAGACTTCTATATCAGGGAATTCTTTGTTTTTGCTGTTGTTAATCTTACCCTTTGTCAAGTTAGGCTTCCAGTCCAATCCCAGAAGTCTCCTTCTTTTACCTCTACCCCTTTTTTGCATGTTTTTAGGGATAGCCTTGTCCTTAGCCTACTTCCTCTATCCTAAGCTTTACAATTAGGTCTTAGACCTTCTTAGTGCTGCCCCCTGGGTTTAGGCACATTTGCCTGTTTGCCTCGATCCCCTGTCCTTCTTTGTTCTGCGGGTCATCAAGATCCCAGCAATCGGAGGGGGTAATGAACCACGAGAGACTATGGACTCTGAGCAACAAACTGAGAGGTTTGGAGGGGATGAGGTGGGGGATTGGGCGAGCCTGGTGGGTATTGAGGAAGGCATGTGTTGCATGGAGCACTGGGTGTGGTACATGCACAATTAATCTTGTGACACTAAAAAAATAAAATAAACATATTTGGGGGGAAAAAAAGACCCCAGCAGGTAAACACCGTCACAGCATAAAGAATTAACTCTTTTTTTTTTTTAAGATTTTATTTATTTATTTGACAGAGAGAGAGAGATCACAAGTAGGCAGAGAGGCAGGCAGAGGGAGAGGGGGAAGCAGGCTCTCTGCTGAACAGAGAGCTGATGCTGGGCTCCATCCCAGGACCCTGATCCTGATCTGAGCCGAAGGCAGAAGCTTTAACCCACTAAGCCACCCAGGCCCCCAAGAATTAACTCTTTAACAGTCATGTTGGATAGACCTGTGTTTGGGAACAGCACATCTATACTGGGTTTTCCCACTGGTTTTCGATGCAATTTGTTGAATTCTGTCACCCCCCCCCCTCACTATTAATGGGTCATTTGTTTGGAAATGGGAATTGGTTCATTAAAGGGCAACTTAAGTCAAACAGATTTTTAGTGAAATTGGACTGTCCTTGATGATGCAGGTCCTAGATTCCACGAGAGCGAATTATTCATGAGGCGATCGTGAAGGAAGTCGCATGATCCCACCCACAAGCAGTACTGTATTTGTGGAGAGCGTTATAGTGAAGATGTCAGGCAAGGTATGCTCCTGAGGGAACGTGCTGTCAGCCCACAATAAAACAACTCTCTAAGGAGGGCTTTTGGGTATTCCTAGGAGTTAATCCTACTTTGCTAGGATTCAACATGGATTTACCTCATATGCACATTTAGGGCAAGGTCCCAGGGTCTTATTAGTTCCGATACCATATATTTATACTAGGAGAACATGTACTAATGGATAGGAACAATGTTTTTATTTTTTTCATTATCAAGTACTGTAGCTAGGCAACCAGGAATTTGATTAGAATCTGTTGTTGCCTTGACGCAACACTTCTCATTGCCCTCAAGGTCTCCGCCAACAAGGTTAGAAACTCCTGTAATGTCAAGCAGTTCAAGAACTATTGGATCATCTATGTTAATATATTTTTTTATGTCAGTGCAGTTCGTCTATGTTAATATATTTTTCCCCGGTGTGCCTCTAGATCAAGTATTTTTCTATTTATTACTCATTTCATTTTATTTTGTCGTTAAAGATTTTATTCATTTATTTGAGAGAGAGAGAGCACAAGTAGGCGAAGTAGGCGAAGTAGGGGAAGTAGGCGAAGCGGCAGGCGGAGGCAGAGGGAGAAGCCGACTCCCTGCTGAGCACAGAGCCCAATGCTGGGCTCGATCCTAGGACACTGGGATCATGACCTGTACCAAAGGCAGACGCTTAACCGACTGCACCACCCAGGCGCCCCTATTTATTACTCATTTGAAAAACCTACTGCTTTATGGAGCACTTGGCTGGTCCAGGTGGTATAGGGTATACAACTATTGATCTTGGGGTTGTGAGTTCGAGCCCATGTTGGGTATAGAGATTACTTGGAATGAATACGTTTAGGGGTGCCTGGGTGGCTCAGTCAGTGTAGCATCCAGCTCTTGATCTCAGGGTCCTGAGTTCAAGCCCTACATTGGGCATGGAGCCTACGAAAGAAAGAAAGAAAGAAAGAAAGAAAGAAAGAAAGAAAGAAAGAAGAAAGGAAATCTTTAAAAAAACAAAACCAAACCAAATCATACTGCTTTAAATGGGTTACCTGAGATACTATCTTTTACTAGCACAGGCTTCTACCTCATAGGCTGAAAACAAGTTTATCAGGGCCCTACCTATTTTGGGTATAAGTAAAAACTAATTTTAATTAAGTCTGGAATTGTATACAAAATATCGATGTTCTATTTCTGGTTACGTATTCTCATAAGAGACCTCATTAATAAAGGAAGAGGCAGTGAAAACTCTGTGGAAGGATATTCTTGGTTTATGGCATTCAAAAATTTCATAATTATGTTTTCTGCTACAAAATTACTTATATGTGGTTATCCTAGAAGCTAGGATCCTGAGATTGTACTGACAGAATTAATAGAGAGCTAGGGACTTGTCTAATGTACCTCCTACATAGGCACAATAACAGAGAGAAAGGGTTTTAGATTAAGAGCCTTTAAGCTCTAGGTAGGTTGAGCTACTCTTTGCCCTTTAAACTAGCATGACTGTAAGAGTTATTTGTCTACATATATTTTTAAAGGTGGGAACAATACCTTTGTGTTTCAGTTTAGCAATATCTTTACGTAAACAAATCTCCTCAAATTTGGTTTCAAGCAACCTCCTATTGGAAAACGGTAGGCACACGGGTGCTCTTTTATTTCCTTACTATGATTTCAGATGGTTTATGTTTAAATAATTCTCCTGAAAATCGCTTTAGGATGGGCAGGTAATGACTCAATGGAACAATTCCTCCTCTGACTCATGGAGAATCTGGTATTAGTCATTTGACTCATCTGCTTCTTTCATTTAGGAAATGTCACTATAAATGCACCATAAGGTGCTTGTGAAATACACATATAAAAGGTGCTAGAAAATTATAAGGTTAGAGGGCCTTACTCTAAAATACAGTTTTATAAAACTTCAAACAGGTATTGAGTTTCATTATATACCAATTCTAGAATTACCTATTTATGTGTGTGTGTGGGGGGGGAGGAACAACCTACCTCCTCCCCGAATGAAATATGTCATTGAAAAGTTTTATAGCTTCAGCATGCTTCTGATCATTAGGTTAAATAAAATAAATGGAAAGAAACAAACATTCAGTGCTGGATTTAATTTAAAAACGTTTCCTAATTAAGTTTAAAAACCCACACAATATCCAGTGCCTACCATAAATTAAATTAATTAAATCAGTTGCTTATTCCACTTTGGTTAAGTAGAATTAAACCTGTCTCCAATGTAATTTTTTTAACATTAACAAATGTCAGTCTCCCAAAAGTATTTCCATTAAATAGAAATGCAATGTGTAAATGATATGCTTTTATTAGAATAGAATATTAGAATAACTGATAACCTTTTTACAAAAATAATAGACTTGATTTCTTTTTTAAAACAGTTGAAAAATTGAGAAGATAGTTCAAGGAATCCTCATAGACCCCATACCTAGTTTCCCTTATTATCAGTATCTTACATTACTATGGTATGTAATAATATTAACTAAATATCTGTATAAATTACAAGTCAAATAAAGATGAGAAAGTATATTTCTTATCCGAACTTATTTGGGTTATTGACCTTTCCTTCTATATTCATATGCTAAACCATACTTTCAGCTCTGTTAGTATTTTCCTTTGAGTCCTGATTTACCACTTCAGCGGTAAGAAGAAACGAAATGTTGTTTCATCCTTTTTTTTTTTCTTCCCCATTTCTTTTTATATCATAGCAGCAACTCCTCAACTTGATCCATGGGTGTTTGGGCTCATGACAGCTAGTGCTACAGGGCAGAATTGAGTTCCTAATACACGTAACTCTCCCCTTCACATTCCTGAAGGCATAGGCAGATCCAGATTTTACGGGGCAGGAAGATTACACATTTTTGGAGGCCTCTTAAGAAGAACAGACAAGGGGTGCCTGGGTGGCTCAGTGGATTAAAGCCTCTGCCTTCAGCTCGGGTCATGATCTCAGGGTCCTGGGATTGAACCCCACATCGGGCTCTCTGCTCGGCAAGGAGCCTGCTTCCTCCTCTCTCTGCCTGCCTCTCTGCCTACTTGTGATCTCTCTCTCTCTCTCTGTCAAAAAAAAAAAAAAAATAATAAATCCTCAAAAAAAAAAAAAAAGAAGAACAGACAAAATTAGGTTCATTTCTTAGAAGGGGCCCATGCAAATGAAAAGCACTGAAGTTTAACATTTATTAGCTTCATGGTTAAATTGGTCACCGCCAAGGGAATATATTTCCATTTATAAATATAATATATTTCCTAATGCATACCCCCCAAATGTGTGTGTGTGTGCGTGCGTGCATGCGTGCATGTGCATGTGTGTGTGTATAAAACCCAAAACAGCACGATCATAGGCACCTGTTATTTCTAAGTGGGGTTTTGGTCTCCTACCTCCAATGTGAAATCTAGTGAGTTAGACTGCACCCACTCAGTGGTCAGACTCAACACTCAGATTTTATAACTTCTATAAAATGAGATCTAGAGCAATGAAATGTGCCAGAATGCAGAAAAGCAAGACAGAACCTAAACCTGAGCAGGCCAGAATTATTTATTAACCTAGACACCCCCCTGGGTGGGGAATCGGCCTGTTTCACCTAAACTCCTGAGAAGAAAGGACACCCAGAGAGAGGTGACTCCTGTTAAGTCTTGTTTACCTTTGAAAGCACCTTCCCAATATAATCTAGATCATCCTTCTGCTGGGCCCGGAGGCCAGCAGAAGCCCTTCCCATGGGGCAGAGTCCTGCAGCAGAGCTAGGAAGGGAGTCAGCTGGGTGGTTAGAGGACAGAAGGGCTGACTCAAGCAGGTTTACTCTCCTGCCTTCCCCATCTCCAGACTTTAAGGTAATCCCTCTATTTATCCATCAAGCCCCATGTGAGATTTAGAAACTTGATACTCATTGAACCCAAGTATTCAGATTGTTTGCTCCAATTGATCAAACTGTTTAATTCATCTGCTATTTATGTAGCATGATTTTCAAAAAACCAAAAACTTCACCTTAATAAGAGAGGAGGTAAAGACGTTGCCTGTAGAGATATGCATGGACTTAGAAATGGCTTACAGCTCTGTTTCCCTCTACGCGGTCATAGTTTCTACTTCCCTGTGGGTTTCTGCTTAGCATCTGGGGAGAGTGGCCAACTTCTTCTTGCAGTTTCTACCTTTTAACTTCCGCTTGCACAGAACTTGTACTTGTTACAGTGCTATTCTAGGGGCTGGAAATACAGCAGTGAGTCAGAGCGCCCTGACCCCTCATGGAACTTACAATATGTCAGGGAATAAACAGAAAGACTGAGAGAGAGAGGGCACGTGAGCTATAGGGGGCAGGTGGGGGGTGGGAGAGAGAGATGTTATACTCTGAAACCAAACACACGAGATGCAATGAAAACCTACAGTAGGTAAGTGTAACAGAAACTGTGAATCGGGGCACCTGGGTGGCTCAGTGGGTTAAAGCCTCTGCCTTTAACTCAGGTCATGATCCCAGGGTCCTGGGATCCGACTCCACATCGGGCTCCCTGTTCAGCGGGGCGTCTGCTTCTCCCTCTGGCCCTCGTCCTCCCCACCACTCATGCAGGCGTGCCCTTTCTCTCTCTCTCTCTCTCTCTCTTGCTCTTGCTCTCTGTCTCAAATAAATAAATAAAATCTTTAAAAAGAAAAACCTAAAAAAAACCCCACCAAAAATAAACTGTGGATCATGATCCATGACTGTTTTTTAATTGTTATTTTATTTTTTATTTATTTGAAAGAGAGAGAGAGATCACAAGTAGGCAGAGAGGCAGGCAGAGACAGAGGGGGAAGCAGGCTCCCCGCTGAGCAGAGAGCCCGATGCTGGGGCTCGATCCCAGGACCATGAAACCATGACTCGAGAAGGGGCAGAGGCTCCAACCCACTGAGCCACCCAGGTGCCCCGATCCATGAGGGTTTTTAACAAAAGAAATAAAATATCAGAATAGATCATGTACAGTAAGGAGAAGTATTGTTTTAGGAAACTTCGGTTTCAGTTTATGTTGTCAGTTGGTAAACAGATAATATTCCAGGTTCTTGTGGAGAGTGCTTTCTAGGAGAAAGATAATAAATAACATAAATTAGTAAAATATAGAAGATATTAGAAGGTGATGAACTGAAAAATAAAAAGCAAGGAAGAGTATATAAAATGTCAGTGGTAGGCATTGAAATTTTAGAGACAGCAGTGGAGGAAGGCTTCTGTGGGAAGGTGGCTTTTGGGTAAAGACCTGAAAGAATTGAGCAAGTGAGACATACAGATGTTTGGAGGAGGAACATTCCAGATGGAAGGCATAGCCAGGGCTATGTCCTTGAGTAGGCCTGATTTATTGTCGGAATTTGTAGATGAGCAAGGCCAACGTGACGGAAGGGGGAGTGAATGGCAACAAGGAAGGAGGATCATTGGGGGCTCTGGATCATGCAAGACCTTAGACTTCAAAGCAGGGCTTTTGGTTTTGACTTTTGAACGAGATGGGAAGCCCCTGGATGATGTTGAGCAACAGAGGATCATCTGACTTACGCTGTAATAGGATCATTCTAGCTACCGGATTGAGAAGAGTTTTCAGGAAGGCACAGGCAGGAGCAGGAACAACAGAATGTAAGCTCTCGCAAATGAGTATTTGCCCACATGTGCACCAAGTCATGGCACGAATTACATTTCTTCTCACTGTGGGTCGAGATCATAAGGGTTTAAAGTTCCTCTCTTAGAGGAAACTGACTTGGTCTTGGGTCTCACGAAATGCTCTCTGGGAATTGACATTTAGGCTGAGATGTGAAGAACAAGCAACAGGAGGTTTGGGAGGAAGTGAAGACAAGATTTTTTCAGGAGATGTAAATTTGGAAATTATCAGCAACTGCATAGTGTTTGAAGCTCTCCACAAGTGTTTCTGGGTGGAAATAAGGAGCAACATTAAAGCCGTTGCAAACCACCCCCACTTTCTCTATCTTATTCTTTGTACCCATTTCTTGTGACCTTTACACTACTGAAAAATATAAAGTGTACATCATGGCAATTTGATAAACATAGGCCCTGTGTAAAGGATGCCCCTCATCTAGTGAGCAGATTTAGTTTTTTAGTTCTTTTTTGTGAGATCCTCTAAGTTCCACTCTTTGAGCAAATTTCAATTATACAATACTATGTTATCAACTATAGTCACCGTGGTTTACATTAGATCCACAGAGCTTTTCGTCTTATTGATGCAAGTTTGAACCCTTTTACTAACCTCCCTCATTTCCCCCACCCAACAGCCCCTAGAAACCACTTTTCTACTCTGTTACTGTGAGTCTGAGAATTTGTGCTCTCCTTGCGACCACATATAAGTGATATCATGCAGTATTTGTCTTTCTCTATCTTGCATAATTTCACTTGGCATAAGGCCGTGAATTTCTCAGTTTTTTTAAAAAAAGATTTATGTATGAATTTTAGAGAGAGAGCATCACGGGGTGGGGTTGGGGTAGAGGCAGAGGGAGACAGTCTCAAGCCAACTCCGGCTGAGTGCATGGCCCCTCAGGGCTCACAACCCTGAGATCATGACCTGAGCCAAAACTAGAAGATGCTTAACCCTCTGCATCACCCAGACTCCCCAAATGCACTCGGTTTCTATCTATATGGTTGCCAGTGCAGGATTTCCTTCTTTAACTGGCTGAATAATATTCCATTGTGCATATATATAGAAAACATCTTTTTCCATTTATCCACTGAGGGAAACTTAAATTGTTTCCACGCCTTGACTATTGTGAATAATGCTGCAGTAAACACAAGAGTGCAGCTATCTCTTCCATATCCTGTTTTCGTTTCCTTTGGATGTATTTATTCCCAGAAGTAGAATTGCTGGATCATATGGTAGTTCTTTTTTTGTTTTTTTTTTTGTTTTTTTTTTTGAGGAACCTCTGTATTGTTTTCCACAGTGGCTCCACCAATGTACATTCCCACTAACAGTGTACAAAGGTTCTCTTTTGTCCACATCCTCAAAATACTTGTTATCCCTTGTCTTTTTGAAGATGCCATTCTAACAGGTGTGAGGTGATAGCTCATTGTGGTTTGGATCTGAAATTCCCTGATGATGAGTGATACTAAGCACCTTTTCATGTACCCGTTGACCACTTGTATGTCTTTTTTTTTTTTTTTGAAAAATGTCTATTCAGTTCTTCTGCCCATTTTTGGATTGGGTTATTTATTTTTTTGCTACCAATGTATATGAGTTCTTTATATGTTTCAGATAGTAACCCCTTATCAGGTACACAAGGTGCAAATATTTTCACCCATTCTGTACAGAGTCTTTTCATTTTTTTAAAAAAGATTTTATTTATTTATTCAACAGAGAGAGAGAGAAAGCTCACAAGTAGGCAGAGAGGCAGGCAGAGAGAGAGGGAGGGAAGCAGGCCTCCTGCTGAGCAGAGAGCTGGACGCAGGGCTCGATCCCAGGACCCTGAGACCATGACCTGAGCCGAAGGCAGAGACTTTAACCCACTGAGCCACCCAGGTGCCCCAGAGTCTTTTCATTTTGATGATGGTTTCTTTTGCTGTGCAGAGGCTTTTCAGTTTGATGTCATCTCAGTTGTTGATTTTAGTTTTTGTGGCCTTCACTTTTGATGTCAAATCAAAAAAATCATTGCCAATACTATGTCAAGGGGCTTACCATCTGTGTTTTCTTCTGAGAGTTTTTATAGTCCCAGGTCTTACTTTAAGTCTTTACCTGCTTTTGAGTTGATTTTTGTGTGTAGTGTAAGATAGATGTCCAACTTCATTCTTTGCATTTGGCTCTCCAGTTTTCCCAACATCATTTATTAAAGAAACTATCATTTTCCCATTGCATATTGTTGGTTTCATAATATTTGTCATAAAATAATTGACTATATATGCACGGGTTTATTTCCAGCGTTCTATTCTGTTCTTTTGATCTATGTAACGGTTTTTAAGCCAATACCATCCTGTTTTGATTACTATAGCTTTGAAGTATAGTTTTAAATCACAAAGCGTGATGCCTCCGGATTTATGACTATCCATGTTTTCTGAGGCTGTACCTTTTTATCTTTGATCCATGCTTCAATTTTGAACAGGTAGGATGGGATTATTCCTGTGCATAGGCATAGGTATAATTATATTGTCTCCCCAAGAGACTAGCAATGCTTTTCTCCTGATTCTTCATCCAGAGTATTCACAACACTGGCTTGATTTGAACTGATGCTAAGTCAGATTCTGCTGTCGTGGTAATAGACACACACACACACACACACACACACACTCAGACACACACACCCATAATCTCAGCAAATTTAACTCCAAAATTAGTCATTTAGAACAGGACTTTCTAACTAAATGCACCTTTGATATGTGTTATTTTCCAAGGGAAGTTCAACAATCTTGTGGTATTTTTTAAACTATATAATAGAGTGAAAGTGCTTGGGCATGTTGTTTGGGGCAATATCACAATTTAAACTACAACAGAATCTAATTTTAACTTTACTAATTAAAATCTTGTAATATTTCTAAAAAAAAAATCAAACAAGAAAAAATATTTAACCTGCTTTAAAGAATCTTAATAATTGTTCAAATAACTTTTCTTGTTACAAGGTAAACATTGTCGGGCGCCTGGGTGGCTCGGTTGGTTGGGCGACTGCCTTCAGCTCAGGTCATGATCCCGGAGTCCCCGGATCGAGTCCCATATCGGGCTCCCGCCTCTGCGGGAAGTCTGCTTCTCCCTCTGACCTTCTCCCCTCTCATTCTCAGTCTCTCTCTATATATATAAATAAATAAAATCTTTAAAAAAAAAAAAACAAGGTAAACATTGTCATTGTAGAAGATATAGAAAACCCCTAAATGCATAAAGAAGAAACTAAAAATCACCTGTAGTCATATCATTCAGGTGTAATGTCGCTATTTATATTGTACAATATTTTCTTCCAGTTTCCATATATACACTTAACATATATTTTAGTTTTTTAGTATACTATGATATACTGATATTGGGTTGTATTTATTGATCATTTCTTATGAACTGGCACTGCACTAAATATTTTACATATATTACCTTATTTAGTGATCATGAGGACCTTATATAAAACTCGGTACTATCATTCGCAAGAAAACTGATGCTCAGACTGGTTGAATCACTTATTCAAGATCATACAGTCAGAAAGTATCTTAGCAAACTCTAGAATGCCGGCCGATCTGACTACAAAGCCTAAATTAAAGCCTATATTCTCTACCATTATGCTGACCCGCTTTTGTCGTTTGTCATTAGATTGTGTGAATTTTGCCGTGTCACTAAATGTTCTTCATCACATGATCTTAAGGGCTAGTAAAGTTTCCTATTTTGTCAGGCATAACGTAATTACTTTGACCCTGTCTCTTTGGACCTTTAAGTTGGTAACGGATTTGAAGGCAAGGACCACGTGTGAGTCATCCCTGAAACCCCCAGCATCTAGCAACATGTCTGGCCGTTTGTTCAGGCTTGAGATGTCAGCTGAATGCCCAGGTGGAGAGGGGAAAAGGAACATTGTCTAAGATAAATGACATAAAAGATGGAAGCAGGCACAAATGACAATGACATGTTTGTGGGGAAATGAAGAATCCTACTCAAAAGGAAGAGAAGGAATGCATTTTAGAGGAATTGGTTTTCATTAGGCTAGCTGAGTTGTAAAGAACAGAAACCCATTCAGCCCAACTTTCTTGAGATGGTAATTATCAATAAGGAACATGGTACTACCATAAGAATTCAAGTCTGTAACTGTAACAGACTCCCTCCTAATACACCTCTACCACTTTCTTTGAATCTGTCCCAGGGTGTCTATTGGCTTCTCCTCCAATTACCGATTGGTTCACATACTCTTTATCTTTTTATGCCCATACATTTTCTTTACCCCGTGGATTAGGTCAACATTTCAGCCCATTCATGGCTCCTTAATGCTTGTCTTTCCTCCCACTTCGTGATCCTTCTGATTTTGCTTCCAGAGCAAACTGCCCCAGTGCAGGCTTGAAAGGCATAAACATTTACATAATCAGCATCATGCTTCTGGGAACGATGCTGGAAGGAGATGGTAGGTGTAAAGAGCATTCATTTTTTACTCCAGCCACAAGAGAGAATGTACAAATCTCTGTCCTTTTGAATATGCTGTTTCCTCTGCTCGAAATACACAGCTTAAGAAAGTCACTCTTTCTCCCTAGTGCCCTCTCTATGCCTCTAGCATAACATCTACAATTCCTGGGGCGCCTGGGTGGCTCAGTGGGTTAAAGCCTCTGCCTTCGGCTCAGGTCATGATCTCAGGGTCCTGGGATCGAGCCCCGCATCGGGCTCTCTGCTCAGCAGGGAACCTGCTCCCCCCCTCCCCGCCTGCCTCTCTGCCTATTTGTGATCTCTCTCCCTCTGTCAAATAAATAAATAAAAATCTTAAAAAAAAAAATCTACAATTCCTTATTGTAATTATCTATTTACCTTGTCATGACTACGTAATGAGCTTTTCAACAGCAAGGGAATAAGTGAATGAATACAGTAGTTAAAGCTTATTTCCATTTATTTTACACTCGCATCCGTTTAGTCACTCATACCATAATTTATTGAGTGTCTACGCCAATGTACAAGGAAAACACAATATAGATTGTAAAAATGGAAAAGTCCTTCTACCTTACCCATGGGTAGATGCCAAACCATTACAACTATGACACGTGCTCTCACGATGTCTCATATTAATATACTTTCAGACAAAAGAATACTTTCAGCCTCCAAGAGAAGGAGAAAAGGGGAAAAAGCAAAAATAATATGATCAGTAGTGGTAGAGGGGTATCTGGTACCTAAAATGCTTAAGACAGCCTGGACACCCAACTTGATCATGATGGTACCACTGGTGTAAACATAGGCAGACCCGCAGGGGAGATTCCGAGTCATGATTAACGTTTCTGCGACCTGCCTCCTGTGGGACACACTCCTTTAAGGACGAGGGAGCAGTTTTTCAGCGTTCTACACAATTGGTACAATAATGAACACTTGGCATCTTATCTCATTCCTTGCTGCTCTTCCCACAGGAATGAAGCAGTCAGCCTTAAGGTTTTTTAAAAGCATCGTAGAATAGTCTTGAGATAGGACTATTTCCTAAATAACTTTACAGGGCAAAAACAAAGAAAAGCGTTCAGGGTTCTCTCAGTCATTTTACTACCTTCTTAACTTTGGTTTTATTTTCCATATGTTTTCACCCGTAGGAAAGAAGACATGTAAAAATATTACAGGATGTTCAGCACATTACACGGTGTACAGGAGATCAAAATAAAGCAAAACAAAACACCAACTGCATGACCCAGGCTGTACCTCCTAGGAATGTACGATGTATTAATTTTGATGATATCATTAAAGGCTCAGGAGTTTTCCATTTTTCACTCATCAGTGATATGTTGGTTCTTGCTCTGAGGCTTGTCTACTTATAGACCACAAGATGATATATTATCAGGGTGAAGAACAGGAGTCATTTTCTTCCATGGGTCTATTATTATCAGCTAGGAGAAACTTTTTTCTTTTTTGTTTTAAAAATTTTATTTTTTTATTCAGGAGAGACGAGGTGGGGGGCAGAGGCACAGAGAGAAGCAGGCTCCCCACAGAGCAGGGACCCCAATGCAGAACTTGATCCCAGGACCCCAGAATCATGACTTGAGGAGAAGGCAGACGTTTAACTGACTGAGCCATCCACGTGCTGTAGGAGAAACTTCTGCTGGGCACCCCCTACTAGGCTTCCTGTCATGTCTCCTTGGCCAAATTGTTTCGCACGTCCGTGCCTAAGCCATTGATTGGTGAGGGGGATAGGATGACAATAATTGGCACTAATCAAGATCATTGGGGTTGGGGTGGGGTCTAGCCTCCATTAAATCTCAAAGCTCCCCTAGACCTGAGCAAGCAGGGATTCTCCTGGCAAGGAGCAAATCTAAAGTATGGTCTGTGGAGAAGCGTGGCCTAGGGAATCAATAGGGTGGCCCCACACATGTCTTCCACAGAGAAAAACAAGAAACACTTAAGAGCACATTGATCTGAGCCACCTGATATAAGGACAGATAGCCCCACATGTATTATTTCTTATGACGGATTTATTATGTGGCTCCCTAGGGTGATGAATAGGACGTGGGCTTTGAAATCAGACAGAATCAATCACTTAGCAGTGACTTAACATTAGAGAGATTACCTGCTCTGCAATTCAACATCCTCCTTTATAAGAAGTAAGATCCTTTATAAAGGGTGACAGTGACTGCTTCTAAGAGTTTCTGGGGATTAAACCCTATGATGGACATAAATTACCCAGAATATTACAGACATTCAAAGTCTAAAATCCGTTCCCTCTTTGCTGAAATTATAATAATTCATAATGATGACTCCAAGAATTTTCTGTTGGGACCCAGATGTTTATATATATTGGGCATATTTTTGTCTAACCTGATTGAAATAAGAGAGTCTAGGTTCAGAAAATAGAAAAATTCTGTTACCAGATGTCCAGAATGGCTCATTAATACTAATAACTGAAAACTTATTGGTTATGTGTATATTGTACATTTTCTCATTTTTTCTTTAAGCCAGGGAATGGGAGCATGCTGGAGAAATTAGTGGATAAAGATTAGGGCTGCTACTAAATGTGCAGGACAGCTGGGCACAAAATATATCTGAAATTTTACAGTAATGCTATGGGTTAGGTATTATTGCCCTTATTTCATGAATTGACCTTCCATGA
>CM052809.1:12335892-12364971 GCA_028533885.1 Nasua narica | reverse complement strand
GGCTCTAAAGGAAAACAAATAAGGTCAACGAAAGCCTTTAGATGTGTTTAGTATGGATGAGAAGTTAATATGGAACGCACATGTGTGTTAAGCAGAAAGGGATGAAAGAACCAAGATATACTTAATATTCGTGAGGAACTAAAGACTTAACATTCGTGATACATTAAGTACACAAAAGGCGCTTGATATTCGCAGCATACTAAGTATACATAATATAGGAAAGTATTCATGAGGACTCTATTCAGCCACCCATTTTGAACACTCATTCTGGCCCCATGTATCCTATATCCAATAATGCAAATAAAACCCAAGATTGTTCAACCTGTTGAACTGAAATACCAAAGCTGGGACAGAGCATACTGACCTCTGAGTCTCTCCAGTGGGGCAATTATATATCGTTGGTGAAGGGCACCTTCTGTCTGGGCTGCTTGGCTCAAACCTCAACTCCGGTCCTCAAAACCACACCATCCGCCCCACATGGGGAAGGGTCATGCGGTATATAGAGAAAACAAGAGCCAGGTACTATTATCCTTGCGGTGTAGCTTGGACCCTATCCTGAGTGTGTTAACCTATCCCTCTCTTTCCCCTATTTCTCTCTGTGTATTTTAAAGTGATTTAATAAACCATGTGATGTGAGCTTTTTTCAGTTAGCCTTGAGACTTTCTGTTCTGTGATGTCGGAGATAGTTTGCCTAGTAATATTCTGGGAAGCTACCGTTGGATCAGGGTAATTCCCCACGTGGCAGGAAGATTCAGTATGTAAAGAAGTCAATAGATTCAATGACATTTCAATCAGAACCTCAATATAACCTTTTTCTTGTAACTAACAAGCTGATTCTAACATGTATAATATAGAAGAGCAAAGGTCCAAGAACACTTCAAAGAGAAGTAGGTGATGGTGAAAGCGCTTGCTCTATCACATAATAAGACTTATTACAAAGCTGTATTTATTAAGATCATGTAGAATTGGCATTGGGGTAAATAGCTATAGGCTAGGGGTTGGGAGTGGGGTGGGGAATGCCTGGGTGGCTCAGTGGGTTAAGCATCTGCCTTTGACTGGGGTCATTATCTCAGGGTCTTGGGATCAAGCCCTGCATCAGGCTCCTTGCTTCTCCCTCTGCTTCTCCCCCTGCATGTGCTCTCTGTCAAATAAATAAAATCTTTAATGTATATGTACATATATATATAATAGCAGTATGTGGAAACTCTGTTGCCCTTGTTCAGTGGTGCAGAGAGGATAGACACCATACCCACCAGCAGTGCTGATGCTATGAGGAGACAAGTGGCCGGAGCTTTGGGCATCAGCAAGGACGGATCACATGGTCTGGATCAGCTGAAGCAGTAATGCAGGAAAGTGATGGATACTATTGCACGTACAAGAGAACACAGTAGTACAGAGTCACTCCATGGGAACCCCAAAACCGTCTGGCAACACCTGGAGAGCTGGAGTTCTTGCAAGGTTGTTAGAGCCAAAGTCCTACAAATACAGTCATTGGACTGTCACTCTTTTAGTCCCAGACTGGTGGGGATGAGATTATATGGGACTGAGTACATTTTTATGTTTTATGTTCATAAAAGGCCCTTCGATATAAAGAGGATGTTGTACCCAAGTTAATTCTTGTAATAGGCTGCTATGGGTTGAATTGTACTGGCCCTTAAAGATGGTGAAGTCTTCAGGGGCGCCTGAGTGGCTCAGTGGGTTAAAGCCTCTGCCTTCGGCTCATGTCATGATCTCAGGGTCCTGGGATCGAGCCCCGCATCGGGCTCTCTGCTCAGCAGGGAGCCTGCTTCCTCCTCTCTCTCTCTGCCTGCCTCTCTGCCTACTTGTGATCTCTCTCTCTGTATCAAATAAATAAAATACTAAAAAAAAAAGATGGTGAAGTCTTTTTTTTTTTTTAAGATTTTATTTATTTATTTGACAGAGAGAGGGAGAGATCACAAATAGACAGAGAGGCAGGCAGAGAGAGAGTGGGAAGCAGGCTCCCCACTGAGCAGAGAGCCCGATGCGGGGCTCGATGCGGGGCTCGATGCGGGGCTCGATCCCAGGACCCTGAGATCATGACCTGAGCCGAAGGCAGAGGCTTTAACCCACTGAGCTACCCAGGTGCCCCAATGGTGAAGTCTTCAACTCAGTATCTATGAATGTGATCTTATTTGAGTAGAGGGCCTTTGCAGGGGATCGAGTTAGGAGTTCTTGGGGACAAAAAAAATGATGCAGATAATTGAGGAAATAGCCTATGATTTCATCACCTAGAAATAATCTTTGTTCAATTGTATGAGGTGTTTTCTTCCATTGTTTTTAATGATGCAAGTATCTTCAAATTTCTAGCAGATTTGGAAACCTGGCTGTTGTGTGTTCATTTTTGTTCATGTAATAATATAATGTGGCTTTCTTACATCATTAAATGAACTTCAGAATGTAGGAATAAGAATATAGTTCTCTTTACATTCATCACTTGTGTACCAAGTGTACCTGTCTGATGGGAATGTTGATAGTGTGGGAAGCTATGCATTTGTTGTAGTGGCAGAGGGTATATGGGAAATCTCTGTACATTGCCTTCACTTTTGCTGTGAACCTAAAACTGATGTAAAGAAATAAAGTTTTAATTAAAATAAGTTTTAAAAAATGAGATCAGTAGAGTGGGCCCTAATTGAAAATGACCGTGGCCTTGTAAAAAGGGGAAATTTTGATTTCAGGAATTATTTCACTACTGTTTTTTGTTTTTTGTTTTTTTAAAGATTTTATTTATTTATTGGAACAGAGAGAGAGAGATCACCAGTAGGCAGAGAGGCAGGCAGAGAGAGAGGGGGAAGCAGGCTCCCTGCTGAGCAGAGAGCCTGATGCGGGGCTCGATCCTAGGACCCTGAGATCATGACCTGAGCCAAAGGCTCAGGTTTAACCCACTGAGGCTTTAACCCACTGAGCCACCCAGGCGACCCTTCACTATTGTTTTTGTTGTTATTTTCTTGGTAGTTCCTCTAGGGCTTACCATATACATCTTGATTTATCAGCATCAATTTCAGATTCATACAACTTGATATGGGTGAGATATGAAAATATTATTCCTGTATAGATCAATTCCATTCCCCCCATTTTCTGGTATTATTGTTATATATATATAACAGATATATATATATATATATATATATATATATATATAGACACACATATACACACACACATATATATACATTGTATACATATATATAACATAATATATATAGCAGATATATAATATATAATATATTATATATATAATATCTGTAACATCACCTATAAATGTCACAAAGCCAACAATAAATACATTGTTATAATTATTACTTTAATAATTTTGTATGTTCCAAAGAAGCTAAGAGGAAAAAGGAGGTGAAGTATGTATTTATGACTATCAATATATTCAGACTCTCAGCTACCTCTTCAGAAACAGAGTAATATACCTCATTGTTCCCAAATTTCAGGTCCATTTCCTGGAGCTCTTCATCTGCATGTTGACCCAGTTCTTTATTCCCGTGTTAGCATGCTGATGCTCACCTTAGATGTTTTGTATTTCCTGCAATTACAACTGTCCTCAGGGGAAAGGCTCCTTCAAATTATCTGGGTCCGAGGAGCCAGAGAGGGGATCCCACAGGACTAGCCGAGAGGGTCCTTGGCTTCACGCAGAATAGAAGTCAAACATGAACCAACAGGAAGTGAAAGCAGAGTTTACTGAAGATGTATCTGGATATATATAGAGAGATACGCAGTGTCTGGGTGACACAGAACGAGCAAGAGCACAAGTCTCTTCTTGCTGGGGTCTGGGGTTTTTATTGACAATTGTGGTTTGCCGCAGGTGTCCTCTTAGGTATCCAGGAACTGGTTGGAACAAGGACAGAGTCCAGCTGTCCTTCAGTAAGTCACTCATTCCCCTGAAGCCAGAGTCTCAAGTGTCAACGTATTTGTAGTCAGTGGTCTTGGACAAGGTTTATGATGACCCTGTTCACTCATCCTTACATGCTCACATTGCAAGGCATGTGTAGAGTGGGGTGAGCGTGCGTGCAGGTCCTAGCAAGATTAGAGGCTGGAAAAGCAGCAAAGGAAAAAAAAATATGGCTTTTTGTTTTCTTGTGGGTGTCCCTTCAGTTTCCCTATCTCACTCAGGATGCCTCACTCTGTTTTTTAAACAAAGGTTCAGAGGCTTTTTTTTTTTTTTTAAAGTTGATCCCATTAGCCGTGCCTAAATGGCTCAATGGGTTAAGCATCCAACTTTTTTTTTTTTTTAATTTTAAAGATTTTATTTATTTATTAGGAAAGAGAGAGAGTGAGAGAGAGCAGGTCAGAGTGAGAAGCGGACTCCCCATGGAGCTGGGAGCCCGATGTGGGACTCGATCCCGGGACTCCGGGACCATGACCTGAGCCACATGACCTGAGCCAAAGGCAGTCGCTCAACCAACTGCACCACCCAGGGGCCCGGTTCAGAGGCTTTTACCTGAGGCTACCCCTCCTCCTGTTACAACCCTTTTGCTTATCACATATTGAATTTGTGTGATTAGTCTCTTGTGTTTATTTTATAAAAATGAAGAAATGCTTATGTTATTGCAAATGTTATCCTGATTTCTTGAGCTGGTTAATAGAAAAGTCACTTCTCAGGCAACCTCCTCATTAAATAAAAATGTAAAATATATCATGCTTAGAGTAGAGAAGGGCTCTAAAAGGAAACTGTCCAAAAAGGAAGAAAAACCTCTTTTCCTCTGGGTTTCCCCTTTGGGGATTTCTCACATTGTTTCAGAGCACTTCTACCTATATTATCTCCCTCACATACAGATTCTTTCCTTCCTTTTTTTTTTTTTTGTTTAAATTTTATTTATTTATTTGACAGAGAGAGAGAGAGAGAGAGAGAGCCAGAGGGCACAAGCAGGGGGGGAGAGGCAGAGGGAGAGGGAGAAGCAGATTCCCCGCTGAGCAGGGCTCGATCCCTGGCGTTATGACCTGAGCCAAAGGCAGCCGCTTAACTGACTGAGCCACCCAGGGGCCCAGGTTCTTTCCTTTAAAATGTCCAGTCAACCCAGATGTAGATAGAACTTCCATCTCCCATTACATAGGCTACCATTCTGTGTGTACACACATACACGTTTTTTAAAAATTATGGGTTCATATTAATAGTTTCAGTTAGATACTATTGAATCTTTCTTATCTTCCCTCTTTCTATATTTGTGTCTATCTCCCTTCTCCTTCAGGAGAGCCTTGGTTCTCAGTGGGACAACTCAAAACCAAATTCTACCTGCCTGTGTGTTACCTCACAGAACTGAGCGTCGGATGCTCGCAGCTGTAATCTGCTTCATCGAAACTAATTTTATTGCCTTCCATTTTTCCTTTCCCTGTCTCATCTCCCCATACCCCTACAGGCACTTCTGAAATTCACTTCCCAAGCTAACTACCTACACTCAAATTCGTCGTCTCAGGATATGCTTCTAGGGAAACTCAATCTCACACCCCACCCCCTGACTTCCCTACCTCCCCACCGACCCCGAGTACCAAGAAATGGTCTTGTAAAACTACCAAGATACATGTTCAAAGCACAACATTAAATTAACAGTATCGTAAGCTGTATTTAGAAAGTAAAATGCAGTAGAGATTCAGTAAGAAAAAAACACAATTTTTCATATTTATCTTTTAACACTCAGGCCTTTCATTTTTTTTCCACAAAATAGAAATTTACTGTTATATGTTATTACGTGTTATATTATATGTTATTTACTGTTATATACTGTTATATATACTGTATACTATATATATGTGTATGTTATATATATGTTATATATATATAACAGTATACTATATACTGTTATATACTGTTATATACTGTTATATATAATATGAAGTATATCAATGAATTAAATTATAGGTTGTCTATAGCCAAAGGGAAAAAGGGAAAAGGGGAAGGAAGCAAGAAGGAAGAAGGAAGGAAATAAAAGATAGAAAAACTAAATCTATCTCCAGGGTGAAGCTTCCATTTTTAAATGACCTTTGTGAATCATGTACATAAGCAATATATCATTTGACCCGCAATCCATGCCTTCAAGGATCAAACATAGGAACAAACGAACACTGAAGCTGATTTTGATCTCAGGCAAAAGGGGTAGTATCACTTCATCGAATGAGCTATTTGTAGGGGGAAAAAATTTTATTATAAAAGAAAACTATTTTTTGCCTGTCGTCTCTGGTTCAATTTTAGGATAGAAAGAAATAAAAATAGGAGCATTTCCACATCAGTACTATTTTCATAAGAATGGTTCTTCACATGGTACAATAAAACATCCCTCGACCTTTTAGAGAATACAAAAAAATGCAGGTCTTTGCTCTAAATCTACTACAGAGATAAGATGAAACTGAACAGTTAGAGAAAACGGTAAATGTAGTATAAGGAAACCTGCATTTAAAAGTGAATTATAGTTAAAAATTCACTGGAAATTTTAAAAAATCACGAGGGGAGTTATTCATGAAAGCATTCCTCACAGGACTCTTTACATGTAGGCTATTTTATTTTACCAACAAAAATGATATTATAAATTAGTACAAAAGAGCCAAACCTCTTAAAGTAGAAATGCCTTTTGAGCTTAACTGGAAAAGGTTTCCAATGACTTCCTTTGTCAGTTGCAGCTATCTTCCTCCTCAAGTCCTTAGCTGTGTCTGGGGTGTTGTGAGTGGATCCATCACTTGGAACCAGGATGCTGGCATTTTGCCCCTTTGACAATAACCTGCCATTTGAACCCCTGAAAACACAAATAATTCCTGTGACATAACCTTGAGTTTGCCAGAGCGCTTGGATTCGGCTCTTTTCTTCACACAACCGGGGCTGGCTTTCTAACTCCTTCCTGGGTTCTGAAGTCAAAAGACCTGGATTCAAGTTCTGCCTCTGCCACTATTTTTGGCGACTGAGCAAAGAGAAGTTGCATCATCCAAACAAGAATCCTAGAAATTCTTTCTGGGTCATTTGGATGAACTAGCTGGAGCAGGCCATGCTCTCCCCCCACCGGTGGAAGGGGCTACGTCCGAAACACTTTCTTGTGGTACCAGTGGCTTCCTTTCTCCCCACTGGGAAGAACTGTGCCCCAAACCAACTCTTGTTCACAGACAAGGGGCACCTAAGCCTGACCATTTAGTGCTCAAGCCCAGACTTTCTGTCCCTTTCTTGTAAGTCCAATCTCAGACTGCCCTGTGAAAGGCAGTGCCACTGGGGTTGGGATCCCTCTCTTGAAGGCACAGCCCTGTTAGGCCTCCAGCTGCACCCTGGCCCTACCTATCTCCCCTCTTTGCAAGATGCCCAGAGGATGGGTGACCCTTCTGCTCGCGTCACGCACCAAGTGACAGTGCTGATGTCTGCAAAAGCCCTTGACTTTCGGTATGATATTTAACCTCTTTGCCCTTTGGTTTCCTTTTTGGTGAAAAAAGGAAAAAAACAATACTTACCTCCCAGGACCGTTTTAAAAGTTATTGTAAACACTTATTTGTTCAAGCCATGAGGGAGACACTATTGAGTTAGCTCTCATGGACACGTTTGCTGCATAGGTTAAAATCAATCACCTAGAAGAGACTTGGGTGTCTATGAAAAGGACAAGGACTTTTGCGTCACACATTTAGCTCTACATTCTGACTTCATTGCTTTAACCCCTGTAACCTTGAGTAAATCCTCAAGTCTCTGAACTTAAGAGACGGTGTGAGTATTGAATGAGATGTCTGTAAAAGGATCGAGTCCGTACTTGGTACCTAGTACATGCTCAATAAATTGTTAATTTGCCTTCCTGCTTCCCTGCCTCCCTTCCTCCTTCCACTCATGCTTGCATGCTTGCCTCTTCTGTCATCTGACTTCTTTGTGTCCCACTTATCCTGAATCCTTCTCCCTCCAAATCTCCCCCAAACTCATATGAAATGCTTCCTCAAATCCCACAAATTCCTCCTATACTGTATGGAACGTGAATCCTTGGTTCTTGTGGATGCGGGACTGCATGTACTTTCTGGAGACAACTACTCCATGTGGAGAGGTTGGCCAATGAACATCCGTCCGTCTTGGCAGTTGTTGCTTTTAACTCCTAAATTAGCAGTTGTCGTACATCTTAGTGAACATCTGGACTGTTCTTTGCTTTCCTCTTCTGGCGAGATTCTTTTCAAATTTCTTCAGAGAGCAGCTGTAATTTGAGGGGATGTAGGAAACAAGTCAGGAATTCTGGAGTGCTCCCAAGGATTGACCCTGGATGCCCCTCTTTGTTTGGCCTCTGCGATGGTGTTGTTCTTTCACACAATTGGCTTGCTGACATCAACGGAGCCAGAAAAACTAGAAGAAACTGAGAATTGAAATTAGACATTGTGCTGAGGCATGGGGTAAACAGAACGAGCTGAGATATTGATGAGAGCTCTGTTGGAACGTGGAGGGACTCTCTCTCTAGGGCTCTAATTCAAATGGCTCCAAGTCCTAGGCAGGTGAGCCAATTAATAAAAGGGTAGGTGTAGTAAATAAGGAGTGCTGGAGACTTTGGCAAACTGGAGAACATCTTTTTGACCTATTGATATTTAAAAATAGCAAATCTCTAGTGGATCGTGCCAATTATGTTAGAGAGCCAGATTTGCCCTATGGGTCATCAGCTGGCAACCTCCCCAGGACTTACAGAACTTGGTCTTTAAGGAACATGGCAACAGATAAGAGTGGTAAGCCAGGAAAGTCGTCACCATCAGGAAGACTCAACCAGATGTGAAAGGGGTGGCCTGAGAGTGAGTGTTGTGATGAAGGAAGTAAGCCAGCAGTTAATAGGGGCCCAGTTCCGGGGATGAGAGTGGCAAGAAGCAGGTTCAGTGAAGGGCCTAAGCCCTCTGTGGTAGTAGAGGGAACAGGACCCAGGGTCTGACGGTGGTGAACACTCCTGGGGGTTGGAGCTAGGAGGCAACAATGAAAGTCTTTTCTTGTTACTGAATCCCTGGCATACTGAAAATTAAATCCCTTAATTTTTTTTTGTTTGCTTCTTAAAAACTGATTTTTAATTGCTTCTCATAGAGAATTTAGAAAATACCCAAAAGCAAAATGAAAAGGAATTCTCAACTGTCCTACCAAAAGGAAGATAGCACTGTTTCCAAAGCTTGGGGCCAGGCAGGGAATCAGAGCTTCTGTTTGAGTGAAATGGACTTGGGGAGCCGGGAACAGAGAACTGGGCTAAGAGCTGTAATTGGGCTGGTCAGACTTCGTGAATTATCTAGAGCAGGACGAATTTTAGGCTATTTACAAAGATTTTTTGTTTGAAACTGTTGTGGTTTCGAACCAAAATATCAAACCTACCTCTTGTCTAGTTAGATCTTCTGTATTCATAATATAACTTCATCTTTTTTAGGAGTTGTGAACTCTCAGGATGTTAAGTATTTGTATCCTACTAAAATGTATGTCCTAAATTCCTTTTTGGAGATATGGACTGTTGTGAATTACATACATCACTCATCTTTCACATCATGGATTATATTGTCTTAGAATAATTCTAGTTTGACCAAACATATGTACAGAAGAGTATAAATCTTCTTGGTATTCACCTTCTGGCCTGTTTTAGGTAAGAGTTGTGTTTTTTGTATAGCAGTACTCCAGGATAAGTAACAAGCTGAGACTCTATCTATATGCCTCGGGCAAAATTAATTGTTGTCAGCTGATATGGTACCATATTGAATCCTAATTCTGGAGCTTGTATTCAGAAGCTATAGTTTGAATGCAAGAATGAACGCTTTTTTTACAGAAAGAGAGAGAGAGAGAGGGAGAGAGAGAGATTTTAGATGAGAAACATGATACTTAGAGGAGGAAATTTTAACTTGAGATTCTCTGGGCTAGTCTTAAACCGCACTCACACCTCTTTTAAAATAAACAAACGAAATCATTCATCATACGCTCATATAACGACATTTTCACTGAATAAGGGCTTTGTGTGTTACGTGTCTCCAAAAGGCAAAATGTGAGATTTCCCATGTGTGACTGCCGGAGTGAGTCCACTCAAGCATGCTGACATCTGATATTCTAACATTAGTTGTAGGTTTAGCTTTTCGTGAAACTTCCTATTTTTTTTTTTTTGTGGCAATAGCCACATCTGCTTCAGCGATTTTGTGATTTTTAAACTTCCTTCAGCAAAAGGGTTTTAAAAAACATGCCTGTCGCTTATATAATGTAACCATTATCTCTTTGGATGCCTGAGAAAAAAATGTAGTTAAAAGCGGTAAGAAACTGAATTAGAGGCCTTCTCAGGAGAATTTATGCCAGGCATATTTTGGTGATAGGTTTTAAGTCAAGGTATTTTGGTGGGAGAGACAATGGTTTACAGTGGTGAGCATCTCTCCCTGAATGATTGGTGAATGAATGTCAATGGATTAGTTAAGGAACAGCAACTTTGGAGCTAGAAATGCTAGTTTTAGCTCTTTCTGATCTAATTTCATGATGTCAAAGCATTCAGTTCACTCTATTTATCAGAGTTTGGTGTAGTATGAAATTGGTAACATTATTTTTTTAAAAAATATTTTTATTTATTTATTGAGAGAGATATATTGACAGAGAGAGAGAGATCACAAGCAGGCAGAGAGGCAGGCAGAGAGAGAGGGGGAAGCAGGCTCCCCGCTGAGCAGAGCGCCTGATGCGGGGCTCGATCCCAGGACGCCGGGATCATGACCTGAGCCGAAAGCAGAGGCCCTAACCCATTGAGCCACCCAGGTGCCCCGAAATTGGTAACATTATTAATAAATATCCGCTCATCAGTTTTGAAAAAAATGAGAGTCTTCATAGTACCACAGAAAGAGAATCAGCCCCAGAGCGAGAAGATCTGGCTTTCACTGCCTTGTTTTGTCCCTCAAAACTGCCATATTAATGTAGACAAGCCACTACATTTTCCAAGACTATCATTTTTTCTTTACCTGTCAGATAAGGAAAAAATATATATATCTTCTTTACATATCATATATATATCTTCTTTACCTTGTAAGGATGTAGGGAAGAACAAAATGAAATACTGTTGGTAAAGGGGTTTCTAAATTGTAAAGTGCTATATTAAATGTGATAATTTAAAATAATTAAAATATAAATTAATTCAATATTTGTAATGAAAATGTAAATTAAAGTTACAATTTCGGAAATAACGCTGGAGATGGTATAGCACCATCTGCTTCGGCATGGAATTCAATGTAATGCTGCTCTGTTTCAAACTGTTCAAAGGAGTGCGTCAATTGGCAAGGCTGCCTCATGTTCATCTTTGCAGGAATTTTGAGGTTGGTCATATAATGAAATTCAAAAGATATTTATTTTAGAATTCTACTTCTCTTAAATCATATATATGCTATTCCAATGACACACATTTGTTTTGAGAGATATCAGATTTTTCCCTGTTCATCTGTCCCCCTTTCTTTTCACCACCAGTCCTACCCCCATGAACAATAAACTGAAAACATATAGAAGCACCAATGTCCCAGACCTTTTGGAAGTCTACCATACAATCAAAGGGCTTTGAGAAGATTTCATGGAGCTAGCTGTAGTAAAAGTTATAAAAAGTACAGCGATGGCTCATTTTATTTGCTTCTGCTTCTGAAATCAGATAAATCCCTGGTATTTCTAGGGTACAGTCGAAACTCTGGTTTTTTGAAATCAAAAGCACATTTAATTAGGGGCACCTGGGAGGCTCAGTCACTAACTGTCCATCTCTTGAGCTCAGGTCTTGATCTCAGGGTCGTGAGTTCAAGCCCTCCATTGGTCTCTGTGCTGAGCATGGAACCCACTTAAAAAAAAAAAAAGGACATTTAGTAGTATCAGCATTAACTTCAAATCTGTATTTCCATCCTTGCTCTCTGCCTAACATTCCAGATTCTTATATCCCACTGCACACTTGGTATCTCCATATAATTCCAATGTGGGTGCTTGAAACATGTCACGGACAAAAGAGAATTTTTGGTAGCCTATTTTGGCACCCCTCTCCCCTTAATTTGTTTATCACCCCAGTCTTCCTTATCTCAATTGATGATACCATCATCACTCAATTACTCCAACCAAAGTCTATGAGTTTCCCATGATCCTTTTTTCCCTTAGTCTGTATAACTAAACCACCGGCCAATATTTTGAGATTACTTTTAAAACACATCCTCAATCTGTGCATTTCTCTTCAACTCTCTGTTATCGGTCTGGTCCAAGCCATGTCTCTGTCTCTCTCTCCCCCTCCCTCCCTTTCCACGTACACAAACACATTTTTTTTAAAACATTGAAGAATAAGTTGTAGACATGATGCCTCATGCTGAAATACTTCAGTGTATAATTCCCCAATACAAGGATATTCTCTCGTACAACCCCATACAACAAGAAAATTAACATTGATTTAATACTGATATCTAATCTATAGACCTTATTCAGGTTTCTCCAATTGTCTAAATAAAAGATATTCACTTTCAGCTGTTTAAATCCACAGAAGAAGGGTAAGTCCTCTGTTCTGCCTACCATGGAATGATTAGTCCATAGATGAACTATTAAAGTTTCTGATTTCTCCTTATTATTTAGTTGGTGCCTTTAAGAAAATACACAAAAAAAGAAGTAGGGACTTGGCTTTATCTAGCACTGCCTTGCTGTCAGATCTTTCATTAGTAATTTAAAATATCTGGTCCCATTTCCTTAGCTATAAAATAAGAAGGTTATAGAAGATTATCTTTGAGGAGGCCTGTGGTTCCAGATTTCCACAATCCTATGGTAATGGTTTATGCTTCCATATTTTCACCTCAGACTGAATTCTAGTGCTGTTTTGAGGTTCCCAGTTCACAACACCAATGACAGGAGGATGAGAGGCACAGACCTTGAGCTTAAGATCCTCATGAATTACTACATGAGCTCACATACAGGGTTGTTGCTTTGAGGGAAGCAGATGAGCAAGACCTATCCTCTCCCTCTGCTAAAGGATTTTGACTCTAGATACTGATTTCAGAACTTCAACTTTGAAACCAAAAGTTTCTTTCTTTCTTTCTTTCTTTCTTTCTTTCTTTCTTTCTTTTTTTTTAAGATTTATTTATTTATTTGAGAGGGAGAGAGAGAGAAAGGGAAAGACAAATAGATTTGATTTGGGTAGAAATCTCGTGAGAATTACCTGCATTCTTAGGAAATTTGGACTGACAGCTCTGGATATTTGGAACAAGTTCTCTTGAGATTTGGACTGAGACCTCATGTAATTATGGACCAAGCTCATGTGATTTCCCTGATGGCTCATGATATTGGAAATGAGTTCTCAGGAGATTTCTGCCCAATTTTCATGAGATTTCTACCCAAATCGATATTGGGTTGAGATCTCACTAGCTTTGGAATACATTCTATTGAGATTTGAATAGAAATCTCGTGAGAAATGCCTGAGTTCTCACGAGACTTGGACTGAGATCTCTTGAGATTTGTAATAAGTTATCATCTCATGATATTTGGAATGAGTTCTCATGATATTTTGGTAAAATTCTCACAACTGCTAGAGTTCTCACGAGATTTGGACTGAGCTCTCATATGTCCATTGGCGGGAAACAACACTGCCACTCCTTCCAACATCTCACACTGCAGCTCACCACTGCCTCTGGTGGTGACAAGCTGCAGAGCTACACAATCGCTTTTCCTGCACTGCATCTCAACACTGCCTCTAGTGGCCATAAGCAGCACTGTAAAACCTGTAGGCATCCCTTGCACTACAGCTGACCACTGCCTCCAGTGGTAAGAATTGACATGGCTTCATCTTCAAGCCTCTTGTTATGCAGCTTGCCACTGCTTCCATTGCTAGGGAACTAGATTGCCACTCCTTGCAGCCTCTGGACTTACAGCTCACCACTGGCGGGAACTGACACTGCCACTCCTTCCAGCATCTCGCGCTGCAGCTCACCATTGCCTGGAGTGGTAGGAATCTGCATGGCCACTCTTGCAAGGTCTTGCACTGCAGCTCTACTCTGCCTCCAGTGGCAACACAGCCATGCCACCCATGGTCTCACGTTGTCTCTTACCATTGGTTCTAGTGGTGGTAAGGAACACTGCAAAGCCCTCTGGCATCCCCTGCACTGCAGCTGACCACAGCTTCCAGTGGTGGGGTACTTCACTGGTTCTCCTCCCAGCGCCTTGACCTGCAGCTCAGCACTGCCTCTAGTAGCGACAAGCTGCACAGCCACGCTACCCATAGCCTCTCGTGGCCGTAAGCAGCAGTGCAAATCCTTCAGGCATCCCTTGCCCTGCAGCTGACCACCCCCTCCAGTGGGGAGACCGTCATTGCACGTCTTCCAGGGTCTTGCACTGCAGCTCCACATTGCCTCCAGTGCCACATTCTGCACAGGCATGCCAGTCATTGTCTCGCACTGCAGATCATCACTGTCTCTAGTGGCGTTAACAAGCACTGCGAAACCTTCTGGCCTCCCTCGCCCTGCAGCTGACCACTGCCTCCAGCGGCAGGAACCAACATTTCCATTTCTTCCAGGGTCTTACAGTGCAGCTTATTACTGCTTCCAGTGACAGAATTCTGCACTGCCATGCCATCAAGCAGCTTTCATAATGTAGCTTTCCACCACTGGAGGCAGTGCTGAGCTCCAGTGCAACAGATGTTGAAAGATGGGGCAGTTAAGTTTGCTGCCAAGGAAAGCACTACTGAGCTGCAGTGGGCGAGTCACTGGAAGATGTGCCACTGGCACTTCCCGACAATGGATGCAATGAACAGATACGGTGCAAGGCGTGGGAAGGAGAGGCAGTGCAAATTTCCACCACTGGAGGCAGTGCTGAGTTGCAGTCTGAGTGACGGTGGAAGACGTGCCAGTGCAGCTTGAGACCAGTGGAGGCAGTTGCAAGCTGCATTGTGAGATGCTGGAAGGCCCGGCATTGCAGGTTTATGTCACTGGAGGGAGGGGTGAGCTGCAGTAAGAGAGTCACTGGAAGGCATGGCAATGCTGCTTGCCACCACTGGAGGCAGTGGAGAGCTGCAGTGCGAAAGACACTGGAAGATGAGTCAGTGTAGTCTATTGGCTACTGAGGGTAGTGGTGAGGTGCTGGATGAGAGATCCAGAAAGGCGACGACGTGCTGAGCTTGTTTCTCCAGGAGGCAGCGGTGAGCTGTATAGCCTCTGTTTCCCCAGGCTCAGGAGTGGTGGTAACAACCTCTAGAGCTGTTCACCAACTCAGCATTGTGCTTCGTGTCCCCGGGTTTGGTGGTAATGAGCTGTCAGGATGGGGCAGGAGGAGCCTCCTGGTGGGGGTCTGGAGGTTGGAGGAAACCAGACCCAACTCATGTTGCATTTGAAACCGGTGAGTTGAGTGTTTGTGGGTTTTTTTAAAGATTTTATTTATTTATTTGACAGAGAGAGAGAGAGCTCACAAGTAGGTAGAGAGACAGGCAGAGAGAGAGGGGGAAGCAGGCTCCCCGCTGAGCAGAGAGCCCGATGCGGGGCTCGATCCCAGGACCCTGGGATCATAACCTGAGCCAAAGGCAGAGGCTTAACCCACTGAGTCACCCAGGTGCCCTCGAAGCAAAGGAATTAACGCTGCATGGAAACTAATTGGAATTTAAGTCAATGAAGAAAAAGACCACGTTCTGCTTCATCAAGAGTGAGGCAAAAAGGGGGTGGCTTTCCCTTTCTTATTCTGTAGATGATAGTTTTCAAACACACCGTGGTAGGATACACTAGTTTCTTATTGCATAAGGAGTCCTCGGAAAGCTGCAATGAAAGATTCAGATCTCAGAGTATGTTCCTGTTCCATTGATGTTACTTACGGATTGCCCAGGTGGAAAGGTAAGTGCAGAGAAATGCGAAAGGAAGTAGTAAGTAGGTGTTAACCATTCGGGAGGTAGCCTTCTGCCTTTCTCATAAAAGCCTGGGGCCAGTGTAATTTTGGAAGGCAGGGAGTGGGGGAGGATCTTGGAGCTTTGTAGCAAACAGGGGGGTTCTAGGTCTGGGTTGAGCTGACAAGGATCCCAGAGGAGAGCAGAGTGCATTCTGCAAGAGGTTGTGGACAGGGCTGGGTGGGTATGGCTCCAGGGGTGGGTATGGGTCCCCCGTGTGACAGTTGTGACAGGTCAGGGCTGTGAGCAGGTTCCTGGCCGAGGACAGGTGAGGCACGGGTGTGAAGCTGACAGAGCACCTTCTTCTGTGCCGCCGGCCTCACCCAGCACACACAACCTTATCATCTGTCCCTGTCACTCCAATTCAGACTTCTCTGCATTGCCAGGCCGAGACATTGGTTTGTGCTTCGTTCTTTGCCTGGAAAGACGAATGGTCTTTGGGGGAAATGACGTCATGTTGGAAATGATGGGTCATCAGAACATTGTTCCTCTTTTATTTCCTGCTCTTCTTTCAATCACTGAGATGGATCAGGATCAGACCTGCTAGTGGAAGGGGCAGTCTGTGTGTTTTTCTTTGCCGTTTTGATTAAACAATGGGAAAATAGTCTCCTGAAGTAGTCAAAGAATCCTTTGTGGGGGTTCATGTTTTTCTCTTCTGTGAACCACTTTCTGATATTCAAAATTATTTTTAGGAGCCCCGGGTGGCTCAGTCATTCAGCATCTGCCTTCGGCTCAGGTCATGATCCCAGGGTCCTGGGATAGAGCCATGCATTGGGCTCCCTGCTCAGTGGGGAGCCTGCTTCTCCCCTGCTGTGTTCCCCCTCTTGCTGTGTCTCTCTCCGTCAAATAAATAAATAAAATCTTAAAGAAAGGAAAAGAAAAGAAAAGAAATTATTCTTTATGACTTCAGGATACAAATAGCAAAAGGAAAAGCATAAGGTTAAATATATATATGAGGACTGAACTTGTAGTGTCTCTCATTAGTATGGGTAATGTAGGGCTGAACGAATGAGGAAGGACAAAGAGGGCACTGGGGTGCCTCAGTCGGCACAGCTCTAAGGTCATGATCCCAGGGTTTCAGGGTCAAGTCCCGCATCAGGCTCCCAGCTCCACAGGGAGTCTGCTTCTCCCTCTGACCTTCTCTCTCTTACTCACTCTCTCAAATAAATAAATAAATAAAATTTTTAAAAAGAAAGAACAAAGAAACCTATTTGGAAAGAAGTGTGCGTGCACACGTAGTGCTTTATTCTATCCTTTTCTTTACTTCTCTGAAGGGAAAATGGAGTGGTGACTGGAGCTTGGTTTCTGATTTTAAGGAATGGGAGACAAGAAATTTGAAAGAGCAGAGTCCCTGCTGACATGGTGCTCCGTGCCCAGTGAGTGAAGGTTTGCAGCTTGGCCTTGGAAGCTTGGTGTTCAGGGAGGATGTCGTCCGAGTTTCCTGCACACAGAGTCACTCGGCTGCTCTGCCTAATCGGACCCGTTCCTGCCTTTTGAAGGGCAGCTTGAAAGGGGCTTGAAACCCTAGGGCACTTGAAGAATGATCTGGGAGGGACACGTGGGTGGGCCAGTGTAGACAAACCCAGGGAATTGCAGAGCTAAGGATGAACAGTTTCTGAGACTGGAGTTTGCTTCTCTGTGAGCAGCGTTGAGCTGGGGCGGAAAGCAGTCTCTGGGTCTTAGAGTCACCGTGTCCGCAGGTGCGAGCCTGGCAGGGTGGTCAGACCAGAGGCTGGGAGACTGTGAGGCCGTGGCCGTGGGCCAGCGCTCTCGATGCACAGGCCAGCTTGCTCCAGGGACGGGGCTCTGCTCCGTGGCCAGCCCTCCTGCTGCAGATGGGATAGGAGAGTTGCTTCCTGTTGGGATCTCAAGCCCTCGTCTGAGCAGGGAGCTTGGTGGGAAGCAGCCCCCAGGCAGCATTAGTGGTTCTTGCCCAGTGTGCCTCTTGCTTCCTCGGATGAGGACCGCGGGTGTCCTCTGCCTGGGGTCAGTGAATTCAGCCAGGAGCAGCACTTCTTCCAGAGCCACACCCCTGAAAAATCTTCTACTTTCCTGTGCTGTGTGGAAGAGGCCAGTTTTCATTTGGAACTGAAATCTCAGCTCCTGCCATTAGGTTCCAAGGCCACACGGCACACGAGTCTCCTTGAAGCTCTAGTTCCACATGAGGCCTGACACGCGAGACTGAGACCTAACCTGGGCAGCCTGCTCCTGCTGTTTCCTGTTTCCCAGGACTTCAGCTAGAGGGAGATTTGGGCTCTGGGTGCTTCTCTGCTCAGCTCTCTCAGATGAGCACATCAGGCAAGGGGAGGAAGTGTGTGTGCTCACCTGTAATCGAGGAGGGTGTCTGGTTTCAGGTTTCGCGTGGATTCCTCATTTTCCTGATAGTCTTCAGGGTGCCGTAGGGGGACCGGTGTTCCCGGCATCCTGGCTGTGCAAGAGCTCTGGTCACCTTTTCCCCCAGGGCTCTGGACTAGGAAATCAGAGGGAGTCAGTGGTGAAACCGTCTGAATAGGCCTCTGCTTCTCCCTTGCCAAGGTGGGTTGGTGACTGTGATAACTTCTCTGGAAAAAGAAAGCAGGAGACAGGGCTGGGGTACTGAAGGGGAGGTGGTGGTGGTGCTTGCTATTCACCTAGGGGCCAGGTGGGACTTCACTAGGAAGGTGATGCTTGAGTCAGGTTCTAAAG
Organism: Nasua narica; assembly: GCA_028533885.1. Taxonomy (NCBI): domain Eukaryota; kingdom Metazoa; phylum Chordata; class Mammalia; order Carnivora; family Procyonidae; genus Nasua; species Nasua narica. The sequence continues at coordinate 12,346,480 of CM052809.1, read as the reverse complement.
CAGGGGAATGATATCACATCAAGAGCCTTCTAAACGGAAGGGAAAACATATGCAAAGGCCCTGAGGCAGGAGCATACCAGGTATGTGCAGGAGCAGCAAGAAGCCCCTTGGCCACAGGAGACAGCTTAGGACATGACCTCAGGGAGATGACAGTAGGGTGACAGAAAGCCATTGCAGGGCCATGACTCCATGGGACCCTGTTTCACTGGGCCATCCTGGCTAGAGTGTTGAGGACAGATGACACAGTGTTGAAGATGGACAACGAAGGTCAATGATGAAGCTTTTCCAGGAACAAAGGCAGGAGATGGGCTCCAGTGTGGACCAGACAGGTGGCCTTGGAAGGAGGGATTAGTCCTATTCAGGGCACCTATTGGAGATGGAGGTTACAGGATTTGCCAGTGGGTTCGATATTGGCAATGGGAAAAAGGAGAAATTGAGGTAACTCCCAGCTCTTGTTGGTTGTCCCAAGCGAGGCAAAGGTGGAGGTTTCTGGGGGCAGGAGGTCGTCCGTGTTCCACCTCCTGAGAAAGGTGCCTTTCATAGTGAATCTGCTGATGTTTGTGTCCCAGAGAACTTTGAACTTCTACCCCCTCAGCAACTTTCAAGTACAAGTCTCCCCCGCTTTTCTCAAAGTTCATGGTAAGACACTCAGCTTTTTGGAAAGATCTACATTTTTTACCCAGCTCCAGTAGCGGGAAGAAATCTGAATAGGATTTCCCTCTTATGAAAAGAGTAAAAAAGTGGGCATTGCATTCAGCCTCTGTTTTGTGGGGACCCACTACAGAGGCGGCATGCACGCCAACCAGCTCCTTCCTGGGCAATGCTCTCCTTCTCCAGTCGCCAGCACTTTGAATTGTGTCTGTGAGCATCTGCTGTGCTTTATCTCCATTTATTTGGGCGTCCATTAGGATGTTATGTCCTGAGGCCTAAGAAGGGCCAAAGAGAAGGAACTTTTGGTGTCTGCGCATGCTCACCCATTTTTCTGTAGAAATGAATGGTAATTCCTTTTTCAGTTTACACCATTTCTGCTGTGAGAGGTTTCCTAGGAACACGGTACTTTCAAATCGTGGGGGAGCCCATACCCCATTCTGCAGGGTTAGCTTTAGTCTCCATGCTGCACAGAACATTCCATGACTTGCGGATTTTATCCCTCAAACGTGGCACCTTTGAACACCTTCACCCCTTTCCCCCTTCCCTGAATCTGGCAACCACCCATCTGTTCTCAGTATGTATGTGTTCAGTACTTTTCGGATTCCATGTGGAATGTCCACGAGAGCCTCGGGTGTTTGTCTTTCTGTGTCTGAGTTACTTAGCATAATGCTCCCAAGGTCGATGTTTCCATGTCTGGTTATAGTGAGTAATGCTGCAGTGAACATGGGAGCGCATCTCTCTTTTGGAGGGAGAGTTTTGTGTTCTCCAAAGGAATACTTAGTAGAGCAATTACCGGGTCATGTGGTAGTTGTATTAATTTTTTCCTGGAACCTCCATAGCATTTGTCACCGTGGCTGCACCAATTTCCATCCCCACCAACAGTGCACAGGGTCGGTCCCCTTGTGTACACAGCCTTGACCACACCTGGTGTCTGTCTCTGGGAAGATTGCCTTTCCAACGGTTGTGAGGTGATAGCTGATTGTGGTTTTGACTTATGTTTCCCTGACGACAATTAGTTATGTTGTTAGTTATGTTGAAGAACTTTGTGGGTGTTGGCCACCTGTACGCCACCTTTGAGAGTATCTATTCACATATTCTCCCAAGTTTTTATTCAGTTTTTGTTTGGCTTTGAAGGAATGCCTTGTGTATTTTGGATATTAGCCTCTTCTCATACTTAGGATTTGCAGATATTTTTTCTCATTAGGTAGGATGCCTTTTAAAGCTTTGATGGTTTCTTCGGTCATGCAGAAGTTTCAGTTTGATGTCGTTCCACTTGTGCCTTTGCTTTTGTTGCCTTTGCTTTTGGTGTCTGATGTAAAAGGTTCTTCCCCAAAACCAATATTGGGAAACTTACTACCTTTGTTTTCTTCTTGGAGGTTTTTGGATTCAGTTCTTATGTTCAAGTCATTCATCCATTCATAATTTGTATGTGCGGTGCAAGAAAGTGACCCAGTCACAGTCTTCTGCATTTACTGTCCAGTTTTCCCAGTGCCATTCACTGAGGAGACAGTCCTTTCCCCATTGTATATTTTCTGCGGCTGTGTCATAAGTTAAGACCATACAAGTGTGGGTTAGTTTCTGAGGTTTCTTCTTCCTTCTTCCTTCCTTCCTTCCTTCCTTCATACCTTCCTTCCTTCCTTTCTCTCTCTCTCTCTCTCTTTCTTTCTTACTTTTCTCTTTATCCTTCCCTTTCTCTCTCTCTCTCAGTTTCTTTCTTTCTTGCTTGTTTGCTTTTGTTTTCGCTTTCTCTTTCTCTCCCCTCCCCCTTTCTTTTTTTCTGGTCTTAAAGTTTATTTGTTGGGAAAATATTTTTCCTGTCAGAATATATGCAGTGTAGACTTCATTGGTGACATCTTCATACTCTTTGTTAGGACTTTTCTCTGACATCTGTGTTTTTGTAAATTAGTAGCTGGTCTATAGCTTTCAACAAGTTGAACATTTCGGCAGAACTACTTAGGTAGTATTATATTCTCCCTCAGATACCAGATTGTGTCTGTCTTCTTTTGTGATGTTCTCAGTTGTGATGATGGATATTTATATTTCCTTTTCCGTGGTAGGTTTATTAAAATGAATTTAATTTCTCTTAAAAATGTGGATTCTAAGTCATCCTTATTTTATAATATATATTTATCTAAAACAGCATGTTTAAAGAAATGCTTTTATTGGAAACAACAGTTGGAACAGGACATAAATATTATTAATTCCCATTCAGAGTTAATAATTCTATCAGAGCTGAGTTTAAATATACATTTACTATACTAATGAATAAACTTTGCCAAAGGACTATGATTATCAGTTTCCGAGCTTTCAGTCGTGTTCCATTGACCTGTGTGTCTGTTTTTAGGCCAGTACCATATTGTTTTGATGACGATGGCTTTGTAATCTGGCTTGAAATTGTAATGTGGTGACTCCAGGTCGCTTAATCGCTTGCTTCTTTCTTTCTTTCTTTCTTTCTTTCTTTCTTTCTTTCTATCAGTGAGATTATTTATTCATTTTTACTTAGTTTACATTTGTATTCTAAATGTTTTTGTATTTTTGTGGATTCATTGTAATAGCTCATCTTTCTTTCTTTTTTTTTTTAAAGATTTTATCTATTTATTTGTCAGAGAGAGAGAGAGAGAACTCAAGCAGGCAGAGAGGCAGGCAGAGGCAGAGAGAAGCAGACTCCCTGCTGAGCAAAGAGCACCTTGTGGGACTCGATCCCAGGTCACTGGGATCAGACCTGAGCTGAAGGCAGCTGCTTAACCAACTGAGCCACCCAGGCGTCCCTTTCTTTCTTTCTTTCTTTCTTTTTTTTTTTTTAACACATTTTTAAATTTAAATTCAGTTAGCCAAGATAAAGGTTTTTTTTTTTTTTTTCAAGATATAGTTTTTGATGTAATGGTCAATGATTCATTAGTTGCATATAACACCCAGGGCTCATCACCACATACCCCTCCTTAATACCCATGACCCAGTTACCCTGCTCCCCAACCTACCTCTCCTCCAGTTTGTTTCCTATGATTAAGATTCTCTCATGGTTTGTCTCCCTCTCTGATTTCTTCCCATTCAGTTTTCCCTCCCTTCCCCTGTGGTCCTCCACACTATTCCTTGTGTTCCACATATGAGTGAAGCCATATGATTGTTATTGTTCTCTGCTTGACTTATTTCATTTAGCATAACCCCCTCCAGTTCCATGCATGTTGTTGCAAATGGTGGGCATTCATCTCTTCTGATGGCTGAGTAATATTCTATGGTATGTATGTATCACATCTTCTTTATCCATTCCTCTGTTGAAGGACATCTCAGCTTCTTCCACAGTTTGGCTTTTGTGGCCATTGCTGCTATGAACATTGGGGAGCATGTGCCCCTTCTTTTCACTGCATCTGCATCTTTGGGGTAAATACCCAGTAGTGCAATTGCTGGTCATAGGGTAGCTCTATTTTTAACTTTTGGAGGAACCTCCATGCTGTTTTCCAGAGAGACTGTACCAGCTTGCATTCCCACCAACAGTGTTAGAGGGCTCCCCTTTCTCCACATCCTCGCCAACACTTTGTTGTTTCCTGTCTTGTTAATTTTAGACATTCTAACTGCTGGATGGTGGCATCTCATTGTGGTTTTGAATTCCCTGATGACAAGTGATGTGGAGCATTTTTTCATGGTCTGTTGGTCATTTGTGTGTCTTCTTTGGAAAAAGGTCTCTTCCTGTCTTCTGCCCATTTCTTGAGTGGATTCTTTGCTTCTTGGGTGTTGAGTATGAGAAATTCTTTGTAGATCTTGGATACAGACCTTTATCTGTAATGCCATTTGCAAGTATCTCCTCCCATTCTGTAGGTTGCCTTTTAGTTTTGTTAATTGTTTCCTTTGCTGTGCAGAAGCTTTTTATCTTGACAAGGTCTCAATAGTTCATTTTTGCTTTTGTTTCCCTGGCCTTTAGAGACATGTGTTGCAAGAAGTTGCAGTGCCCAAGGTCGAAAAGGTTTTTGCCTGTTCTCCTCCAGGATTTTGATATGAGACAGGAATCAATTACCTTTCTTTCCTATTGTATGTGAGCCCTCTCTTTTTCTTGGTGAGTCTTGCTAAAAGTTTGTCAGTTTTGTTTTTCTTTCCAAAAAAGGCAGCTCATGCTTTCATTGATCTTTTGTCTTTTTAGTCTTCATTGGAGTGTCACATTCCATTTTGTTATTTCCTTATATCTACTGATTTTGGGCTTTGCTTGTTTTTTTGTTTGTTTGTTTCCACTTCTTTCCCATGTAAAATTGAGTTGGTTATTGGAGAGCTTTCAGGTGGATTGTTCAGGACCTGAATTTCTATGAACTTTCTCCTTAGAGCTACTTTTGTTGCATCCCATAACTTTTCATAGGTTCTTTTTTTCATTTGTCTCAAGGTACTTTTAAAATTTCTTCTGATTTCTTCTTTGACTGTTGGTTGTTTACTAGCATGTTGTTAAATTTCCACATATATCTGACTGTCCTGTTTTCGTCTTGTGACTGATTTCTATTTTCATGCTATTGTAGTTGGACAAGATTAGAACCAGAGCGTGAAGGGAGCATTCAGTTTAAGGGTTAGTTTCCTGGGGTATTTTCTGAGGGAAGACCATGACTTCCATGGGGATAGAGGAAGGTTTTGTGAGACTGGGGGGGGGGGGGAGTGTCAACCTTTGATAGAATTACAGATTACTGCCATGCGGGCTGTGTATCACCATTCACACTGTAGTCCTGATGGACTTGTCCTTCCTTAGAGACATTTTGTAGGAGGTTCAGGGGTGGCTTTCTCTAACAGAAAGGTGCCATGTGGGTTCAAGTGATTCTACATCAGGGTAGATGATGCACGGTATAGTTTCATAGTAAACATAGCAAAAAACGTTTAAATGACCGAATAGTATTTTAAACGTACTCTATACTATGGCAGTGACAGGAAATGTGAACAATGGGGTTGAAAAGGGGAATGGGAAGCAGTGGAATAGTCCGGGGGTAGGGGGTGTCTCGTGGAAGAAGGGACCAGGAGACTTGTCACGGGTTATAACAGTGCAGCATCAGGGTGTGCACTCTGCCTGACCCACTACCCCCAGGGGCACTGGGGGCATTCTAGCTGCAGAGGATCTACAGACTGCAAATTGGCCTGAGCAGAGCCTCCGTGGGATGTCTTCTTGGTTCCTGGGTGTGGTTCTTCCCCTGCTTCTGGAGGCTGCCGATTCTCCTTTTGTTTTCCTCTGAGCTGCACTATTTTGTGTGGCTTCCGTACTGTTAGTTGACACAAATTCTTCCTGAAAAGAAGTGGAATAGGAGTCGTCCTTGTTTCCTAAGTAGACCTGAATATATTCAATAGTAATAGCCTTTTCCCAGGCCCCTGGGCCGTCATCTTCTCGCCAACTCCGAGATGTTTCAAACCATCTTCTATTTTTAACCGGTTGAAAGAATTAGTTGGGTTTTTTGTTTTTGTTTTTGTTTTTAAAGATTTTATTTCTTTATTTGACAGAGAGAAATCACAAGTAGGCGGAGAGGCAGGCAGAGAGAGAGGGGGAAGCAGGCTCCCTGCTGAGCAGAGAGCCCGATGTGGGGCTCTATCCCAGGACCTTGAGATCATGACCTGAGCCCAAGGCAGAGGCTTTAACCCGTTGAGCCACCCAGGTGCCCCAGAATTAGTTTGTTTTTTATTTTTTATTTTTATTTTTTAAGATTTTATTTATTTATTTGATAGAGAGAGAGAGAGAGAGATCACATGTAGGCAGAGAGGCAGGCAGAGAGAGAGAGGGAAGCAGGCTCCCCACTGAGCAGAGAGCCCGATGTGGGGCTGATCCCAGGACCCTGAGATCATGACCTGAGCTGAAGGCAGAGGCTTTAACCCACTGAGCCATCCAGGCGCCCAGTTTTTTTTTTTTTTTTTTAATTTAAACAAAGTCACACTTTTCGTAGTCTATAAAATGATCTGTAAACACGGAATGAACAAGACTTGACAGGATGAAGGAAGAATTGGCCTTGTAGTGGGATTTGCACCGGTGTTTATTCACTGTTGCCCCCGTGTGGCCGCCCTCCAGATAGCACGTGGCCGATTGTGTTCCAACTTAGCAGATTCAAGGGAGAGTAAGATAGAAGGTTGGTCCCTGAATTCCTTAGCTCCCCAAAACTATCCTTTAATTGATGAGTGGTATTCTATAAATTTTTTTTTAAGATTTTATTTATTTATTTGAGACAGAGATAGTGAGAGAGAGTATGAGAGGGGAGAAGGTCAGAGGGAGAAACAGACTCCTCATGGAGCTGGGAGCCTGATGTGGGACTCGATCCCAGGACTCTGGGATCATGACCTGAGCTGAAGGCAGTTGCTTAACCAACTGAGCCACCCAGGCGCCCGATGAGTGGTATTCTAAATCAAGTATATCTTAACTAGATATTGGGGTTAGGGTCAGGGTCAAGTTGCATACATTAACTATGGACCGCTTTTTGTATGTCAACATTACCTGCCTAAAGTGTTTTTAAAAAATAAAATGGGAGAGAGGATATAGTCACCAAAGCACTGAGCACATTACCTGTCCTGGGAAATAGGTAATGAAACATAATTATTGTTTCATCTTAGCTGAGGACCAGGAGCTGGTCCTACAGGTGTTTGGCAGGGAGCATCTGTGGCCGGCTGCCTATCTCCCCCGGACACCCAGACCCAGCTCTGGACACCCTCTGCTCTGCTCAAGGGCAGCCAACAGACGGGCCAGGGGCAGGTCGGACTCCCTCCTGTCAGGCATGGCTTGCTTCCGCCAGGTAGAGAAGTGGGCCAGCTCCCAGACACATGACATGTTCTTTTGGTGCCTTGCTATCAGCCTCCTCCCCTTTCTGTCACCCTGGTCCCGAACCTTTAGCTCCTATGAGAACTCCTCGGAGGTTTGCAGCTTTCTGTTGACATTTCGAAGTGTAGATCTGTGTTGCCTTTGTTCCCTGTCCTTGGGTCAGAGTTGAAGGCGGCAAAAGTCACCATACTCTGAAAGCAACAAAAAGAAGTATCAAGTGTGCTCTGCCCCCGGCCCCTGAGACTTGAAAGCGATGGCAAGCCACGTGCTTCGTATTCTGCACCATCAGCTTTAGGGACTCATAGACGCATGTAACATGAAGTTGTACTGAAAGAAATCTCGTTACCGAACTTATGCCTTGCAGAAGACAGTTTAGGGACACTGCCCCTCACCTGCCCTGTCATTTCCTGTCTGGCCAGTGCCCAATCACACGGACATGTGGAGCCGCACAGGGATGCAACTGTGACGTCCTCCTGGACCACTCCCAGACCTCTGCCACCACGTCTGGCCAAGCCTGCACACCCCTAGTCCTCCTGAGTGTCCCCTGTGGTGGCACTTATCCCACAAGGCTGTCATTTGAGTCGCTCGGTCTGTCCTTTCTGCTTGGAGTTGATCTCTCTCACAGATCCTTGGCTGGATGACAGGTGGATGAATGGTTTCGGGATCTTTTGTCCTGGCACAGCAGGTGTCCTTCAAAACCCTGATGGCCAGGGTGAGTCCCTGTCCCTCTGTGTGCCCCCAGCCTCGCTGGAACATAGTGTCCAGGACAAGGGATTTGGGAGTCCTCCCGGGTGAAGATGGTTCTATGAAGGTGGATTCCTTCTGAGATCATTCTGGAACCACATGGCGTGGCTGTTCCTGTGAGACAGAAAGCACGCTACTGTATTGTATTCTCCGTGCACACTGTGGCTAACAAAGAGGAAACACATGCTCACACTCACAAGTTCACACTTAGACTTCATTTCTGAGCATCATTAGCATGTAAACTACACTGAATTCCCATTGGGCTGCAGACACGTAGACGTGCCCTTCAAGGTATAAATAGAGGAGGACGGAGATGGAGTTCTGGCTGAAAGGATGGGAGTCCTAGTCTCTGGGGGTGAAGAAATCAGATTTTACCCAGAAGGAGCTACATTCTACCCAAAGAAGTGGCATTATCCTAGGATCTTTGAGACCAGGGATGGGCACAGACTTTTCTATAAGGTCTTCTGTAAAGATTTTTTATTAGAGGGCCCCTGGGTGGCGCAGTTGGTTGAGCGACTGCCTTCGGCTCGGGTCATGATCCCGGAGTCCCGGGATCGAGTCCCACGTCAGGCTCCCGGCTCCATGGGGAGTCTGCTTCTCACTCTGACCTTCTCTCTCTCACTCTCTCTCTTTCCTAATAAATAAATAAATAAAATCTTTAAAAAAAAAAGATTTTTTATGAGGTGTTGCAGTCTGTGTGGCCTCGTTGACGATGACTCCACTCTTGCACTGTGGCTTGAAGGCAGCCACAGACCACCCATAACTAATGTTCCAGTCACACTTGATGGACAGAATACAGGGGGAGGTCCCATTTGGCCCATGGGTGGTAGTTTCCCACACCCCAGATTTGCAACATGATGGTTAATGGGGGAGAGGGCTCTTCTTTTCCAGTAGCAGAGTGGGGGAGCACACTGGGGTCTATCCTGCCTGAACCTGGCACCTCCACTTGAAAGGAAAAAAAATGTTAGTGAGATTGGCCAACAATTAAGGCCTCAGGAATTCCCCCACGTTTCGCAGGTCTCAAGCTTCCCACAAGATGTTCGTGGTTGAATTCCATGTAGGTATTGTTTGGTTGAATATGTCCTCATTGCCTGGTGGGTATATCTTGCGGGTTACATACCACGCAGATGGCCATCTTGTTTGGGCCAAGACCATGAGCACATTTAGGGTTCTCCTGAGTTAGCGGAGGATCTAGCATGTGCGGGCTTCAGGATGAGTCCGATTTGGCCCTCAGCAAGTTTATGGAGCACTTGGCTTCCTGGGCCCTCTGTGGCCTAGGCCACTTCTGCAGTTGCGATGGAAAAGCCCCTGGCCTGCGTTGTCCACCCCATGCTTGGGCTCTGCAGGCTGAGACCCAAGGTTCCTCCCACCACATTAGCTGGGACCGGGTCCCATGCCCATGGACGAGCCGCTCCCTGGAGTCAGGGAGTGGAGCCGTGGAGATTGGCACAGGTTGTTGGGACCTCTGTTGTAATGACTTTTCTAATGGCCGTGGTGGCAAGATCTTCTGGGAGGCATCTGTTAATAAAATGAATATTAATTTCTGATAGTAAGTGGGTCCAAGGTGCTGGCTTAGCACCTAGCACCTCAGTCCCAGCACCTCGGTACTACTGTGCTACGCAGAGACAATGGCTGAGAATGAGCCAAGTGGATGGAAACTGGTCTGGAGTGCACAAGGGAAGGGTGTGTGTGTGTGGGGATTAGGGATAATAGCTCTGGCCAAATTGTACCTCCAATTTACCTACATTCAAGAAAGTCCAGGGAATCCATGGTGTTTCACCATCCATCATTTTGCAGATGGAGAATATGCCTTTTGCATAGAATATGGAGAGACTTGTTCCAAGTATTCTCTAGTTGGGGCAGAAGCCGGGGAGAGCAGCACTCTCTATCTGCTAGGATAGGCATGAGGGACTGAGTGCTCTCAAGGAGGTGCCTGGCTTTCGCAGGGCTCACTGTGAGCCTGCCTGCAGGACTGACGAGCACAGTTCACGGTTTTGTTCTAAGGATGGAGTGTTGGAAGAATGCGTTGCCCCATGTAATCCTGGGAAGAGGACATATATGGAGTCCACTGTAGTGTTACTTCGTGGGAGTGGAGGTCATCTGCAGCATCCGCTTCATGAGATGTCTGTCCTTTATTGAGTTCTCAGTGTGGTTTCTGTGACTTTGTCCTTAATGGCTGGAATTTCCAAAGAATGGGCTTTTTTGGCTTCACTGTAAGAGTCGGTCCCTTGGGAGTGGGCAAGTCCAGTTCTGGTGCTGAGAAGTGTGTCTTTAGTGGTTGGAGTGTGTATTACAAGCCTAGAGGTCAATGGTGAGGTGGTTACAGTGGTCGCAGGCTCTTGTTATTGATGATTATTATAGATGAATTCCATAAGATGAGATGTTAGATCTTATGATTAGGGATCCTCATTAAGTGCCCATAAAGGGTGCTTCTTC
>CM052809.1:12288895-12335792 GCA_028533885.1 Nasua narica | reverse complement strand
TTTTAAGATTTTATTTATCTATTTGTCAGAGAGAGAGAGGGAGAGAGAGCACAAGCAGGCAGAGTGGCAGGCAGAGGCAGAGGAGAAGCAGGCTCCCTGATGAGCAAGGAGCCCGATGTGGGACTCGATCCCAGGACCCTGGGATCATGACCTGAGCCAAAGGCAGCAGCTTAACCAACTGAGCCACCCAGGCGTCCCTCATTTATTTTTTTAAAAGATTTTATTTATTCATTTGACAGAGAGGGGAGATCACAAGTAGGCAGAGAGGCAGGCAGAGAGAGACAGGGGGAAGCAGGCTCCTTGCTGAACAGAGAGCCCGACTTGGGGCTTGATCCCAGGACCCTGAGATCATGACCTGAGCTGAAGGCACAGGCTTTAACCCACTGCCCCTAAAATTTTATTTTTGATACAAAGTAGGAAGATATCCTGCTGTGATTCTTAGTTTAAACCGGGGGTGGGGGGCTCTTTTGGTACTGGTCCTGAGTACCATAGGCCTTCCAAGGGAATATTATCAGATTCTATTGAAAACTTGGTCTTCGTTATTGTGGAAGAATCACGAGTCGACCAATTATTTGTCTCCTGTTTCGTTTTCCACGAACATTTCCACAATATTTGGTTTCACACCTCTACCATTGTGAAATCATCCCAACCTTGGCACCAACTCACCTTTCTCTGCCAAGGGTATGTTTGGGCCAAGAAAAAAAGCCACTTTTGGGTGACCTGGAGACTCTAGGACCAGAATGCTGTCCGTACAGAGTTCCTGGGATCCTAAGTTCCAAACCAGCTCCTGACACCCTGATGAAATACATTTCAGATTTAGAATCTTCAGATAGAAATTTTGTGTCCATGATGACAACTGAAGAAAATGTGTCCTCCGTAAACCTAACCTTAACCCCTAACTTTAATGCTGAAACCTAAGCTGACCTTAAAGCCCAAAATGGAACCCTGAATCCCAAACCTGAAATTGAACCTGAAGCCTGGACTCTGAACCCGAGCCCTGGAGCCAAGCCCTGAACCATGAACCCAAATCCTAGACCAGAACTCTGAGTCATGAACCCTGAACCCAAATCCTAGCATGAACCCAAACCCCAAATTTGATTTTGAACTTTATGCCAGAAGCCCTGAGTCTTCAACCCTAAATCATAAACCTAAAGTCCTAAATTCTAACTCTAACTGTTCCCTTGCCCCTCACTCTGAATCCTCACCCTGATCCTAAACGCAAACCCTGATCTAGAACTCTGAAACCTGAACCTGAACCCAAATTTTGTTTATGCATAAACTTTGTTTCACCATTCACCATTGATGGATATTTGCAATTTCTACCTTTTAATCCTTGTGAACACTGTTGGGGTTGGAGGTTAGGGTTAAGGTCTTGGATTGGGGTCAGAGCCAGGCTTGAGATCAAGTTGAGGTCAGAGTGTGGGTCTGCCTCAGGGCCGCGGTCATGTTTGGGGCCACTGTTTGGGTCAGGGACTGTCGTCATTCCCTATTGTTTCCAATTCATCGTTCCCTAGCTATTTTTGGAGAAGTTGGAGGATATTGGGCTCCGTGCAGCTTGAATTTCCAGAATGGAATAGTTTCAGCTGGCACCCCGGAGGGAGCATGCTTCCATGGAACGGGGCCTCCCCTAGTCCTGCACTGCCTCCACCGCCTGCAGAGGGCGCAGGACCCCCCTCCCGCCGGGAGCCTCACCTGCGCAGCCGCAGCTGGGACAGGAGCCTGGCCTCCTCAGGACCCGCTGTGGAGACTTCTGGAGGACTTTGGGCCCCTCCCACCCTGACAGGACAAGCTGTGGAGGAGGTGGGTCCACATCCACACTGACAGGACCTGTTGTGGAGGACGTGGGGCCGTGTCCACACTGACAGAAGTCCAGCCTCCTCAGGACCCGCCGCTGGAGGAGAAGGTGAGGAGAAGCCACCTGAGTGGGGACTGAGTGGGGACCCCACGGTCTGAGGGGGTCTTGGACCTCTGATGCTCTCAGCACCCCACGGAGGAAGGGTGCGCTGTGTAGACACAGTGGTTTTGTGTGTGGTGACGTGGTCTCCTGCGGTGCTGTGCGTGGGGCTGTGGGCTCTCCCCTTTCTGGGCTCGGATGCGCCCCCAGGGTCCTGCGCCTGTGTTTGCGTGCATGCAGAGTCGGTTCCTGGGGCTCCTCAGACGGTCTGCAGTCGGGGCGGCCGCCCGCCTCGGTGCTTGTCCTTCCCGTGTCCAAACCCGCTTCAGGGTTGGTCCGGCGTCTGCAAGTTCAGGAGTGACCTTGCGGACTCTGTTGACGGCTGTGGGGAGAGTTGCTATTTTCCCAGTGTCGGTTCTTCCCTGAGCACAGAGTGTCTTTCCGTCTCCGGGTGTCTCCCTCCGTTTCTGTCATCAGTGTCTCAGGGCTGTCAGAGGACAGGTGTGTCACCTCCTTGGCTCAGGGGACTCCTAGGTATCTTGTTCTTCTGGATGCAGTAGTAACTGAGACGGTTCTCTGTAGTTCCCTTTCTGGTGGTTCCTGCGGAGCACGTAGAAATGCAACTGGTTTGTGTATATTGATTTTGTTCCTTACCAGTTTCTTGAGTTTATTTGTTCTGTTCGCCTTGAAGTCAAACTGCCAGTTATTTGCCCAGCAAAGTGGGTTTATTTGGAAATAGCGGAGAATGGCAATGTGGGCTGAGTAAGCTATGGTCACATCACAGGCAAGTGCGAGAAACAAAGGAGAGGAACATTATTTCATGGAGAAGGAGGAAGAAGTTGGGAAGGTTGCTTGGAAGGAAAGTTCACTGGAGAAAGGCAGGGGTTCGGGATGATGGAGGATTCTCACTGGTCGAGCTGTGGGGGTGGTGGGTTTCTGGTAGGAGATGAACCCTCCAGCTTCCCTTGTGGGGCCTGGAATGGATGAGTGTCTCCTGTGGGGGATTCTAATGTGGGGTCTGTAATGGACACTGAGCAGCGGGTGCCTCCTTCCAGCCTCCCCTTCTGGCGTTGTTCCCAGTCCACTCTACTGAGGCTTCCCTTTCTGCTTTTTCACAATTCTAACTAGGTTGTGGTGAAGCGTTGTGGAAAACTGAAATTCTAAATCCCACTGTTTCTACTGCACCCAAGACACAGGGCCCCCCCGATTTAATCCTCCCACGAGTCTCTTGCTAACATGGGGCCTCCTCCAAGGGCAAGTGGCCTCTGCATGGTGGGTGAACTGGATCTGGGAGGGCTTGGCCTCCATCCTGAAGTCTGATGTCCTCTCTGCTTCTGTGACGTCATGCTAATGTGGATGTTTGGAAGAGTCATTTACTCTGCGGTGATTTCCAATCTGCATTAACTTGTCACAGCAGCACAAACACGCTCTATCGCTACACTCAGACTCCCCAGCTGTCCTTTCTTTACCACGTTTGCCACTTCACCTGGGATGCTTCGGTGCATTTTACCCCAAAGCGGGACACTGTCCCACAGAACCACCATGTAACCCCAAGTGAGGAAATTATGACGGTGCCCACACTGGAACCCAGACCACAGGCCCACTTCTGCTGTCACCCCCTGCCCAATGGTCCGAAATGTCTTCTCCATTCAAGTCCAGTTTTCTTCTGGAACTTCTAACAGACTTTCCCTTCTTTGGGTGATTTTTTAAAAAATATTATTTATTTATTTGACAGAGAGAGAGAGAGAGATCACAAGTAGGCAGAGAGGCAGGCAGAAAGAGAGGAGGAAGCAGGCTCTCCGCTGAGCAGAGAGCCCGATGCGGGGCTCGATCCCGGGACCCCGAGATCAATACCTGAGCAGAGGGCAGAGGCTTTAACCCACTGAGCCACCCAGGTGCCCCTTCTTTGGGTGATCTTGATGGATTTAAGGAGCACAGACGGCTCCAGTCTGGGAGGTATTTCTATATGGCTAATGTCAATGGGGCTGTTTTCAGTGTCCATCCACATTGGAACATGCATCAGTCCTTCACTCACTCTTTCCCGATGACTAAACCTAAGAACATGGACCCCTTAAAACATTTCAGGTACACAGTTCTCTGGCCTTAGCTGAGTTCCCACGGTTGTACATCATTCTCCAGAACTTTTTTATTCTCTCTGTGGGAGACTATGCATGAAACACCAGCTTCCCACTGCCCTTTCCCCTCAGCCCCTGCAGCCATATACAATGTTGTGTGCCTGGATACTTTGTATAAGTGGAATCCTCCAGTATCTCTCCTTCCGTGACTGGCTGATTTCACTCAGCTTAATGACTTCTGGGTTCAACCCGTTATGTAGCCTGTGTCAGAACTTCATTTGTTTTTAAGGCTGAATCCTGTCCCATCATATATAAACCACATTTTGTTTATCCATTCATCTGTCAGTGGACACTTGGGTGGCTTCCAACTTTTGGCTGTTGTGAGAAATGCTGCTCTAAATAAAGGTACTTCTACTTTCAATTTTGGGGGGCATACAGGCTGCAGTGGAATTCTGTTGTTTAATAGTTTAAGGAACCACCATATTTTTTCCCCCACAAATGAACCATTTTACTTCATTCCTTCAGAGGGCAGAACAAGATTGACTTTTATGGTTCTACCTCATTTTGTTTATCCTTTTCCCCATGGGTGGACATTTGCATAGTTTCTGGTTTTTGCCTATTGTGAACACTGCTGCTATGAATATTCCTATACATTTTTGTTTGTTTGTTTGTTTGTTTGAATCAGTGTTTTCGATTTTTGGGGTATATATTTAGGAGTACAATTGTTGAACCATATGGTAATTCTGCTTTGATCTATTTGAGTAAATGCCAAACTATTTTATATGTAGACTGCACCATTTTTCACAAGCAAGGTTTAAGGGTTTCAGTTTCTCAACATCCTTTTATTTTTAGTTTTCTAAAATTTTTAGTTATTTTTAGTTTTTTTTTTTAAGATTTTACTTATTTGACAGAGAGAGATCACAAGTAGGCAGAGAGGCAGGCAGAGAGAGAGCTGGGAAGCAGGCTCCCTGCTGAGCAGAGAGCTCGATGAGGGGGCTCGATCCCAGGACCCTGAGATCATGACCTGAGCCTAAGGCAGAGGCCCCAACCCACTGAGCCACCCAGGTGCCCCTAATTTTTTTTTCTAATTTAAATTCAGCTACTTAACATATAACGTTTTGTTTCAGAGTGTATGCATACCTTTATGGCAGTATCACAATGTTTTAGTTACTGTTGCTTTGTATTAAGATTTGAACTTTGGAACTATGACCCTTCACCTTTGGTTTTCTTTTTCAAGATTGCTTTGGCTATCTTGTGGTCCCTTAAAATTCCATATGACTGTTACTATTAGCTTGCGCCTTTCTTCTGAAAGGCCTTTGTGAAATTTCTTGGGAACACATTGAATTTCCACATTGCATTGTGTACTGTTGCCATCTTATCAACAGTATGTCTTTTCATCACCATGGGGTGTCCTCAGATTTATTTAGGTTTCCCTTACTTTCTTTCAGCAATGTTTTGTAATTTTCAGTGTACAAGACCTACACCTTGATTACATCTATTCCTAAGTCTTTTGTCAATGTTGATGTTCCCTAAAATGGAATTGTTTTCTTAAATTCATCTTTGGTTGAGTCAGTGCTAGTGTATACAAATGAGAGAGATTTTTTGTGTATTGATATTTTGTCCTGTAACTCTGTGGTATTAGATAATAACTGGCTGAAATCATTTTTTGCTGATTCTTTAGGAAGCTCTCTATATAAAATGATACCATCTCTGGTCTCCGAATAGGCCTAGTTCTACTGTTTCCTTTCACATCTGGATTCCTTATTTCTTGCCTTATCGTTCTGGGTAGAACTTTCAGTACAATACTGAGCAAGGAGTGAAAGTCAGCATGATGGACTTGTTGGTGATTTCAGCGTAGAGCTGTCAGTTCTCAAAATTGAGCATGATGTTTGATTAGGGTTAGGGTGAGGTTTGGTTTAGGGGTTACGGTTAAGGTCTCCCTGTCCCCTGCTGTACAGAGCCCGTTCTTCTCCAGTAACCAGAGGGATCTTTTCAGAACATAACCTTTGAGCCTCTCTGTGATCCACTCCCCAGCTGCCCATCCTCTCCAGCCTCACGTCTCCCACCGTATCTCTCCCGCCGTATCCCTCCCACTCCCGTGGGCCTCCCAGGTGTGTGGTTGTCCCACGTGTGCCTCAGGCCTGCCTCCAAGCCTTGACATTCTTTCTGCCCTCTGCCAGGAGCACTCTTTTTTCCCCCTGCTTCATGTCTGGCTTGTTCCCCTGTTGGCTGGACCTGGACTTGCCCCCTTTTGACCTGACTCATGTCTGCTGGGTTTGTGGCCTTGTCCCTTATTTAAATGTAGTGCCCACTTTCCCTGTGTGAGCGATCTACTAACCTGCCACGTATAGGACAGGCACAGGGAAATAGCTTTGGTGCCTGAGTGACTCCGTTGTTAAGCATCTGCCTTCCGCTCTGGTCATGATCCCGGGGTCCTGGGGTCTAACCCCACCATGTCAGGCTCCCTGCTTAGTGGGGAGCATGCTTCTCCCTCTCCCACTCCCCCTGCTTGTGTTCCCTCTCTAGCTATCTCTCTCTCTGTCAAATAAATAAATAAAACCTTAAAAAAATCAGTCTCAGGGCGCCTGAGTGGCTCAGTTGATTAAGCAACTGCCTTTGGCTCAGGTCATGATCCTGGAGTCCCGGGATCTAGTCCCACATCGGGCTCCCTGCTCTGCAGGGAGCCTGCTTCTCCCTCTGACCTCTCCCCTCTCATGCTCTCTCTCTGTCTCAAATAAATAAAAAAGAAATCTTTAAAAAAAAAAAAATCAGTCTCGGGGGCTCACCACCCTTACTGACAATGCGGGAGCTGCTGTCTCCACAGGTAGTCCCCTCAGAGAGACAAGACTTCCAACTGCTTGGGGCCGGGGAGATGTAGACCTGGACCTGGAAGCTTACACTCTTGGATTCACGGCTGGGGCCTAAGCAAGCCCCTCTTCTTTCAGCGGTCCTCTTTCCCCTTCCCTGCCCATGGCTGGTCCTGATTCATGATCTGGACCTAGGGGTGAGCCCTCCTAGGAATACCAGTGGTTGACCGATGGACCTTGTCAGCAAGGGGCCCAATTACCTTCAAGGGAGGACCTTATAGGGGGTGGAGACAGCTCTGTGGGGGCCAGCGACAGCCCACTCGAAGCAAAATGGTGCAGGAGGCCCACCCTACTGATTCTATGCAGTCTGTAGGCCATGGAAAGGAGGGCTGTGCCCAAAAGTGCTCTACTCCTGGCAGGTGGGGACAGGACCTGCAGGGGGCCCACCAGGGGAGGGCACCTGCTGCAGGGTTTGCCTGGGAGCTCGGCACAGGGGGAGTGTTCCTGGCTGCAACATGCTGACCGTGGGGTTGGTTTCCCACCTCTGAAGCCTCAGGCTCCGCTTTGTATGATGGGGTGCTGATGGCCCCCATCTCTGGGAGCAGAAGATAGGGAGGCCCCGCGAGCAGACTTGCACAGGACAGGCTGGGAGAGTGGCTGTTGCTTAAAGCAGCCCAGGGCCTGCCCCCTTGAAGAAGGTGCACACATTCATGGCCCCCAGCTCTGGGGTCCTGCCGCCAGCCTCTGACAGTGACCCTCCTCTCACCTTGTCCTTCATCCCTGTAGCTAGGTGGTCTTCCTGGAGGTGCTCCTGCAGAGGGCAGAGAAGCGCACCATGGTGGGACACAGGGTCACCTACTAGGTTGTCACTGACCAGCTTGCTGCCGGGCCTGTGTACCCCCCGCCCAGGAGGGCTGGAGGATGGTGGTCCTCAAGGTCCCCGGCGCCCCACACTGGCAGGACGTGTCCATGCAACGCGTGGCGATGGTCCGCCGCTTCTGTGAGCAGCCCTTCCTCCAAGAGGTGGACAACCTGGTGTGTGCAGATGTGAACGTGAAGTTCTGTGACCACGTGGGCGAGGAGATCCTGTCCCCCCTCTTTGGCACCCTGCACCCCAGTTTCTACCGGGTGGCCCGTGAAGACTTCAGCTACCAGCGCCGGCCACAGGCCCAGGGACCTGACAAGGTTTACTACGTGGAGCCTTTTTGCGGGGGTTGGTGGTAGAAGTTCACCGACTGACCTTGGCCTGTCACCAGGCAATGGGGGTCGACCTGGCCAATGGGATCGAGGTTGTGTGGCATGATGAGAGCCGCTCGAACAGGCCCCTGCTGGACTACAAGCCCAACAAGGTGTTGTCCCCGGAGGACCTGTGGGACCCGTGGCTGCTGGGCTGCCCTCCCACCCTCCCCGGCCCTTCATGAAGAAGCTGAGATTCATTGTGGTGCCCAAGAATCACCCGAACATCTGGGACTCATGAGGGGCTGTCCCCACCTCCATCGGGGGGTGCTGTCCTACGCAGAGCTCTCAGAGCAGGTTCCTACTTCTGTCCCCTGGAGGAAGACCGTGGAGTCCAGCACTGCCCACATGGGCATGTCCAGGCCCCCAGCTGCGCCCGCACACAGGAGGCCTGCCTGGGGACACAAGGTCCTCTCTTTGTGGTCCCTACATTCTGATAACTTCTGGGTCGTTGCAGCTGCGAACGGCTCGTTTTATGTCGGATGTTTTTCTGTGTCCATGCTGAGCAACCGTCTTTAAAAAGAACAATCAAGGGAAAAGGTTTTCTTCCTGGGTCTAGACAGATGCTGCTTAGTAGGGCCGGAAGTGGTCCTGCAGCAGCCGTGGAGCCAGGATGGCCTCTGGTCGGGTCTTCCCTCCCAGTCCCTGTACCATGCCACAGCCATGGGGCTTCAGGGTCGGGTGCGCCGAGCCACCTCTCAGACCTCCAGTTCCCTGACCACCAGAGGCCTTGGCCGTGGCCACTAGCTCAGCCTCCAGGAGCATGGAGCCCTCTGGGTTATGTACGGTTTCTGCCTTAGTTTTATTTTTTATTTTTTAATTTAATTTAATTTTCAGAATTCATTCATTCATTCATTCATTTAAAGATTTTTATTTATTTATTTGACAGAGAGATCACAAGTATTCATAGAGGCAGAGAGAGAAGGGAAAGCAGGCTCCCCGCCGAGCAGAGAGCCTGATGCGGGGCTCGATCCCAGGACCCCGAGATCACGACCCTACCTGAAGGCAGAGCCTTTAACCCACTGAGCCACCCAGGTGCCCCTAATTTTCAAAATTTAAATTCATTAGCCAACATAGGGTAGGGTACATCAGTGGATTTTAATGTGTTCAGTTATTCATTAGTTGCCTATAGCACCCAGTGATCATCACAACATGTGTCTTCCTTAATACCTGTCACCCAGCTACCCCATCCCCCCACCCTCTCCCTTCTGTAACTCTCAATTTGGTTCCTGGAGTCCAGAGTCCCATAGTTTGTCTCCCTCTCTGATTTCTTCCCATTCAGTTTTCCCTCCCTTCTCCTGTGGTCCTCCAGTCTATTCCTTATGTTCCACGTATGAGTGAAACCATATGATAATTGTCTTTCTCTGCTTGACTTATTTCACTCAGCATAATCCCCTCCAGTTCCATCCATGTCGATGCAAAAGTTGGGTATTCATCCTTTCTGATGGTTGAGTAATATTCCATTGCATATATGGAGCATATCTTCTTTATCCATTCATCCGTTGAAGGACATCTAGGCTCTTTTTACAATTCAGCTATTGTGGACATTGGTGCTGTAAACATTGGGGTGCAGGTGGCCCTTCTTTTCACTACATCTGTATCATTGGGTAAATACCCAGGAGTGCAATTGCTGGGTCATAGGGTAGCTCTATTTTCAACTTATTGATGAACCTCCATACTGTTTTCCAGTGTGACTGCACCAGCTTGCATTCCCACCAACAGTGTAAGAAGGTTCCCTTTTCTCCATAACCTCACTAACACTTGTTGTTTTCCTGTCCTGTTACTTTTAGCCATTCTAACTGGTGTAAGGTGGTATCTTATTATAGTTTTGATTTGTATTTCCCTAATGTTAAGGGATATTGAGCACTTTTTTTGTGTCTTTTGGCCATTTGGATGTCTTCTTTGGAGAAATGTCTGTTCATGTCTTTGGCCTATTTCTTGATTGGATTATTTGTTCTGTAGGTGTTGATTTCCGTAAGTTCTTTCTAGATTTTGGATACTAGCCCTTTATCTGATATGTCATTTGAAAATATCTTCTCTCGTTCTTTTTGTTGTCTTTTGGTTTTGTTGGCTGTTTCCTTTGCTGTGCAAAAGCTCTCTATCTTGAAATTCCAACAGTTCATTTTTGCTTTTGTTTCCCTAGCCTTTGGAGAAGTGTCTAGCAGGCAGTTGCTCTCGCTGAGGTCAAAGAGGTTGCTGCCTCTGGTCTCAAGGATTTGGATGAATTCCTGCCTCACCTTGAGGTCTTTCATCCATTTGGAGGCTATTTTTTGTGCATGGTATAAGGAAATGGTCCAATTTCATTCTTTTTTTTTTTTAAAGATTTATTTATTTATTTATTTATTTATTTATTTATTTATTTATTAGGAAAGAGAGAGAGTGAGAGAGAGCAGGTCAGAGTGAGAAGCGGACTCCCCATGGAGCTGGGAGCCCGATGTGGGACTCGATCCCGGGACTCCGGGACCATGACCGAGCCGAAGGCAGTCGCTCAACCAACTGCGCCACCCAGGGGCCCCTCATTCTTTTTTTTTTAAGATTATATTTATTTATTTGACAGAGAGAGAGAGAGATCACAAGTAGGCAGAGAGGCAGGCAGAGAGAGGGGGGGAAGCAGGCTCTGTGCTGAGTAGAGAGCCCCATGTAGGGCTCGATCCCGTGACTCTGAGATCATGACCTGAGCTGAAGGCAGAGGCTTTTTTTTTTTTTTTAAAGATTTTTATTTATTTATTAGAGAGCGAGAGACTGAGAATGAGAGGGGAGAAAGTCAGAGGGAGAAGCAGACTTCCTGCAGAGCCAGGAGTCCGATATGGGACTCGATCCCGGGACTCCGGGATCATGACCTGAGCCGAAGGCAGTTGCTCAACCAACTGAGCCACCCAGGCGCCCGAAGGCAGAGGCTTTAATCCACTGAGCCACCCAGGCGCCCCCAGTCCAATTTCATTCTTCTGCATGGGGCTGAACTGTGTTCCCAGCACCATTTATTGAAGACCCTCCCCCCGCCCCTGCCATCGGATAGTCTTTCCTGCTTTGAGGAAGATTAGTTGACTCTAGAGTTGAAGGTCCGTTTCTGGTTTCTCCACTCTATTCCATTGATCTATGGGTCTGTTTTTGTGCCAGTATCATACTGTCTGGATGATTATAGCTTTGTAATAGAGCTTGAAGTCTGAAATTGGGTTGCCACTAGCTTTGGTTTTCTTCTTCAACATCCCTTTGGCTATTCAGGGTCTTTTCTGCTTCCATACAAATTTGGGGATTATTTATTACGGTTCTGTGAAAAATGTGGATGGTATTTTGATAAGGATTGCATTGAACGTGTGGATTATTCTAGGTAGCATAGACATTTTCACAATAGTTGTTCTTCTAATCCATGAGCATGGAACATTTTTCCATTTCTTTGTGTCTTCCTCCATTTCTTTCATGACTATTGTATAGTTTTCTGAGTACAGATATTTTGCTTCTTTGGTTAGATGGATTCCTGAGTATATTATGGTTTTGGGTGCAATTATATATGGGATGGACTCCTTAATTTATCTTTCTTCTGTCACATTGTTGCTGTAGACAAATACAAGTGATTTCTGTGCATTAATTTTATATCCTGCCACTTTATGGAATTCCTGGATGAGTTCTAGCAATTTTGGGGTGGAGTCTTTTGGGTTTTCCACAGAAAGTATCCTATTGTGTGCAAAGGGTGAGAGTTTGACTTCTTGTTTGCCGATTTGGATGCCTTTTATCTCTTTTTGTTGTCTGATTGCTGAGGCTAGGAATTCTAGTACTATGTTGAACAACAGTGATGAGAATGGGCATCCCTGTCATATTCCTGACCTGAAAGGAAAAGTTCTCAGTTTTTCCCCATTGGGAATGATATTCATTGTGGGTTTCCCATAGATGGCCTTTATGATGTGGAGGTATATACCCTCTATCCCTCCATGGCGAAGAGTTTTGATCAAGAAAGGATGCTTTAATTTGTTAGATGCTTTTTCTGCATCTATTTTTTTTTTAAAGATTTTATTTATTCATTTGAGAGACAGAGAAAGTGAGAGAGAGCATGAGAGGAGAGAAGGTCAGAGGGAGAAGCAGACTCCCCGTGGAGCGGGAGCCCGATGTGGGACTCAATCCTGAAACTCAAGGATCATGACCTGAGCCGAAGGCAGTCGCTCAACCAACTGAGCCACCCAGCTGCCCTTTTTCTGCATCTATTGAGAGAATCCTACGGTTCTTGTTCTTTCTTCTATTAAAGTAATGTATTCCATTGATTGATTTGCAGTTGTCAAACCACCCTTGCAGCTCAGGAAGAAATTTGATTTGGTCGTGGTGAACCATCCTTTTAACGTACTGTTGGATCCTGTTGGCTAGTATGTCAGTGAGAATTGTCGCATCTATATTCATCAGGGATATTGGTCCATAATTCTCCTTTTGGGTGGGGTCTTTGTCTGGTTTTGGGATCAAGGTAATGCTGGCCTCATCAGAAGGGTTTGGAAATTTTCCTTCCAATTCTATTTTTTTTGGAAAAGTTTCAGAAGAAGAGGTACTAAATCTTCTTTGAATATTTGGTAGAAATCCTCTGGGAAGCCATCTGGCACTGGGCTCTTGTTTTTTGATAACTGCTTCAATTTCCTTGCTGATTATGGGTCTCTTCAGGTTTCCTTTTCTTCCTGGTTCAGTTTTGGTCATTTCTATGTTTCTGGAAATGCATCAATTTCTTCCAGACTGCCTGATTTGTTGACATAGAGTTGCCATCCTATGTTCTTACAATTGTTTGTATTTCTTTGGTGTTGGGTGTGATCTCTCCTTCTTGATTCATGATTTTATTGATTTGTGTCCTTTCTCTTTTCTTTTGGAGAATCTGGCCAGGGGTGTATCAATCTTATTTTCGTTTTAAGATTTTATTTATTTAGGGCCCCTGGGTGGCGCAGTTGGTTGAGCGACTGCCTTCAGCTCAGGTCATGATCCCGGAGTCCCGGGATTGAGTCCCACATCGGGCTCCCAGCTCCACGGGGAGTCCGCTTCTCACTCTGACCTTCTCCCTTCTCATGCTCTCTCTCACTCTCTCTTTCCTAATAAATAAATAAATAAATAAATAAATAAATAAATAAAATCTTTTAAATTTTAAAATTTTTTAAAAAAAAGATTTTATTTATTTATTTGACACAGAGAGAGTGATCACAAGTAGGCAGAGAGGCAGGCAGAAGGAGAGGGGGAAGCAGGCTCCCTGCTGAGCAGAGAGCCCGATGCGGGGCTCGATCCCAGGACTCCGCGATCATGACCTGAGCCAAAGGCACGAGCTTTAAATCATTGAGCCACCCAGGCACCCCATCTTATTAATTCTTTCAAAGAACCAGCTCCTAGTTTCGTTGAGCTGTTCTAGTATTCTTTTGGTTTCTATTTCATTGATTTCTGCTCTATATTATTCCTCTTCTCCTTCTAGGTGTAGGCTTTCTATGCTGCTCTTTCTCCGGCTCTTTACCTCTAGGGTTAGGCTGTGTATTTGAGACCTTTCTTGGTTCTTGAGAAAGGCTTGTAGTGCTATTTACCTTCTTCTTAGGACTGCCTTTGCTGCATCCCAAAGAGATTGAACAGTTGTGTTTTCATTCTCATGTGTTTCCATGAATTTTTAAAACTCATCTTGAATTGACTGGTTGACCCAGTCATTCTTTAGTAGGATGCTTTCTAGCCTCCATGTATCTGAGTTCCTTCCAACTGTACTCTTGTGGTTGAATTCCTTTTTCAAAGCATGGTGATTTGAAAATAAGCAGGGAATGATCCCAATCTTTTGGGATGAGAATGAACATGGTAGCCTCCCAATCTCTGGCCCCAGAGCTGAGAGCTTGGGGCCCCACTCCTCAGTGCACCCTCACAGAAAAGCGGTCAGTCCTTCGTGTCTCCCTGGTCTCTGTCTGCACTCCCTGCTCACCAGACCTGTGACCGAGCGTTTCTATCTCTGGCGCACAACCCCATTTGGAGTCTCCAAGCCCACCAGACTCCTGCAGCATGCTCAGGCACCACTCCTCCTGGGGGAGGAAGGGGACTTTCCCCAGTTGTGCCACTTCTTGGGCCCCTTCTCAAAGAGCAGTGGTGAGACTGTGCCATGGATCCCAGTTTATGGCAGCCTCAAGCTTAGAGCCCACTCCTGGGCTTACTCTTTTCCGCTGGCTTCCGTGCTCTGATACCTGAGAGCTCTGCTGCCCTCAAGTGCCCCTGGTCTTCCTGGGACCCCGAGGATCCTGAGACCACACTGTCCCACCAAGGGTTCCACCCCCTGCTTAGCCCCCGGACCGACATCCCTCACCAGAGCAGACTTCTAAAAGTTCCACTTTCGTGCTCTGCTGCCCCTAGCACTTGGTGGTGGCCTGCTGGCAGAGGCTCCCTCCCCCTACGGTTTATTTTCCCAACTTGTGACTTAGACTCACTTTTCTGTATCTCCTACCTCATGTGAAGTGGTCGCTTTTTGTTTGTAGGGTTGCCGCTATTCTTTTCTTTGATCTCTGCTTGAAACTGCAGGAGTTCAGAATAGTTTGATAGCTTTCTAGCTAAATTCTTTGGACCAGATGAAATTAAGGTCTCCTACTCCTCCACCATCTTGGACTCTCTCTCTTCTTTCTCCTGATTGCTTTGGTATTTGAGGTCTTTTGTGATTCCATATGAATTTCAGGACTCTCTTCTATTTCTTTGAATAATGCTATTGGAATTCAGATAGGAATTTTATCCCATCCATAGATTGCTTTGGGTATGGTGGATATGTGAACATTATTAATTGAATATGTGAATATTGAATATGTGAATATTATTATTCCAGTTAATGAGCATGGCATATGTTCCCATTTATTTGTGTCATCTTCCAAAGCTTTGGCCCATACATTCACCTGCCAACACGCACATGTTTCCCCTTCCTTTTCCGCCATGTGTTCAGTATACTAGGTCTTTCTCATTCTTGGTTACTTTTATTCCTAGATTTTTTTTTGCTTGATGCAATTGTCAATGGCATTGCTTTCTTAATTTCTCCTGGTGAAAGTCTGTCATCAGTATATAAAAATATAAGTTGGGGCATTTGAGTGGCTCAGTCAGTTAAGTGTCTGCCTTCAGGTCAGGTCATGATCCTGGGGTTCTGGGAATGAGCCTGGCATTGGGCTCCCTGCTCGAAGGGAGTCTGCTTTTCCCTGACCCTCTGCTGCTCCCCCTGTTTTTGCCCCTCCCTGCCAGTGTCAAATAAATACATTCTTTTAAAAAAAGAAATGCAACAGGTCTCTGTATATTGACATTTGTATCCTGCAGCTTTACCGAATTTGTTTATTCTAACCACTGGGTTTTGTTTTGTTTTGTTCTGTTTGTTTTTGGTGGACTCTAGGGATTTCTACATATAGTATCATGTCATCTGCAAATAGTGACCATTTTCTTTTCCTATTTAGATTTCCTATTTTTTTTTTTTTTTGTTTAGTTTTTGTCTAAATGGTTTGACTAGGGCTTTCAATATGATGATGAATGAAAGTGGTAAGTGTGGGCATATTTATCTTGTTCTTGCTGGTAGTGGAAAAGTTTTCAGCATTTCCCCCTTGAGTATAATGTCAGCTGCGGGCTTTTCATATAGGGCCTTGTTTGGTTGAGGTATGTTCCTTCAATACCCAGACGGTTTAGTCTTTATCAGAAATGCATATTGAATCTTGTCATGTGTTCTTTCTGCATCTATTGTAAAAATCCTAGGATTTTTATCTTTTAGTTTGTTAAGGTGGCGTGTCCCATTGGTGGATGTGGAGATGTGGAATCATCCTCGCATCCCCGGAATAAATCCCACTGGATCGTGTTGTGTGATTCTCCTGATGTATTGTCAAATTAATTAAAGATGCAAAGGATTTTTGCATCTCTGTTCATGAGGGATACTGGCCTTTCCTTTCCTTGTAGCGTCCTTGTCTTGTTTTGGTAGCAGGGTAATACCGCCTTCATAAAATGAGTTTGGATGTATGCCCTTCTCTCCTTTTTGAAAACAGTTGGAGAAGGGTTGGTATTAATTCTTCTTCTACCATCTGGTTGAACACCTCAATGAAGCTGTCTGGTCTTGGGCGTTTGTTTATTGGGAGGATTTGATTATCAAATCAATGTTTTTACTAGTGATCAATCTGTTCAGATTTTTTTTTTCCTTCACGGTTCATTCTACGTTGTTGTTAGGAACTTATACGTTTCTTCTAGGTTGTCCAAGGTGTTGGCCTCTCCTAAATGTCTTAACAGATAAAGGGCTAGTATCCAAAATCTGTAAAGAACTTATCAAACTCAACACCCAAAGAACAAATAATCCAATCAAGAAAGGGTCAGAAGACATGAACAGACATTTCTCCAAATAAGACACCCAAATGGTCAACAGACACATGAAAAAATGCTCCACGTAGGTTGGCAACATGGAAATGTAAATCAAAACCACAATGAGATACCACCTCACACCAGTGAGAATGGCTAAAGTTAACCACTCAGAATATGACAGATGTTGGCGAGGATGAAGAGAATGGGGAACCCTCTTACCCTACTGGGGGGAATGCAAGTGAGTGCACCCACTCTAGAAAACAGCATGGAGGGTCCTCAGAAAGTTGAAAATAGAGCTACCCTAAGACCCAGCAATTGCACTAACAGGGATTTAACCCAAAGATACAAATGTAGTGATCCAAGGGGGCACATGCACCCTAATGTTTATAGTAGCAATGTCCACAACAGCCAAACTATGGGAAGAGCCTTGAAGTCCATCAACAGATGAGTGGATAAAGAAGATGTGGTGTATATATACAATGGAATACTACTTAGCCATCAAAAAATGAAATTTTCCCATTTTCAATGACATGGATGGAACTAGAGGGTATTATGTTAGTGAAATAAGTCAATCAGAGAAAGACAATTATATGATCTCACTGATTTGTAGAATTTAAGAAACAAGGCAGAGGATCATAGAGGAAGAGGAAACAATAAAATAAGACAAAATCAGAGAGGGAGAGAAACCATAAGAGACTCTAAATCATAGGAAACAAAGAGGGTTGCTGGAGGTGAAGAGGGTGGGGAGATGGGGTAATTGGGTGATGGACAGTAAGGAGTGCATGTGATGTAATGAGCACTGGATATTATATAAGCCTGATAAATCACTGATCTCTACCTCTGAAACTAGTAATATATGTTAACTTACTGAATTTAAATAAAAAATATAAAAAATAATAGAAGTTTCCTTGAGCCACTTTCTATACAGCCCTTCTTCTGCCTGTGTTTTGTTTTGTTTTGTTTTTGTCACTATAGATTGGTTCCAATTCTCTAGAGTTTTATGTATATAGATTCATACTCAGCATCATGGTTTTTAGATTCAAACACATTGTTATATATATATTAGGAGATCATTCTTTTCTTTTTTTTTCTGTTGTTGTTTGTATTCTTCCACTACTATGAGCATACCATGTTTTGTTTATCTGTTGGTTTACTGATGGATATTCATGTTTTTTTCCCCTAGTTTTTGGATACTGTGAATAAAGCTACTATGAACATTTAAATACACATTTTTGTGTGGACATACATATTCATTTCTTTTGGGAAGCAGTAAAAGGCTAGGTCTGAAGGCAGTTATATTTAACTTTTCAGAAACTGCCATAAAACTACCATTTTACATTTTTTAAAATAGATTTTATTTATTTGACAGAGGGAGGGAGGGGAGAGCACAAGCAGGGGGAGGGGCAGGCAGAGAGAGAGAGAGAGAGAGAGAGAGAGAGCGCGAAGCAGGCTCCCCACGGAGCAGGGAGCTTGATATGGGGCTTCATCCCAGGGCCCTGGGATCATGACCTGAGCTGAAGGCAGATGTTTAACTGACTGACCCACCCAGGTGCCTATAATTTTACATTTTTTAAATATTTATTTACTTGAGAGAGAGAGAGAAAGAGAGAGTGCACACAGCTAGGGTGGTCTAGGGGGCAGGGTGATGGGGCAGAGAGAAAGGGACAGAAGCAAACTCTCTGATGAGCCAGAAGCCCAACACGAGGATCAATCCCCAGAGCCTCAGATCATGACCACAGCCAAACCAAGAGCCCCGTGCTCAACCAACTGAGTCACCCAGGCGCCCCCTACCATATTGCATGTTTCCTGGGAGTGAATAAACCCCAATTAGGTTTTGGGGTGCCTGGGTGGCTCAGTGGGGTAAAGCCTCTGCCTTAGGCTCAGTTCATGATCTCAGGGTCCTGGGATGGAGCCCTGCATCGGGCTCTCTGCTCAGCGGGGAGCTTGCTTCCCCACCCCCGCCTGCCTCTCTGCCTACTTGTGATTTCTCCCTCTGTCAAATAAATAAATAAAATCTTTTAAAAAAAACAACCCAATTAGGTTTGTACTAACATCATATAGTTTGGGAAGAGACGACACATTTATCATACTTGGTTTTTTACAAAGACAAAGGCTATTCATCTTCAGTTATCCAATCTCTCAAATCATTCAGTGAAATTTTACTTCTTTTCATCATATAGGACTTCTGATTATGGTTATTCCTAGGGATTTTATGTTTCTGCTACGAAAGGGAAATTTTTGACGTTTATATTTTAACTGCTTACAACTGTCTTTTTCTTTTTTAAATACTTTATTTTCCAGAATGGTTTTTGATTTAGAGAAAAATTGTAAAGCTAGTACAGAAAATTCCTTTATGTCCAGCACCCAGTTCCCCTATTATTAACACCTTACATTATCATGGTATATGTGTTACAATTCATAAGCTAGTATTAATACATTATTATTTACTAGAGGTTATTTTTTATTCAGATTTTCTTTGTTTTTACCTAATGTCCTTCTTTTGTTCCAGCATCCCATCCAGGATATCATACATTTGTAACCATGCGTTTTCTGGCTCCTCTTAGCTGTGAGGGGTTCTCAGACCTTTTGTTTTTGT
Source organism: Nasua narica (assembly GCA_028533885.1). NCBI lineage: Eukaryota > Metazoa > Chordata > Mammalia > Carnivora > Procyonidae > Nasua > Nasua narica. The sequence continues at coordinate 12,316,898 of CM052809.1, read as the reverse complement.
TTTTGTTTTTAATCGCCTTGACATTTTTAAGAAATACCGTTCAGGCATTTTTGTCGCAAGTTCCTCAACTGGGAATTTGTTAGATGTTTTTCTCAGATTAGACTGCAGTTAAGGTTTTGGGAAAGGAAGAACCCAGAGAACAATTGCCATTTTCATAATATCGTCTCTCATCATGACTTATTACTGTTCAGGTTGGCCTTGACCATCTCACTGAGGGAACATTTGTCAGATTGTTCTACTGAATAGTTACCGTCCCTCCAGTCCCTTTCCATACTGTATTCTTTTTCAGGAAGTCACTACGCACAGACTACATTTAAGGAGTGGGGAGTTATGTCTACATAAATTATTATATATCTCCATAAATTATTTGGGATTCTTCTGAATGGGGGATTTGTCTCTTCTCCTCCATTTTATTTATTTACTTGGTTATTTATTTATAGCTCCATGAACTCATAGACTTTTATTTATATGTCAAGTTATTTATTTTGTGGCTCAAATTGTTCTAGTGTTGGCTGCCGGGTACTCTTTCAGTTGGCTCCTTTGTCCCTTCTATATACATCCATTATTGTGTACATTTTAAATTATTTTTATTTTTATAATTTCCTTACTTTGTGGCACTAGAAAATGCTGTGTAGGTTTATTTTGAGCTTTTTGTAAAAAATATTTTTAAAAAATTTATTCATTTGAGAGAGAGAGAGTGAGGGCAGGAGCAAGGAGGAGGGTCATTGGAAGAGGGAGAAGCAGACCCCCCACTGAGAAGGGGACCCCACTCGGGACTTGATCCCAGGACCCTGGCTGGGACCATGAGCTGAGCTGAAGGCAGATGCTTAACTGACTGAGCCACCCAGGTACCCCTGTGTAGGTTCATCTTGTATATTTCCTGTCCCAGTCCTAGAATTGTCCCTTTCTCCAGGGATCTCTGGTTCATTTTATTACTGAATAGCATTAGAAAGCAAGTTGTGGGTGTAGGTGTATTGATTGCTATGGGGATTTTGTTGCTCCTAAGCACTGTCAGCCGACAGAGCAAGAAAATATGTGCGTTATACTGTGCATATACCTATCTACACATATTTCTCAGTACCTACCATCTGTCTCCATCTTAACCTAAACATGAATTTACACCGATGTCTCCAATTCTGTTCCATTACCCTATGTGTCATTCAAACCTCCAGCTCTTCTTACCCGTTCTCACATACTAAAATTCCTTTCCGAAGTTTCCTTTTCTATAAACCTTGGTGGCTTTAATTACATACTTTAGGGTTTTTTTTAATCCTCAGAAACCTTTATATCTTCTGAAAACTAAGTAGTAATTGTGAACTGTTATGCCAGCATTCTGTAGATGGCAAATTTATGAATGTATTTCACAATTCCTAGAGGCTATGCCTTTTTCTTTACTTTTTTCTTTTTCATTTAAATGCAATTAGTTAACAGGTGGTGTGTTAGTAGTTTCAGAGATAGAGTTCAGTGATTTATCAGTCTTATATCCAGTGCTCATTATATCACGTGCCCTCCTTAATGTCCGTCACCCAGTTACCCATCCTCCCAGGATATGCGTTTTTCACTTTTCTAATGTAGCACTAACAATCAAATATCTTTTAGTTTCTCTAATAAGAAGTCAAAGGTAGATAAACCCAAGCTTAGTATTTTATGTTTCAGTATTTTATCTTATTTGGAAATGATCTAGAGATTTAATTGTAAGCAGAAAGAGTTAGGGGCCCCTGGAAAAAGAAAGATAAGACATGGCTTCCTAGACATCAGAAGAGTCATTTTAGGTTCCTTGCCATCTTGTGATCTGGGCCTGACCGGTACTACTGGCCCAAAGCGTATTTCTTGCAGAACTTCCGGGGATATGGAAAAATTGCAAAAGAATAGACCTCAGCAGTCTGAAATAATTTTAAGGGAATATAAGAGTATAAGAACAAACAGCCACTATTAGGCCAGAAGACAACCTAATCATATCAGGAACAATAAATCAGTGGTAAAACTGATGGTTTGGGTTCAGAAATAAAGATCTCCTTACAGCAATAATTCTCGAGTTATATTTGCAAGATTTAACCCCCTTTGAGCACTCGGATACTGGGTCAACTAAAGGCAGAGAACTGGTGGTACTGACCTTTGTGGGCCCTTGTGACTTCTATCTGACTCTGTCACCTTGAGATGACTTTTGCGCCGGGGCGCCTGGGTGGCTCAGTTGGTTAACTGTCTGCTTTCCTCTCAGGTCATGTCCTGGGATCAAGTCCCACATCAGCCTCTCTACTCAGTGACGAGTCTGCTTCTCCCTTTCCTTCTGTGATCTCTCTTGCTTTCACTCTCTCTCAAATAAATAAATCAAATCTTTAAAATAAGAAAGATGACCCTTGCCCTAATTTTATGCTGAATTTCCCCATTGCTCACGCAAGCCCTTTCATGAATAGGTATGTACCATTACCTTACAACTAGCCCCAGTTCTGTTGTTTTGGGAGACACTATGTTGGGAAATATCCCTAGTGTTCTCCTTTACTTGTTTCAGGTAAAACCCTTCCTTTTCCCTATTCTTTAGTTTGGTTGTATCTTTTGGCTCGGAGAGGGAAACCCAGTTCTGGGTAACATAGTGCCTATCCACAATTTCATTTAACTTAGCCAAACTTGAACGTTTTAAGTAACCAAAAGATTTGGGGAAAGTATTTAAGCAGACACAAATATTACTGAAAACTTCATTTATAAACTTTGATCTTACTCACACCTATGTAATTCACTCATTTTTTTTTTTAAAGATTTTATTTATTTATCTGATAGAGAGAGATCACAAGTAGGCAGAGAGGGAGGCAGAGAAAGAGGGAAGCAGGCTCCCCGCTGAGCAGAGAGCCTGACGTGGGGCTTGATCTCAGGACCCTGAGATCATGACCTGAGCCGAAGGCAGAGGCTTTAACCCACTGAGCCACCCAGGCGCCCCTAATTCACTCATTCTTAACAATCATTTTTAGATTGTTACAAAAATTTTATTAAACATTGGGCAAAATTAGCCATTCTCCCGAGTTATTATTTTTTTGGTTAAAAGATCTTTTAGGACTTTAGATGAGCTTATTTAGCTAGTAAACTCAGGTAGAATAAGAGCTGTACGTTTAATGCTGAGAACTTTAAAGACACATCTCTCTTAAACCATCAACCTTAAACAAGCTCTCATATAGAATATTTTCCCAGATCTCTTGAACTTGAATGTATTTGGGTTAGTTTCTGTTATATTTCTGATAGTTTTTATGAATACTGATTTATATAACCACTTGTTTAAACCAACTAACCAATTAAAAAGAATTCTTTTACAAGTTAATATTGGCAATACCATACAGAGATAAAAAGTTTTACACATCTCCTGTCACCACTTAGACCTGAAGAGGCGACATTTACTGCTCACCTGCTTGCATTCAGTGACCTTTGTCCCATTCTCTTCCTTAACCTCTTCTTTCCAGCTTATCCCTTAAGTCAGGGTAAAAGGAAAGCAAAATCACTCCTCCAGCAACAGCAACCTTCCTCCAGCCAGCCCAGGCCACTCAGACCAGTGTGAGCTAAACCCCTGTGTCCCATCTGCATGGGTGGACCATGGAGTGATCTCTGGATTGACCTGTGACTGACTACCTTTATCTCATTATAATACTAACATCCCGGGGCTCCTGGGAGGCTCAGTTGGTTAAGCGGCTGCCTTCGGCTCAGGTCATGATCCTGGAGTCCCAGGATCGAGTCCCGCATCAGGCTTCCTGCTCAGTAGAGAACCTGCTTCTCTCTCTCCCTCTGCCTGCCACTCTGCTTACTTGTACTCTCTCTCTCTCTGTCTCTCTGTCAAATAAATAAATAAAATCTTTAAAAATAAATAAATAAATAAATAAATAAATAAATAAATAAATAAAATCCCCACCCAAGGAGGGGCACAAGCATCATCTGCATAACATATTATGTGTGTGTAGGCAGGTTTCCTTAAGGCACATGCCTGCCTCTGCATAGGAGCACCAGGCTTCCCCATCTAAATATTCATCGTAGCCCCAAACACAAGGAATCCATCCACCTTTGGTTGGGGAGTCCCAGCTTTGGAAGTTATTCCCTGTGATCTCCTTATCTGCAGCAAAAAAGTTTTCTTTGTGTGCCAGTTGAACCTGGAGCACTTTCTGACTCACCAAGGAGCAACTCATATTGGTTCGATAGCTGTTAAATCCTGGTGTCCATAGCTCCATTTCCTTGGTGCTGTCGGTGTCTGTTGATGTGCACAGGACGTGAAGGCTTAGCTAAAAGAAATATAATAAATGATCATGGAATGGGAGCCTTAAAATCCAAAGAATTAAGCACTCTACCTTCTGGCACACCTGCTTATTTTATATCTAAGAACCATGGTCCCAGAAACCGAAGAAATCTACAAGCTTGTTCTGTGTTCTAAAGAATCTGTCTTGGTAACCATCAGGTTAAGCAGCCCCCAAAAAACCCGAGCAGAAATGTCAGTTGCATCCTGTTCCCAGCTAGATTCGGCTGGAAGATACATGGGTTAACTCCATTGGCACCTAGGGTCCAACCCACACTGCTATCAGCCTTCAGGGGAATAATAGCCTAGTAATATATGTTTCAAATGGATATCATCATTTAAGAAGTGCACCTGAGGGGTGCCTGGGTGGCTCAGTTGTTAGGTGTCTGCTTTCAGCTCAGGTCATGATCTCAAAGTCCTGGGATCAAACCCCACATCAGGCTCCCTGCTTAGCGGGGAGCCTATTCTCGTTTTCCCACTTCCTTGCTTGTGTTCTCTCTCTCTCTCACTGTCTCTCTTTCTGTCAAATAAAATAAATAAAAAATCTTAATAAAAAGAAGTACACCTGAAACCAAGGGTTCCCAAATTAAACAGAATAGGATATCTCTTTTAATTGCCAAGCGGAAGCCTCCAAAAGGTTTCCTGGTTCTAAAATAGTTTCATCGAAAGATTCATTGCAAAAGTCTAAGGAAAAATTGAAGAGGTAAGAGGTACCTAAAACACGATTGTAATACTGGCTAACTCCTACTGCTCCCCTCTTTCCTCCTTCAAGTACTCATCCTGCTAATCCTCTGTCTGAATTGTTTTTCCACTCTGAAAGCTCTACACAACCATAATCAAAAGTCCACCATGTTAATGGCCTTGCAGATACCCTCATATCTACTTTCACAGGAGGGCCCCCGTATGGGCCCCTCCCAGAGTTTATGAAAGTGAGGGACATTCTGGTAAATGGCTATGTTATTCCCTTAAACAGCTAAAGGGAAACTCTGGTACATACCAGAGCCTACAGAGGGATCCTCGGAAAACTGGCAGAAGGCAGCGAAGGGTGAAAATTCTTACATCAGTTTCTCTGAATCTCTTGTCTGTAGTGTCCAGTCTAAAGAGGACAATAAAATTTCAAGTTGTCTTTTCCCCTCCAAATCCAGACCCATTGGTTATTGACCTTTTCTCTCCCAGGGATAGTGGTTGTCTTATTTTGGATAAAAGGGCTTGGCTTTTTGCCTGCCTAGGACATGCAGGTTATTGGTTCTTTCTTCTGGCTATCTTTGAAAGTGACTCTGAATCTTGGAAAGTTAGTATCCTTTGCACCCTCTTTGGGGACCAAAAATTACTGCCAGAAATATTTAAAATTACAACCTGTACCCAGAGGAAAGGAAGCAAATTGTAGATGAGGTACTTGGAGAGGTGGATCAATCTATGTTATTTAAATTACAACTCAATTTTTTGAGGAATGGAGAGTAACCATCCTTATCTTACAAATCTTTTGTAAAGCAAAAGTCACCTCTGGAGGCAATTCAAAATGAAACTATTCCTTTTTTCAATTGCAAAACATCTGTTATCTCAAAAGGCATTTAAATTATTGGCCTTAGGAAAGCAAAGTCCTTCTCTAAGGAACTTGCCTTCTTTCTCTGTCCCTTGAAGTTATAAATCTTGTCATGTCTTTGAAATAGAAACATAGCCCCCCTGAACTGCCTGAGACTGTAGGGAAAAAAAGGGAAAAGAGGCCTTTTTAAAATAAAAACTACTAAAAGGGCTTCTGGGCCCAAACGCTAGCACAATCTCCTTAAGATTAATTCCAGGGACAAATACCAATCTTAAAAATCTTCTCCACACATATTAAATAGAAAAAGTTTTAGACATCTAGACAAGTAAACCTAACCTACTCCAGCTTGCCAGAGAAAGTAATTTAGGACCAACTTCTTTTATAACGAGTGGGTTTTGTACCTATTTTATATCATGGCTTTCAATTTATTTATTTATTCATTCATTTATTTTTAAAGATTTATTTATTTGAGAGAGAGAGAGAGAGAGAATGAGAGTGAAAGAGCTTTAGAGGGGAGAGGTCAGAGGGAGGAGCAGACTCCTCGCTGAGCAGGGAGCCTGATGCAGGACTCGATTCCAGGACTCCAGGATCATGACCTGAGCTGAAGGCAGTTGCTTAACCAACTGAGCCACCCAGGTGCCCTTTGGCTTTCAATTTAAAGCCAAAGCTGTAAGGTCTCTGTTTGACCTATATGTTCAGATGTGTCTATTTATGTGTGGTAATGTACCCGAACCAACGTGAATTGCTCCTTGGTGAGTCAGAAAGTGCTCCTGTCACACAAAGAAAACTTTTTTGCTGCAGATAAGGAGATCACAGGGAATAACTTCCAAAGCTGGGACTCCCCAAACAAGGGTGGATGGATTCCTTGTGTTTGGGGCTACAATGGATATTTAGATGGGGAAGCCTAGTCCTCCTCTGCAGAGGCAGGCATGTGCCTTAAGAAAACCTGCCTATAAACACATAGTATGTTATGCAGATGAGGCTTGTGCTCCTCCTTGGGTGGGGATTTTAGTATTATAATGAGATAAAGGTGGTCACAGGTTAATGTCTCTCATCAGTTTTTACCACTCACTCTCCTGAGGCGAACAAGCCAGGTTATTTACTAGGAGCTGGGAGATAAACAATTTATAAACTAACATATTAATAGATTATCTTGCAACACTCTTGGTCTCATAAATTAGTAGTATATCTTAAAGGAACTTTTGCTCCCCTTCTTGATGTCTTGGCATTTCTCAGATGTTGGATCACTGACGTCTATTCTGACTGGCGTCTACCCCAGGATGGTGACTTCACATTAAGTAGCAGCTGCTCAGTAGGCGATACATTTCTTTGGGCTTCTCAAAGTCAGGGCTAACAAACCTGGATATTGGGTGAATTTCTTGCTTTCCAGAGGACAGATGACTCTTTTTGCCCAACACTGGCCACATCCCTGCTACATGGGAGTTTTCTTTGATTCTGGTCAACCTCTGGGAGAACAGATAGATCAGAGAAGCAAGGAGAAAGCAAGAGACCATTTATATGTCTACAGTAATATCCTATGCAAGAAATGATGGGGCCTTAAATCAGGGCAGAAGTAGTAAAAGAGATAAATGATTGGACTTTGGATACTTTGAAGTTTACAGTCAGTAATCTGATTAGTAGGGGTTGTAGGGAAATCCAGATATAAGTAGTCTATCAGGACTGATTTGCCCTCACACACCTCACAGTTGGGAGGAACTTTAAATGACTTAAGAGAACATTTCATGTCTTGAAACTAGAGAAAAGTGTCTAAAGTTTGTCGCGTGAGAATTTAGTTTTTGGGAGTTAAAGAATTGATTCTCTTTCCTAAATCTTTAGCCTATATTTCTTTATTTTCTGATTCACCTCTCTTTCTGCAGTCTCTGAATTTTCATTATTTCCCAATTTCAGCTGGCCAATGTGTTAGTTTTTTCTTCCATCCTCCATCCATCACCAGGTGAATCTTTCAGCTTTTTTCCATCTCTTAGAGTACTCCAGAAGAAATGACAGGTGCTGTTTCCAGCAGAAGAGAATGCAAAATAATTAAAAACAATAGCCCTGTATTCTATTCATCAGCTTGGTTTTGAGATGTCTGAAAACTTAATGTTGAAATAAGTACTTTAAGATACACAATACTGCTCTATTACTGTTAGTGTTGAATCTGCTTTGTTTTGTATTTAATCCTTCATGGCTCTGGAATCAAATAATTATGACTGCAAAACTTCGATAACTGATGAAAACTAAGTTTAATTTTTTGTTCAAATGCCGAACACTGGTAGAAGTCACATACAGTATTAATAAATGAAAAGCATCAGCGCCCCTTTTGGGCAAGTACGATTTCTGTCTTCATTCTAAGGCAGACTTCCTTTTGGGTTTTCAAAACACTGCAGGCCTTATTGTGTTATCCAGGAGCTGTAAATAGTTGGGCAAACTACTTTTCTTCTTTCCTTTCCTTTTCCTTCCTTCCTTCTTCTCTCTCTCTTTAAGTAATCTTTCTTTCCTTTTTTTTCTTCGTTTTTAAAAGTAGTTATTTTTTGATGGCCTTTTTCCCCTCCCCTTCATCCACAATATCTCAGCCCTCCGACTGCTTCCTGATCTTAGGGGCCTCAGATAACTTAAAAACCTCATTTAAGAAATATTTGGTGTCAGGCGCCTGGGTAGCTCAGTTGGTTGAGCGACTGCCTTCGGCTCAGGTCATGGTCCCGGAGTCCCGGGATTGAGTCCCACATCGAGTCCCACATGAAGTCGCACATGGAGTCCCACATTGGGCTCCCAGCTCCACGGGGAGTCTGCTTCTCTCTCTGACCTTCTCCCCTCTCATGCTCTCTCTCGCTCTCTCTCTCTCTCAAATAAATAAAATCTTAAAAAAAAAAAAAAAGGAAATATTTGGTGTTTAGTGTAAAACAGTATGCTTGATACCAAGGAGGAATACCAAGACATAAAAGACACAGGACGGGGCACCTGAGTGGCTCAGTGGGTTAAAACCTCTGCCCTCAGCTCAGGTCATGATCTCAGGGTCCTGGGATCAAGCCCCACATTGGGCTCTCCGCTTAGCGGGGAACCTGCTCCCCCCCCAGCCCCCCGCCTCTCTGCCTACTTGTTATTTCTGTCAAATAAATAAATAAAATCTTAAAAAAAAAAAAAAGACACAGGACAGAGCAACCTGCCTGTCTAGAGAAGAATTTGTATGAAACGGACCAGCTGTCAGTCCACACAACCTCTCCTTTGCTGGGCTTTAGCGATCAAGTACATCGCTGCTTCAACTGTGTTATGCACGCAACCAGTTTAATTCTCAAAGTGCCGTCCTAAGGTAGAAAATGCAGAACTCCATTTAATTTTCTTTTTTAAAGGGGAGACCTTAAGGAAGGCACATTCGGTTTGCTCCCTGAGGTGTCCGCTGAGGGGTTTCCTTTTTCCCTGTCCCAGAAAGGCTTACCTATTCCCACCTGCTCCCCAGGACAACCCACATTTCCCTTCCTGGTTCTAGGTCTTAATAGCCCACCGAGCACCGACCAATAGGTCGTCCCGATTCCGCTGCGGGGCGGGACCTCGAGCCTGGGCTACGGGGACCCGCCCCCCGTACGTGGCCTGCGTGCGTGACGCTGCGCGGCGCGAGGCGGTTTCTCCAGCGTGTGGCGCCCCCCGGCGGCAGCAAGGGCTCAATGTGACAGCGGGACCTGAGCACCGGCCATGGAGCGACAGAAAGAGGCGCGAACACCCGGGGACCCCGTCGCGCGGTCGTCTGGGCCCTCGAGGTCTCAGACGCCTAAAGAGGAGGAGCGGCAGGAGGGCGACACAGCGCCGGCGGAGGCTTCCCTGGGCGCGGAGGCGGACGGCGCCTTTGCGGACGCCCTGTGGGAGCTGCCGGTGGAGCCCGCCAAGCGGAGGCCCGAGTGCAGCCGCTGCAGGTGACAGGGAACGGGGGACGGGGACTGAGGCTGGGGCCGCCTTCGGAGGAGGCTGCAGCGCCCCCTGCCGGGAAGGCGGCTCCTCCGGCTCTGCCCAGGGGATCGCCGCCTCTAGAGTCGCGGAGCTTGGGTCGCCTGGTGACCTTGGGATCAGTCTGTGAAATTGCTGTCACAACCCTTTAGTAAGAAGCCGTTGATCCAGGTCCATGAGTATTTAGCTTGACTTCCTCCGAGACCCCGGGCGTGTCATGGGATGAGCAGGCATGGGGTTCGCTGTCAAGAATCTTGAGTCTGATAGGGGAAGTAAGGGGTAATGACAATAATACTTAAGAGTAATGAGTACTGTTATGCCCAAGTGATGTAGTTATCGCACCGTAAAAAAGTAAAAGTAATTAGAGAACAGAGATAACCAATATTATTTCTGTTAACGATTGCCTTTTGAATTCTGAGTTCGTTTGGATTTATTGAGCACCTATATGGTGTCAGGCATCTGTATGGTGCTAGGTCCTGGGAATGCAGGCATGGATCAAACACATGGTCTCTGCCCTCACTGGGGCACTTAGAGTCTGATGAAGAGACAGTCTGTTAAACAGGCAACAGCAGCTAACACGGAATGCTCAGAGTATGCCCAGTTGTTGCAGGGCCTTTCAGGATGACCTCATTGTGCTGGTGTACTTCAGGATGGGGAGGATTGCTTTCCCTGCCTGTTTGCATCTCATGCGGTTTTGATAAACCATTGTCTTTACCTTGTGGGTGTTCAGGAGTTACTGAAGGTCTCCATCTATTACCCATCTTTCTGTTGCCTTCCACAGTTTTAACCTTTAGATAGTGCCTCTGCTTCCTCATCTGGGAATAGCTTTACAGTTTGTTATCCCATCCTACACTCCTCTGACAGGGCTGTCATGAGAGTCACGAGTAACCTCCCTGTGATGAAACCCAGCGGATCCTTTTCTGTTCACTTTTTACTAGACCTCTTGGCAGCATTCTGCATTTGAATACTGACTTTTTTTTTAAATTAATTAATTTATTTTTAAGATTTTGTTTATTTAAGAGAGAATGTGAGCGAGTGAGAGCACGAACGGGCGAGAAGCAGAGGGAGATGCAGACTTCCCGCTGAGCAGGGAGCCTGACAAGGTGCTCAATCCCAGGACCCCAGGATTGTGACCTGAGCCAAAGGCAGCCGTTTAAACGGCTCAAAATTTAGAGAATTTTGCTTATTTGACAGAGAGAGAGAGAGAGAGAGAGAACACACAAGCAGGGGGAGGGAATACTGACTTGGAACATTTTGTATCTCTGGCTTCCTGGTGGTTTATCTGACTTGTCTGTCCTAGTCTTCTTTGCCTGTTCTACTCAAACTATGAATGTTGGGCTCCCTCAGTTCTTGATTCTAGATTCTCTTCTCTTAGAACATTACACATTTTCCACAGGTGATCTTACTACTCTTCATGGGTAAATTATCATCTCTACCCCAATACTTCTAGCCCAGCCCTTTGTCCTGAGCCCCAGACCTATGCCTTGGTTTAACCAGTGTTTAGGGGCACCTGGGTGGCTCAGTGGGTTAAAGCCTCTGCCTTCGGCTCAGGTCATGATCTCAGGGTCCTGGGATCGAGCCCCGCATCTCGCTCTCTGCTTGGTGGGGAGCCTGCTTCCCCTTTTCCCTCTGCCTCCCTCTCTTCCTACTTGTGATCTCTCTCTCTCTCTCTGTCAAATAAAATCTTTAAAAAAAATGACCAATGTTTATTGAATGTTTTGCAAATTCTTGGTAATACAGTGGAATGTGTGCCTGCATGGGATATTCATTCTCTTACCGGCTGGAGATTATAAACCAGCAACCAAATATGTAATATTACAGAATGGAAAACAAACAACAAACCAGCAGTGAAGCAAAGGAATGCGACGTTGTGACAGAAAATCACAGGATGATGTCAGGAAATGTTTCTGAGGTGGTAGCATTTATACCAAGATTTGAAAGATGAAAAGGGTCCAGTCAGGAGAAAAGCATTCTGAGAAGGAAAACAGAAGAACAGCCTGGCTTAGTGTGTTTATCACTTGACTACTTGCAGTATCCTTCCTTGGCCGTTTTGATCTTTTCCCAGGATTGGATTGTAAGATCTCAGAGGAAGGGATCTTGAGTGTAAGAATCTTTTTATATCTCCCGAATGTCCTAGTGAAAGTAGACACTCAGTATAGACTTTTGAGGAGGATAAATAATTTGTGTCCATAAGGGGCTGCATATATGAACAGAAGGTGTGTGTGAATGCATTTTATTTAAACAAGCTCCCTAAAGATATTAAGAGATAACACTTAATAGTGCTACAAAGAGGTCTCAATAGGATACTGATAAATCCAAGGCTGAATTATCATGCTAGGTTTGTCGTGTAGTTTTTAGTTTATTCAGACGCTAATTATAAACACTGTATACAGGTTTTTTGTTGTTGTTGTTTTTCTTTTTTAAGAAAACAAGTCTCCTACATTTAGCAACAATTGGTAGTTTTTCTGATCTGCTCCCCCCTCCACTTAATAGACTTCATTTTTTAGAGAAGTCTTAGATTCACGGCAAAATTGAATGGAAGGAGAGGAAACATCCTATATATCCTCTGCCCTCACCTGCTTCCCCCATTATCAACATCCCCTGCCAGAGTGGTATATTTGCTAAAGTGGGTGAACATCATCATAACTCAGTGTCCGTAGTTTTACATTAGGAGTTTATTCTTGGTGTTGTATATGTTTTGCTTTTGGATTACTTTATAATAATATATGTCTCCACTATTATAGTATAATACAGAGTATTTTCACTATTGTAAAAATTCTCTTCGCTTTGCCTTTTCATCCCTCCTTACATCCTAATTGCATCTGCTTTCTAAAAAATAAAAATGACTTGGATTTTAGCTTGTTTTCAATTACATTTAGTTAATATTTTAGGATTATGATTCATTCCAATGTTTCTGCATTTTGCATTTTCTAGTGAAATTTTGTACCTTTAAAAAGTTCTTCTACCCCTTGGCATAGTATGCATTTTATTTAGTCTAATAGGTTAGATTACAATTCTAGAAATATGGAGAGTATTTAGATGTTATTAGTAAAATATAAGCTAATTGATGGGTGATTATATTTTATTTCATTAAGCTTTTGGAGTTTTACTAGTTCCCTGGGTGAACTTATCTACATTTATATTTGTAATCATTTTTAAAATGAAAATGAGTGATCAACTCTAATCATTCTTAGAGTTCAGTGATCAGCAAGTTATAATTATTTGGCCATTTACTTAAAACTGTGTTCATTTCTCTAAACATATTACTATAATTGTCATAGCCTAGTGAGTTCCAAAAATTGTTTTTATTTAGGCAGCACAAATAGAAGGTTAGGTTAGTTAGGTTAACTTCAGAACAGACTCTTACTAGTTGGAAATACAAAATCTTGTAAACACGAACAGGATATTGTTTAAAAGATCCCAAACTAATTTGTTATTTTTGCTAGGTACCTATTTCATTAGTAGTGTTTTCCTTTGAGAGAACAGGATGTACAGAGGTACAAGGTATAGAGAGGAGTGTATTTGGAGAGTGTGGTGGAAAGGAGGGAGAGGAGAGAGAGCTGTAGAGATTAGTACTGGTTGCAGTGGGAAGGGCCAGGTAAGCTATGTTAGGGAGGTTAAGAGGAATTCAGCCTAATGTGCTTGCATCCAACAAACCAGGCACTGGAATATTTTTCTATTTGGATGGTTGTCATAAGCGTGACTTCATTAGGTAACTGGGAGCTGTAATTTATATTCTATTTTACTAAAAATTGCAGACTGGTGATAGAGTGGTAAAAGTCTTGACTGGAAGGAGTCGGAACCTCATTCTAGTAAAGATGCTAGGATCTTAATTATACTCTTGTATCCTCTAGAGATACTGCTATGAGCCTAAGGATAAGAGTTAGAAACCACTGAGAAATCACTGGTCCTTAGAATAATGGAATAATGTCAAACCATGCGGTATTTTTTAATTGAGGGAGGGAAACAGCAGCAAGGGCATGTACACAGACTGACACAGATAAGCCCTGAGACAGAATTTTTTTTCTCTCTCCAATGCTTTCTTCCCTGCAAAGTACAAAATTGTAAGGATTATAAACCACACCAGTATATTTAGCACCCATTTATTAAGTACTGACCATGTACGGGTTACCTACCAAGTCTAGGTATTTTGTATGCAAGATTTTATTTATTTCTCATAACCACAGTTCTAGAGTTCTAGTGGTTAGCTTTTATTTTATTCTTTATTGAAAAACATTTTTAAAACTTTTTCATTTATTTACCTAATCTCTGCACCCCATGTGAGACTTGACCTCATGACCCTAAGATCAAGAGTCACACATTCCTCTGACTGAGCCAGCCAGGTGCCCCTATAAATATATATATATTTTAAGATTTTATTTATTTATTTGAGAGAGAGAGAGCGCGAGAGAGAGCATGAGAGGGAAGAAGGTCACATGGAGAAGCAGACTCCCCGTGGAGCTGGGAGCCCGATGTGGGACTCGATCCGGGGACTCTGGGTTCATGACCTGAGCCAAAGGCAGTCGCTTAACCAACTGAGACCCTCTGAGGTACCCCTCTATTGTTAGGTATTAAATAATGAGATGTAACACCCAAAAAACAAATAAATTATATTAAAATGGGCAGAGGACCTAAATAGATAATTTTTCCCAGAAGACACACAAATGGTCAACACACATATGAAAAGATGATCAAATCACTCATCATCAGGTAAATACAAATTAAAACCCACAATAAGACATCACTTTACACCCTTCAGAAGGGCTAGAATCAGAAAGTCAAGAAATAGCACGTAGGATGAGGATGTGGAGAAAAGGGATCCTTGTGGACTGCTGCTAGGGATGTAAATTGGTGCAGGCACTTTGGAAAACAGTATGGAGGTGCCTCAAAAAATTAAAAATAGAAATATCATGTGATCCGGTAATGCCACTACTGGATTTTTACCCAAAGGAAATGAAAACACTAATTTGAAAATATATAAGCGACCCTGTGTCTTTGGCAACATTATTTCCAATAGCCAAGTTATGGAAACAATCCAGGTGTCTATCTGTAGATAAATGGATAGAGGATGTGTTTATATATATATATAAAATAGAATATTGCCTGACCAAAAAAAGTGTGAGATCTTGCCATTTGCAACCACGTGCATGGATCTAGAGGATATAATGTCAACTGAAATAAATCAGGCAAATACCACATGATGTCACTTAGATGTGACATCTAAGAAACAAAAGTACACAAAGAGACAAACCAAAGAACACAGACTCTTGAATACAGAGTGAGAGGGGTGAGGGGGGCATGGATGAAATAGGTGAAGGGGATTAAGAAGTACAAACTTCCAGTTGTAAAATTAATAAGTCATAGGGTTGAAAAGTACAGCATAGGGGCGCCTGGGTGGCTCAGTGGGTTAAAGCCTCTGCCTTCGGCTCAGATCATGATCTCAGGGTCCTGGGATCGAGCCCCGCATCGGGCTCTCTGCTCAGCGGGGAGCCTGCTTCCCCCTCTCTCTCTGCCTGCCTCTCTGCCTACTTGTGATCTCCCTCTCTCTGTCAAATAAATAAATAAATCTTAAAAAAAAGAGAAAAGTACAGCATAGAAAATATAGTTAATGATAATATAATAATGTTGCGCGGTGACACGTGGTGATTACCCTTACTGTAGTGAGCACAGAGTAATGTTTAGAACTATTGGATCATTATGTTTCACACCTGAAACCAGTATAACACTGTATGTTAATTATACTTCATTAAAACAAGAAAATAAAAGAGGAGGAGGTAGAGGTAGCAAGTAAGTAGCAGAGTTCGGTCTCCAGCTCCAGTCCGCCTGGCTCCTGAGCTCAGCAGGCACTTGGCTGAGTGCAGCCAAGTCAGCAAACACTGATCTGGCTCCATGTTTGCTGAAGAAGCCTTATAATTTCGATGGCAGAATAGATGTAGTCACTGGTGCATGCGAGGCCACCCAGGCTGCAAGAGGAACTCCGATTTTCCTACTATTTGTTTGCTTGTTCGTTTATTTATTTTTGAAGTAGGCTCCACACACGACGTGGGGCTTGAACTTCACAACCCTGAGATCAGGAGTCCCATGGCGTACTGACTGAGTTAGCCAGGTGCCCTGATTTTCATATTTTTAAAGCTGAAGTATGTTTACTTCAAGCTTAGTAACAAGATGGTTTAGTATTCTCTAGCTCCTTTACTAAAAAAAAAAAAAAAAAAAAAAGAGAGATGTAATTTACGTATAACATTGTGTAAGTTTAAGCTATGCAATATGTGGATTTAATACATTTAGAAAATGCAGTATTGATTAACACTGGCAGCTTTGGTCTCATAATTATCCCATCTTTTTTTCTGGTGAGAATATTTTTTTTTTAATTTTTTATTTTATTTTCTTGGTGTTCCAGGATTCATTGTTCATGCACCACACCCAGTGCTCCATGCAATAGGTGCCCTCCTCAATACCCACCACCAGGCTCACCCAACCCTCCAGAACCCTCAGTGTGTTTCTCAGAGTCCACAGTCTCTCACGATTCATCTCCCCCTCCATTTTCTCCCAATTCACTCTTCCTTTCCTTCTCCCAGTGTCCTCCATATTTTTCCTATGCTCCACACGTAAGTGAAACCATATGATAATTGACTCTCTGGTAAGAAGATTTAAGATCTAGTCTCTTAGAAAATTTGAAGTGTTCCAGGTTTATATCTTTTAACAACATCTAGCTCCTTTGTTCCATGTCTTAACCTTTCTTTATTCTTTAGGTTTGCATATTCTGGAGAAACAAGTGGTGGGGATGAAATCAGGAGAGAGGGAAGGAGGGAAACTGCAGGTATTTAAGAAGAGTGCAAGAGCCACATATCGGCAGCCAACGGATGTTTGTTTTGAATTACTATTTTGTTTTTAAATTAGTTCTAACAGGTTAAAGTCCAGATGTTTTATATGAAAAAATGCGGATTCCTGGCTTTTGTGGAATAGGAAGATCTAGCAGGTCGGGGACCACCTTTTGGAGCAGTAGTTGGTTGAGCTCAGCATTGGTCATGACGTTAAGTTGGCTGTGATCTGTTCAGGGCACCACAGCTCCTAGCTCTTCCTGATTGATTCATTCTTATTGACTACCTGCCCCTTGTAGGCACTTCCTTTTTTTTTTTTTTTTTTTTAAGATTTTATTTATTTATTTGACAGAGAGGAGAGAGATCACAAGTAGACAGAGAGACAGGCAGAGAGAAAGGGAAGCAGGCTCACTGCTGAGCAGAGAGTCTGATGCGGGGGCTTTATCCCAGGACCCTGAGGTCATGACCTGAGCCGAAGGCAGAGGCTTTAACCCACTGAGCCACCCAGGCTGACCCTGCACTTGCTTTTTGGTTCTAGGTCTCATGTATACCATTATGGCTTGTCTGCTTAAACAGCAGGGTAAATCAGCCTCTCAGTATGGTAGGTACAAGTGAAAAATGGTGACTCCCAAGGCAATTAGTTTAGAATATATTAAGAGTGTTGAACTGATATCAACCCTTAGGTTTAGAAAACAAACTACTTTGGTAAATTTAAAATCAACTAGATTCTTGATGATTTTTAGGGTAAAAACTTAGATAATTTGAAAATTTAATTCTTTGTTCCTATCAAAAGTATCATGTTCCCAAGAGAAAAGTATTAAGTTAATTTGTTCTTTCCTGTTAGTATAGAAAATATGTTTATTCTTTGAAGTTGTTCATTTGTAATATATGTGGAAAGCTAACTGATTTACAAATTACTATGCAGGCTAATCTTATGTTCAAAGTTGAACAAAGATGATATATGTCAAGAGGGAATTTTGTTTCTTAATCTTAATTAAGTCTCCAAAGAGGAGTGACCAATTTTAAAAAGCACATTAGAGCTTTCTAAATGTTTGATTTATTTTCCCCAAGAAAGAAAAATAAGAATTATATCATTACCCTCTGATGGATAGAAGTTTTCTTCAAAGAACATCAAAGCACATTAATTTTTAAAGTACATTTGCCCAAAATTAATAATTCATTGTTCTGTTCATGCTTATATAGAGAAAGTATTCAAGAATAGTCTAGTCTAAAATTTGGTATTATTTAAAAAGGGCCCACAGGTTACAAAGTGCTTTTACGTCTGCATTTTTATTTCATACATGAGAGACAACTTTGTGATTTAAATAGTTATTTCTTTTAAGACTCTCAAGGTGAGGAGACTAGTAAGAGACAGACAGCTTTAGCTTTCATACCTCAAGTTATTTCTTTTAAGACTCTCAAGGTGAGGAGACTAGTAAGAGACAGCTTTAGCTTTCATACCTCTGTTACTACACCACATAGTAAAGGATTGTATCGAAGTGAACAGTATTACTACCCTTGTTTTCCTGCTACATATAAAAATACTCCCAAGGAGGTGTTTCTTTGTGGGTTTCGAATCCATAGATTTGGTTCTTTTTCCTTTTCCTTGGCTATTGTTAGTTTTTGTGGATGGGGGCTTTTTAATTCCTGTCTTTTTTAAGGTCAAGCTTTTATTTCTTGAATCCTTTACCTGGCTAAGGTCAACTTCTCTCTCTCTCTTTTTTTTTTAAAGATTTATTTTTTATTTTATTTATTTGAGACAGAGAGAGAGAGAGAGCATGAGGGGGGAGAGGTGAGAAGGAGAAGCAGGCTCCCCGCGGAGCAAGGAGCCCGATGCGGGACTCGATCCCGGGACTCCGGGATCATGACCCGAGCCGAAGGCAGTCACTTAAAACCTACTGAGCCACCCAGGCGCCCCTCAACTTCTTATTTCAGTTGGGAAGCCCTCATTTTTCAGTCAGAAAGCCAAATTTGAAGACATTACTGATAGGAACTTATTTTGTTTTCCCCTCTTGAGTTTTTTGTTTGTTTGCTTGTCTTCTGGTTTTCTCTACTGGAAGCCTCATGGGGAGGCTGTGGGGAAAAAGGCAGCAGTGAAGTGAATAAGAAGTCTTCCAGAGTTACTCAGGGAAAAAAAGAATGAAAAGATAGAGAATGAGTCTCAGGACTTTGCAAAGGTCTAGAGGGATTAACCTGTGGGAGGACTATCTGACCTGTTTGCCTATGTAGACATGTTACTTGGCAGGCTGCTCTTTCTTTCTTCTCCCCCCCCCCTTTTTTTTTTAAATTGTGCTAATATATATATAATATTTAAAATTTTAATGGTTTTTAACTGTATAACTCAGAGTCATGAGATACATTTATAATGTTGTACAACCATCACTACTATCCATACACCAGACTTTTTCATCATTTTTGGCATGAACTCTGTACTCACTAAATAACCATGTCCCATCTCCCGTCCCTCGCTGCCCAGCCCCCAGTAACTTCTCTTCTAATCTCTATTTCTATGACTTTGCGTATTCCAGATCCTTCATAGGACATACAATATTTATCCTTCTGTTTCTAACATTTCACTTAGAATAATATTTTCAGGTTCCACCCCTATCGTAGCATATCAAAATTCCTTTCCTTTTTATGGCTGCACGGTATGTATATAGGACTTCTGTTTATCCATTATTCATTTTCTTTGCTTCTCTATTACCCACTCACTTGTTGATGGACACTTGTGAATAGTGCTGCTATGAACATTGGTACGCCGGTATCTGTTCTAGTTCCTGTTTTTAATTTTTTGGGGGGGGGGTATATTCCTAAGAGTGGAATTTCTGGGTCACATGGTAGTTCTCTTTGTACCTTTCTGAGGAATTTCCAAACTGTTTTCCAACTTCTTTTCAACAGAGGTCATTCGATTTCTAACATCTGGGTGTGCTCGGGGTATTCCTTTCCTGGAGACCTTCCATGCTCGTATTTCAGGTAGAGAACAGAGTCCAGGCTCCAGTGTGGTTTCCAAAGCCTGGTGCTTCTCTTCCTCCGCTACACCCTTCCCATACCCTCTTCTCCAGCTACCCGGAACTAGTCCCTGAAAACAGGTGCTTTTTATGTTCTGCTCTATGCCTTTGTTCTGTTACTGCCTTTCTATTAAATGTTCTTCCCTCATGCCTGCTGTCTGAGATGCTACTTTATTTCAGGGTCCAGCTCAAATACTGTCTTGCCTGTCTTTGAAGTTTGAATTGTTTGTTCTTTCGACCTCTGTCTGTTTCTCCATGGTTCTACTAGCTTCCTGTGGCTTGGTCCCTTCCTGCTCCTTATGTCTTTATCCATATATCCTTAATTACCTGTATACATTTTG
Source organism: Nasua narica (assembly GCA_028533885.1). NCBI lineage: Eukaryota > Metazoa > Chordata > Mammalia > Carnivora > Procyonidae > Nasua > Nasua narica. Next base: position 12,296,988 of record CM052809.1, on the reverse strand, counting down.
GACTGGAGAATTTAAAAAATGTTTTGGTTTTTACCGTTTGTTTCTTGGTCGTCTCTTTCAGACTCTTAGGTTTATTTGTTTATCACCAAGTGTTCTAATGTTTGCGCCAGGCCTTCTGGGGCTGGGAAAGTTAGGTCGAATTATGTGATAAAACTTTTCATTGATGATCAAATGCTTATATGGGATCCACAAAAATGGATTGCTTGAAGTTAGAACTGTGTTCTAGATCCAACTCTCTTTTCTCAAGAAAGCTACTTAACCTCTCTAAGCCTTACTTTCGCCACCTGTAAGTTAGAACAGTAATACTACACGTCTTTGATAGGTTTTCGAGGTTGAATGAAGGTATTTAGCATAGTGCTTGTAACTTAAAAGTGTGCAATTAACAATAAATTCTTCCTCCTTATGGGACACCAGGATGGTTCAGTTGGTTGAGAGTCCAACTCTTGATTTCAACTCTGGTCATGATCTCAGGGTCCTGAGATTGAGCCCCAGGTTGTGCTCTGTGCTCGGCGTGGAGTCTGCTTGAGATTCCCCACCCCCATCGACCTGCCCCCTACTTGCCTGTGTGTGTGTGCTTGTGCATGTGCTCTCTCTCAAATTATAAATCTTTAAAAAATAATTGTTCCTCTCTACTGTTGCTCTTTGTTCTTTTATTTCTTCTTCTTCCTTTCTCCTCCTCTCCCTTCTCCTTTCCCCTTTTCTCTCTTTCTTTTCCTCCTCCATGAAATATCATTATTATTATTATTTAGGAAATTGGTCTCTTTTGCTGTTAGTTAACTTTTTCCATGTTCGAGTGGTTTTTCTAGATTCAGAGACTAAGGGCAAGTAAATCATTTTACATGTGTTTTGCTGTAGATCACTATAAATACATTGCCTCATGATGAAGATTTTGTCATCCTCGGGCTTTCAAAAGTATTCATTTTCCCGCTACAAATAAATATTATATTGATGACAAACACTTGTTTAGGTACATCAAAATCAGTGGCTTATTCCATAGCATCATTGTATTGTCTTAAGTATTTAAGTATTACTAAATTAAACCTGATATTTTCTCTTTTATAGCAAAGAAAAATCTCTGGGGCGCCTGGGTGGCTCAGTGGGTTAAGTGCTTGCCTTCGGCTCAGGTCATGATCCCAGGGTCTTGGGATGGAGCCCCACGTCAGGCTCCCTCCTTGGTGGGGAGATTTTTTTTTTTTTTTTAACGATAGAGCTTCTAAATCCTAAATTCTGAAATTTGTATGGAACCACAAAAGACCCTGAATAGGTAAAGCAATCTTAAAAAAGAAAAAAACTGGAGGTGTTACAATTCCAGACTTCAAGTTATAATACAGAGCTGTAGTAATCAAAGCAGTATGGCAGTGGCACAGAAAGAGACACATAGATTCATGGAAAAGAATAGAAAACCTAGAAATAAATCAACAGTTATATGATCAATCTTCAACAAAGGAGGAAGGAATATACAATGGGGAAAAAAGGGTCTTCAGCAAATGGTGTCGGGAAAACTAGATAGCTCCATGCAAAAGAATGAAACTGCACCACTCTCTTATACCATACAGAAAAATAAGCTCAAAAAGGATTAAAAACTGGGCTGTAGCCGTTAAGCATCTGCCTTCGGCTTGGGTCATGATCCCAGGGTCCTGGGATTGATTCCCGAATCAGGCTCCCTGCTCAACGGGAAGCCTGCTTCTCCCCCTCCCTTTCTCCCCACTTGTGTTCCCTTTCTCGCTGTTTCTCTGTCAAATAAATAAATAAAATCTTAAAAAAAAAAGGATTAAAAACCTAAATGTGTGACCTGAAACCATAAAAAGCCTATAAGAGAGCACAGGCAGTAATTTCTCTCACATTAGCCAATTTGTCTAGATATGTCTCCTGAGACAGGGGAAATAAAAGGAAAAATAAACTGTTGGGACTACATCAAAGTAAAGTGCACAGTGAAGGAAACAATCAGCAAAACTACAAGGCAACCTACTGAAGGAGAATAAATACTTGGAAATGACATATCCAGTACAGGGTTAGTATCTAAAAGATATAAAGAACTGATACAACTCAACTCCTAAACAAATAATCTAATTAAAAAATAGACGGAAGACACCAGCAGACGTTTCTCCAAAGAAGACATCCACATGACCAACAGACCCATGAAAATATGCTCAACATCACTCATCATCAGGGAAATACAAAGCATAATTATGAAGAGATACCACCTCGTATCTGTGAGAATGACTAAAATAAAAAACACCAGAAACAACCCGTATAGGTGAGGATGTGGAGAAAAAGAACTCTCTTGCCCTCTTGGTGTGAATGCAAACTGGTACAGCCCTTGTGGAACAGTATGAAGTTTCCTCAGAAAGTTAGAAATAGAACTACCCTACCATCCAGAATTGTTCTACTCAGTATTTACCTCCCAAATACTAAAACAGTAATTTAAAGAAATACCTGTGTTTATTGTGGTATTATCTACCATAGCCAAGTTTTGGAAGTAGCCCAAGTGTCCGTCGATAGATGAGTAGATAAGGAAGATACATGGACTATTACTCAGCCCTAATAAGAATGAAATCTTGCCATTTGCAACAACAGGGATAGGGCTAGAGAGTACTAAGCTAAGGGAAGTAAATCATTCAGAGAAAGACAAGTACCATATGATTTGACTCACATGCGGAATTTAAAAACAAAATAAATGGGCAAAGGGAAGAAAGAAGAGAGACAAACCAAGAAACTAACTCTTTTTTTTTTTTTTAAAGATTTTATTTATTTATTTATTAGGAAAGAGAGAGAGTGAGAGAGAGCAGGTCAGAGTGAGAAGCGGACTCCCCATGGAGCTGGGAGCCCGATGTGGGACTCGATCCCGGGACTCCGGGATCATGACCTGAGCCGAAGGCAGTCGCTCAACCAACTGCGCCACCCAGGGGCCCAAGAAACTAACTCTTAACTACAGAGAACAAACTAATGGTTACCAGACGGGGGAGGTGGGTGGGAAGGTGGGTGAAATAGGTGGGTGAAATAGAGTACATTTATCATAATGAACACTGAATGATGTAGAGAGTTGTGGAATCACTATATTGTATACCCGAAACTATTGTAACACCATATGTTAACAATAGTGGAGTTACAGTGAGAGATTAAATTAAAAAATAATGTTACTGTCATACCAGCTTTGATTTCTTAACTCTGATGAAATATTTGAACTAGGAATAGGTAAGAAACAGCTCTGCCATAAGCTTATTCATTTGTGATTCTGTCATTAGAACTTCTTCAGTATAGATTCTTTATGAGTTTCGATAGTGTCTTTGTGGGTACCATTGTTAACACTCTCATGTTATGGAATGACTCTTTTTCTATCAGGGTATCCCATGTCCTAACACGTTATCATATGGCATATCAGCCCAAGGAGGGAGTGTTATTCCATATAATAAATACTAGTGATGCTTAAATTCAAAGTAGAAGTGGTAATGACCCACTGGGTCATTTTACTTAATCCACTTTGGAAAGCACTGCTCTAGACATTCTCGCTGGGGCACAGGTTTCTGGAAAGTCTCATCTAAAGAGATTCTCTTTATGGAGTTACTTTCTCTCTTCTAACAGTGATTCCCTTTTCTTTCTAAGCTTAGCCTTCCTCTGCTCCTAGAAGAAGTTATAAAACAAGGTAGTGATAAAACCGACACTGGCGGACATGAGAATATCACTGTTATATATACTCGAAGTAGTCAGGCATGGTAGATTTTATCTGTTTTTATTCCCTTTGGGACATGAAAGTTTATTTAACATTGTATTTACTGTAGAAAAATTTTATTATATTAATAATGAGCTGTTTCTTTCATTGGTTATATTGAATGTAGTTTAAGAAATTTAAAAACTAGTTTATTTTATATATTAGGTTCCTTAAAAGTGACAGTAGAGGGCACTGTGGTATTTAGCTTTTCAAAGCTTATTTTAAAATTTGCTTTTAAAAGCAACAGGAAAGTTGTTGGCATTTTTATGTATAATGCAGTGTATCTATTCAACTAATCTATTGAAAAGCTATGAAACTCTTTGTTCTTTGCTTTTTCACTTCATTGGGACTATAAAAATTTTGTTGAGTACTGGGAAATTTGAGGTACACTATTTTTCTAGGTTCTACATTTGCCTTTGTTTAGTGGATGAAAGAAATCCTTTCAAAATAGCAATTCTTGTAAATCTACCCACTAATTTTTAAAGTTTGCCTATGTGAGATTTTCTTGATTAAGATCAGTACAATGAGAAAAATAGCTTTCAGTGAATAATTGTATAAGAATTTAATTAAACTTTTGAAAGAGGTTTTTTGTAAGTCCTCGCATCTCTACTTCTGTGTCAGATATAATTTTATTTGCCTGCAGCCTGTCAGAGAGAGCATGCCCAGAGTGACAGATTACCCTTGTATTACAGCATACACCGAGGAAGCCAGTCAGTCTTAGTCTGACAGGAAACCTGCATATTTATTCCTACATCCTTAACGAGAAAAGAAGAAAAAGGTTATTTCATAAAATTTCCTCAGGGAAATTATTTGAAAATTCTGTTTATATTTTAAGAATGTAAGTAACCTTAATTGGGTTGTATAGATTTTAAATAAGATAAATCCCAATGATGGAAAACAGTATTTATAATACATTTGCAGTGCATTGTAAATTTTTCTCTCTTCTACATTTACAAAGCATTGCGAAGAGAGAAGGAAGAAAAATCTCAACTCCTACTTTGGTCATACTATTATAAATTAGCGGAAAACTACTAGGCATCAGTGATTATATTTTTATAACCTTTGCCTCCGATTCAGGAGTTATTCCCTAGAAGGTACATGGTATGTTATCAGTTTTATGAGGGAGGATGCTGAAAACCTGTGATGCGCTCAAGGTCACATAGCAAGATAATGAATGACCTTGTCAGTGACCTATCTTAATAGTTACTCCCAAAGCCTGTATCCAACTGACCAGTCGACATTTCTTCAGATATTAATATTCGTTCTTCAGATCTATGTAAATTCTAGAAATAGCTTGGTTTTTATTTTATTTATTTTTTAAGATTTTTACTTAAAGTAATCTCTCCACCCAACGTGGGGCTCGAACTCATAACTCAGAAATCAAGAGTTACATGCTCTACTGACTGAGTCAGCCAGGTGCCCCTTGATTTTTTTTTTTTTTTAAGATTTTATTTATTTATATATTTGAGGGAAAGAGCGAGAGAGAGCACAGGAGTGGTGGGGGGGGCAGAGGGGGAGGTAGAAGCAGACTTCCTGCTGATCGGGGAGCTCAAGGACACTGGACTCCATCCCAAGACCCTGAGATCATGACCTGAGCTAAAGGCAGATGTTTAACCAGCGGAGTCACCCAGGAGCCCCAGGCACCCCTTCATTTTTATATCAAAATGAATGTTTACTATTATAAATAATCAGTTTTTTTTTTTTAAGATTTTATTTATTTGAGAGAGATAGAGTGAGAGAGAACATGAGAGGGGAGAAGGTCAGAGGGAGAAGCAGACTCCCTATGGAGCCGGGAGTCTGATGTGGGACTCGATCCGGAGACTCCGAGATCATGACCTGAGCCGAAGGCAGTTGCTCAACCAACTGAGCCACCCAGGCGCCCTAAATAATCAGTTTTGTTGTGTAGTTATTTGGTATCCCTTTTCCTGTTGACTGTAATAGTTCACAGGAAGCAAGGAACTTCTAAAAAATTCCTTCTGGCACAGACAGAACAAATAAGCCCCACGAGGGCAGGAATTTTTGTCTGTTTCATTGTCCCAGGTGCTGGTGTACAGTAAACATTTGAATAAAAATTTGTTGAATTTGTAAATTATTTGATCCATTGTCAGTTTGAAATCTTTAAAGCTTCTGGAGTTAAGTTTGGTTGTAGGGAGACTTTTTTGTTCTCTGGAAAAGATTTTAGAAGGAGGAGAACAGGTACTCTGCTACTTATCCAGTAGTTTGGTACGAGATGGTTTAACACTTGGACAGCAAGGCCCCAGTGCAGTATTGGAGGCCGTGGTGGAGGAGATTATGAGCCAGATTGCCGTTAAAGTAACAAGTAAGCACAAATTTATATTGTAAAGTAACTTGCTAAACGTAAAGTTGATCAATTGGAATGCAAAGTATTTTAAAGAACTATACTTTTCTAAGTTTGAGCTAATTGGAATTAGAAATTAGGTTAATAAAGGACATACTTTAAAATAAATAGGTAATGATTTATGAGCCTGTCAAAGTTGAAGCCAAAACAATTAGTTTTAGCTTAAATCATAGGTATGGTGTTTACACATAAAATGCTTTTTTTTTTTTTTTGAGGTGAATATTTTCTTCAGTAAATATTTTTGCCTCTAATGTACTACTGCTTACCAGAATGATCACAAATTACAGCAAAGGGAGATCAGAGATTCCGAATTTCATTTACAATATAAACTAGTTGCTCAAGTATTAGAGAAGAAATGAAGGAGAGATCAAGATTTGATATGTTAGAAAATGAAGGGATAGGATAAGAAATTGTGTGGGAGGAGGAGGGCATTCCCGAGGTGGAAGCAAAGAGGAAATGCAAAGGTATTCCTTCGTGTATTCGGCAGTCTTTATTGATTGATAGCTTACTGTGCTGGGTGCTGGGGTGAAAAGTGAAAAGGCCAAGTCTGTGCCCTCTTGCAGCTTACATTGTAGGAAAGGAAGGCCACCTTCAGATAAGATAATGCCGATAGTTCCAGAACACTAACTCTTACTAATTGGGTTGAACATTCTTTTTCTAATGCATTTTTACATTTTTTAAAAATAACAGCTGTATTAAGATATGATTCACATACCATGACATTCATTCTTTTGAGGTATACAAGTCAGAGGTTTTGTTGTATTAGCCGAGTCCTGCAAACATCACCAGTATCACAAAGGTTTTAGCAGAGTTCCCTTTGAAGGCCTCTTTTCCAGATCTTTCTCTTAAGCTGCCTTCTTCTTTTGTTATCACATCCTGCTTGTTAGGCTCCACTAATTACCAGCTGATTGTCCTTTTATTTCTGTACAGTGCCCTAGGCTATAAATTTCTCAACAGTCTGATCCAATTACATTCAGGCAGGGGTGGCTTTTGAGGCCAATGTGAGGTTTGTTCTGACAGCAGATGTGCTCTTCTTAGCTGTCTCTTTCTTTGGTTCTTTCTGATGATCTAGCTGGTTTATCATATAGCTTGCTGGTCTTCATTATCAGAGGAATTATTATCAGGGCGCCTGGGTGGCTCAGTCAGTTAGGTGTCTGCCTTCATCTCAAGTCATGATCCCAGGGTCCTGGGATCGAGGCCCGCATTGGGTTCCCTGCTTGGCAGGGAGCCTGCTTCTTCTCCCTCTCCCTCTGTCTGCTGCTCCCCCTGTTTGTGCGTGTGCATGCTCTCTCTCTCTCTCTGTTACAAATAAATAAATAAAATCTTTTTTAAAAGGGTGCGTAGTTGTTATCTTTGAGAGCACCCTTAGACTTGAACTTGCTCACGCTCTGTTTCAAATGAAGTGGGTTCCTTTGGGAAGAGCTTCAGAGCTCTCTTTTCTTAAGAGTCTGCCTGCAAACTCTCCTAGCTACTGTTCTGGGTACAGGGCTGAGCAGTAGCTTCTGGCTTGCTGCTTCTGGTGTAGAACTTCTATCCCGTGAACAAACTAGGTTGACCGCTCTTGGAGCTCCATTGTTGCCAGCCAGCCCCCTGCGCTGTACTTAAGCTTCTGTTTTACAGGTGGAGGCTGTGTGGAGGAAGGCCACTGCTGCTCTCTTGGCCACCCTCACCAGGAATGTAGCCTCTTCTGCTTGGAGTTGGAGGGGATGAGAAATGCCGGTGGCCTGCCTTTTTTGTGACATATGAGCTAATAAGCCTTACTAAGAGCTGAGAGGGAGCTCTGTTCTCTCAGCCATACCTACCTGGAGGGGAATTTGTCAACGTGAACCCAGGGAAGGTAAGAAATTGGTTATGGCTCCGACGCTACAAACGGTACCGATACCCCTCAGCTGCAGCAACTTCTTCCTACAAACATCTCCAAAGGCAAGGGAAGCAAGGGCAAAAATGAACCACTGGGACTTCATTAAGATCAAAAGCTTTTGCACAGCAAAGGAAACTGTCAACAGAACCAAAAGACAACTGACA
>CM052809.1:12255779-12288395 GCA_028533885.1 Nasua narica | reverse complement strand
GAAATAAGTCAGTCAGAGAAAGATAATTATCACATGATCGCTCTGATATGAAGAATTTGTGAGGCAGGGCGGGGGAGTCGTGGGGGGGTAGGGGGAGGGAAATGAAACAAGATGGGATGGGGAAAGAGACAATCCATAAGAGACTCCTAAACTCACAAAGCAAACTAAGGGTTGCTGGGAGGTGGGGGGGTAGGGATATGGACATTGGGGAGGGGATGTGCTATGGCAAATGCTGTGAAATGTGTAAGCCTGATGATTCACAGGCATGTACCCTGGGGCAAATAATACATTACATGTTAATAAAAAATAAAAAAAACAGTACCGATACCAAGTTTTAGTAGATTTTCTTGCATATTGTTTCTTCCTTTGAATATGCCCCTAGGGCAGTTTCCAGAGACTTTCAGTGATTTTTTTTTTTTTTTAATTTTTTTGGCTTGTTTTAAACTTTTAATTTTCATTCTGGTAGCTTACATTCAGTATTATATTAGTTTCAGGTGTGTGATACAGTGATTCAGGAATTCCATACGTCACCTGGTCTCATCATGCTCATCATACGTGTCCTCCTTCATCCCCATCACCGATTTCCCCCATTCCTCCCAACGCCCCTCCCCTCTGGCAACCGTCAGTTTGTCCTCTATAGTTAAGTCTGTTTCTTGGTTTGCCTCTCCCCCGCCTTTGTATTGTTTCTTAAATTCCACATAATAGTGAAATCACATGGTATTTGTCTTTCTGTGACTGACCTGTTTTCTTTAGCATTATACTCTCTAGCTCCATCCATGCCTTTGCAAATGGCAAGATTTCATTCTTTTTACTGCTGAGTAATATTCCGTTGTATGTTCATACCACCTCTTCATTATCCATTCATCAGTCCATGGATACTTGAGCTGCTTTCACAATTTGGCTCTTGTAAATGAGGCTGCTATAAACATAGGGGAGCATGTATCCCTACGAAGTAGGTGTTTTTGTATTCTTTGGGTAAATACCCAGTAGTGCAATTGCTGGGTCATAGGGTGTTTCTGTTTTTCAGTGATTGTTTTTTAAAATAGCTTTTGTCAGCTTTGCTTATTTCACTGGGCTTTCGATCTGTGAAGCACTTTCCCTGTCATCATGGAAGTGGAACTCTCCAAACTACTTAATTCTAAATCTTCCTAAAGTTCACAGGTGTGTTCCCAGCAAGGAAACTATGATTCTAGGTAACTAAACTTTTTTTTTTTTCTTTTTTGAATAGCGGTTTTGGTCAGAAATGAAAACCAGAGCTACCAAAATCCGAGCAGTTCTTTGCACTATCTCAAGTATCATGCTGAGGACTTCTCTACTCACTATATAGAACTGGTGATGAACTAAAGATGTTATTTTCAGGGTTTATTTTGCCTAGTGGTTTTCTGCCCGCAGAAATCTGCGGTGTCTACCTGGCTTGTTTACCTGACTGGTTTTTGCAGCTCTTTGACTTTACCAATACGTGGATGTTTCCTTTATGGGATAGGTGATATTTTTTTTGCCTTCTTTTTTTTTTTTAAAGATTTTATTTATTTATTTATTTATTTATTTATTTATTAGGAAAGAGAGAGAGTGAGAGAGAGAAGGTCAGAGTGAGAAGCGGACTCCCCATGGAGCTGGGAGCCCGATGTGGGACTCGATCCCGGGATTCCGGGATCATGACCCGAGCCGAAGGCAGTCGCTCAACCAACTGCGCCACCCAGGGGCCCTTTTTTTTGCCTTCTTTCATAGCCTGTCATACAGCTTACAGCTTACAGACATTTAAGGTGATACCCATTTTTTAGTATATATATATATATATATATATATATATATATATATATAATTAAGTTTATTTTAGTAATCTTTACACCCAACATGGGACTTGAACTCATGACTCTGAGATTGAGAGCTGCATGCTTTATTGACTGAGCCAGCCAGGTGCCCTGGTGATACTCATTTTAATTCTGAATTTTTAAATTGGCTTCATCTGTTATTAAGTTACATTTCATAGAAGAAGTTTACTGAAATCCGTGCATTTCAGTCATATGGGGTTTCAAATACAAAATCCAAATCTTAAAATTTTAGAATTTGAATGTACTTCATCCTCTTCATCTTTCTACTAGTGAGTTTTCTTTTTCTTTCTAATTGTAGCCCTTGATCTCTTTGTCAGTATACGTAGTTCCATCAACCACTCTCTGCTCCTCTCTGTATTTACTTGTGCTTACTCTTCTTGTGACCCCTGAAAGATGCTCTCCGTCCCTCTTAATCTGCGTGTATTCTGAGAGGGAATCCATTGTAGGGCAGAGTAATCATACTGAATCGCTTCAGATGTCAGTGGAAAGGGAGCATATTGGTTTTGCTTGGGTTAACCATCTCTTTTAGGTTCACTAGTGGAGAGGGGAGATGGGATCATCTTGTACAGTATATTTCTATTCTAAGATATCATTTAGATAATTTCTTCAGCAGGAGCATAGGTTTGACAGTTTCTTACAGAATGAGGTGGTAGATAGAGTTGAACCAATTTACTCCCACTCTGGTTTATTAATGTAATCCTTTTTTACCTCAGGTTATAACCACGTAAGTTAAACTGAGGAAGGAATAGATAGCAGTCAGTTTTGTAGTAGTAACAGTATGCTGTTGGGAATTCCCTTTATATATATTCCCTTTAATATAACATTCATTTGTGCATTGTTATAATGGCAGGTAACATCTGCCTCTAATAGTGATCTGTCATGAACATTTACTCCCGTGATATCTCGCTGCTTGATGAATTTCATATTATAAACACACATATCAGATATGGGATTTAATGGTAGAAGATCCATGTATATTTCTGTAATACATTTGGAAGGATACACAAGGAACTGGTCATTGGTTGTCCCTACGGAAGAGAATCCCCTAGTTTGGAGCACTGAGATGGAAATACATAGTTTGTTCCATTTGAATTTTGGAATAAGTCATAAGTGTTACTGAAACAATAGTAAAGCACTAAGGAGTAAGTAAAACAAAAACAGAATGAACAATAGCAAAAGGGAAAATAAATGGATAAGACATTCTCTAGATACAATTGCTAAACATACTCTGGTGGCCCATTTGGGTTTCTTTTTATGATGATAAGCTCTTTGTATTGATTGATTGGCAAGTCTGATTAGAACTCCCTTCTGGGTGGTAATTATATTCTTATATTTTATCATCATTTTATTCCTTCTGGTATCAGATGATTTAGAAGAGTTGCCAGTTTCTCTTTGATATTGGATCTATTCTTAATTTGGAATGCCATTTAGTAGAAGTGTTGCTTCATGAATAAAAAGACCATGATGAGTATTCTTCACTTATGATAACTAAGACAGGATTTTTTGAAGTACTTTGATTTATATAGATGGTGCAGAATTTACTTGAATCTTTTTCCAAATTCTCATTTCTAAAGTCTAATTGATTAAAATCATTCTTGGTGTTTCATTTAAAAGAATGCAGCTTTAGCAAATCTCTTTACATAAAGAAGAAGGATTATGTTCAAGTTTTAGGTTATTGTTATATCACTGTATTTTAAACATTTACAGGTTTTCTTTTTTTTTCTTTCTGCCCTTTAGCCGGCCTCAGAAAGTATGTTTGTGTCCATTTCTACCATTGCATCCTCTGCACATCTCTACTCATTTGTACATAATTCAGCATCCAGCAGAGGTAAGATTTTGTAAAATACGTAATTTCCAATAAAATATTAGATGTAAGAGGAAACACACTGATGAACATTCTCATACCTTCCAACTCTTTAGTATTTCTGAAAATAAATTGATGATAAATGCTTTGTCTTTGGGAAAAAAGTTTCTTTTATGTATTATAGTGTCGTGTCTTATGCTTAGAGACAAAAAATTGTTAATTCCTTAAACTCTATTATTTCATAAAATGATAAATAGTACAGAATTTTAGAACACCAATGATTTTGTGTGGAGAAAAAATGGAATTTTGTGAGTGAGTGAAGAACTAAGAAAATCATTGCTTTTTAAATTTTGATCATAGCTTGTATATCTTAATGTTTCTTGTTAAAGTAGAAGTGTCAGTGTTTTAGTGTTACAAAATGAACATATAAAATAAAATTTTATTCCTGTGATGAATAGAGGACATATGTATATATTAAGTAGATATGTTGTATATGAAGATTTTGTAATTAGTACTTTCCTACGTAGGTGAAAATTATGCATGTGCTGGTGTATACGTGTATTTGTAATTCATGATTAACTGCAGTAATGAAAGAAGGGAGGGAAGGATTTCATTGATAACCATAAATTATAATCATTATAAAACTAGTTGATGCATGGTACAGAATGGATTTAAATTAACTGAAGTTAAAATTTTAGCATTTGGGAACTCAGGATATCATCTCCTGAATCAGACTTTTTTTTTTTTTTTTGAATCAGACTTTTGAAGAAGGAATAATTTTTTTCTCAAATTTCTGAAGCCTTCGCCACTTGAAATCTTTAACAAAGATTTCAAAGGTATCAGACTGTCTTTTTCCTTTTCCAAATGATGAAACACTTATTCTTTTATTGTAAATTGTCAAATATTCCATTTGTTGGGCAGCCTTTTTTTTTTTTTTTTTTTTTAGTGTTAACAACATGCTTTTGTCGGGATTTGAACAACTGAACCGTTTGGTCACTAGCATTATTTTGCTGTATTTAAATTTGCAACACTCTGCAACTCAGATTTGTAAAAAAATGATAGTTTACAGGCCATAATAGTTTTGGATAAAGCTTGACTTTTGATGGTGAATGCTTTTTTCATTTTGCAGTATATGGAGTATGGTGTCTTTTCATTCTTTTGTGGTTCCAGACATAAGATAGTGTTTAAAATATAGGTGTTTAAAAAAATTCGTGGCAATTTTAATGTTTTTAAAGGCCTCTACATTGGCAATAAAGAAGTAAAACTGTCATTATTTGAGGTGACATGGAATTACAGAAAATCCTAAAGACTCTACCAAAAACTGCAACCACTAATAATTGAATTCTGTGAAGTTGCATGATACAAAATTAATCTACAGAAATCTCTTGTGCTTTTATACCCTAACAATGAAGTAGCAGAAGGAGAAATTAAGAAAACAATCTCAGTTACAGTTACACCATAAAGAGTAAAATACTAACAAATTTTACCAAAGAGGTGAAAGACCTATAGTATGAAAGCTATAAGACACCAATGAAAGAAATTGATGGCAGATGGATTGGAAGAATTAATTTTTTTAATAAAGATTTTTATTTATTTATTTGACAGAGAGCTAGAGAGAGCACAAGTAGGCAGAGAGGCAGGCAGAGGGAGAGGGAGAAGCAGGCTCTCCACTGAGCTTGGAGCCCGACATGGGGCTCGATTCCAGGACCCTGGGATCATGAGCCGAGCTGAAGGCAGCCTCTTAACCGACTGAGCCACTCAAGCACCCCTGGAAAAATTAATGTTATTAAAATATGCATGTTGCTCAAAGCATTCTACCAATTCGGTGCAATACCTTTTAAAATACCACTAGCATTTTTCACAGAACCGGAGCAAGTAATCCCAACATATTTGTATGTGACCACAAAAGACCCTGAATAGATAAAGCATTCTTGAGAAAGAAGAGCAAAACTGGAGGTATCACCATCCCACATTTCAAGATATACTTCAAAGTTGTAGTAATCAAAACAATATTATGGTACTGGTACAGAAGTAGACATATAGATCAATAAAACAGGATAGAGAGCCCAGAAGGAAACCCACATTTATATGGTCAGTTAATCTTAATCTACAAACAAAAGAGGCAAGATTTTATGATGGGGAAAAGATGGTCTCTTCTATAAATGGTGTTGGGAAAAGTGGTCAGCTACATTCAAAACAGTGGAATTGGACCGCTTTCTTATACTGTACATAGAATAAACCCAAAATGGATTAAAGTCCTAAAAGTGAGACCTGAAACCACAAAGCTCCTAAAAGAACAGATAGGCAGTAAGGTCTTGACCATCGGCCTTAGCAACGTCTTTATGAATATGTCTCCTCCAGCAAGGGAAACAAAAGCAAAAAAATAGTGTAATAGTGTTGGTACTACACCAAAATTAAAGGCTTCTGTACAATGAAGGAAACCATCAACAAAATGAAAATGCAATCTACAGAATAATAGAAGGTATTTGTAAATGACAAATCTGATAAGAGGTTAATATGCAAAATATATAAACAACTTACACAACTCAAAGCAAAAAACAAATAATCCAGTTGAAAATGGTCATAAGACCTGAAAGAAGACATACAGATGACCACCAGACACATGAAAAGACGCTCAATGTAACTTATCGTCAGGAAAATGCAAATCAAAGCCACAGTGAAATATCTCCTCAAGCCTGTCAGAATGACGAGTATTAAGAAGACAAGAAATAGCAAGTGGAGAAAACGGCACCCTTGCGTACTTTTGGTGGGAATGTAAATTAGTATAACCACTATGGAAAAGTATGGAGGGTCCTCAAAAAATTAAAAATAGAAATACCATTTGACCGTTAATTCCATTAGGGGGTATTTACCCACAGAAAATGAAAACACTAATTTGAGAAGGTACATGCACGACCATGTTTATTGCCGCATTATTTACAATAGCCAAGATATAGAAGCAACCTAAGTGTCCATCAAAAGATGAATGGATAAAGAAGAGGTGGTGTACACACACACACACACACACACACACACACACACACACACACACACACGGAGGAATATTACTCTGCCATAAAAAGAAGGAGATCTTGTCATTTGTACAACATGGGTGGACCTGGAGAGTGGATTATGCTAAGTGTAATAAGGCAGAGAGAGAAGGACAAATACCATATGATTTCACTTATACGTGGAATCTGAAAAAAAAATGAGCAAATAAAAAAACAGAAACATACTTATAAATACAGAGAACAAACTGGTGGTTGCCAGAGGCGAAGGCGATGGAGGGATGGGTGAAACAGGTAAAGGGGATTAAGAGGCACTGATTTACAGTTGTAAAGTAAATAAGTCATGGAGATGAAAAGTACAGCATTGGGAATGTAGTTATTAATATCGTAATAATGTGTGGTGACAGAAGGTTACTATACTTCCTGTGGTGAGCATTGTGTAATATATAGAATTGTCAAATCATTATGTTCTATACCTGAAACTAATATAATATTGTATGTATGTCAGCTCTCCTTCAGTAATAAAAATTAAAAAGTAAAAGGTCAGAAATGTAGGTGTTTTCATTGGTTTGTGGCAGTTTTAATGCTTTCAAATACCTTATTCATTCATTCACTCATTTTTCCTCTCTTTCCTTTCTTTCTTCCTTTTTTTCATGATTAGTTCACGGTGTAGGTGATCCCTCTATAATTGTTTGTGCTACAAATGTATTTTATACAAGTATCTACAACTATATCCATATTGTTTTTCCTTGTCACCCAAGGAGCTTTCCAATTTTAATCTAACTCAATCATACTGACCTTCCTTGTGCTTAATCTCATCATACTTTTTTTTTTTTTTTAATGGGCATTCCAATTTGATCATTCCCCCCAAAAATGATTGAAGTCCATTTAGGTAGGCTTTAGGAGGGGGCTTTGGGAAAAGAAGATTTGATGGAGTAGATGATATGCAGGTGATATGATGGAGCATTTCAAGGAGTAGATATGTATATGTAGAAAAGTACTTAAGAATAAAATATAATGGTTATCTCAAAAATATGAAAAATATCTATAAGGAAGAAATGTCCTGTGGAACCGTGTGGCCTTTGTGAATAGTGTTTATGTAGCCATTGTGATGTAAGCACTGTTTATTGATTTAACTAAAAATATGAGAATTTTATTGATTTAACTAAAAATATGAGAATATGTGATGGTAGGGAGCGGTGGAAGAAAGGTAAATTCTCATTTATTATAAGGGGCTGTGGTTATACAGTGCATTAGTTAAGAGTAAGGACTCAGGAGCCAGATTGCTTGAATTTAAAGCTTTACTAGCTCTGTAAACTGTAACCCTGGGCAAGTTAATTAACCTTGCTGTGCTTTAGTATCATCATTAGGAAAATGGACATGATAAAAGATATACTTCTCTACTGGCTTATTTATTTATTTATTTATTTATTTTAAAAGATTTTATTTATTTATTTGACAGAGATCACAAGTAGGCAGAGAGACAGGCAGACAGAGGGGGGAAGCAGGCTTCCCGCTGAGCAGAGAGCCCGATGTTCCCGATTCTCCCGATGCTCCCGATGCTCCTCCGGGCTCAATCCCAGGCCCTGAGATCATGACCTGAGCTGAAGGCAGAGGCTTTAAACCCTGAACCACCCAAGCCCTTCTTTACTGGTTTATCGTGAGCAGTAAATGAATTACCTTGTCTATCCATCTATCTATAATGTACTTAGAATTATATATATTAAAGTCAGCTATGATGATGATAATAAATGATTATCTGTAAATAATACTTAAAATTGATAGTAAGACACACATGTTTTATACAAATATGGAGATAGCTCCTAGAAGAAATAGTTGAAAGAGTTAAAGTGATTGCCTTTGGAAAGTGGTAGTGGGGAGTGTATCTGGCAATATTATAGATCTTTTGACACTGCACTATTTAATTTGACATATATATGTAGGTTGATAGAAGTTTGGAGAGTGACCTAAGTAGTATGTGCCATAGTCTCATAGTGATAGTAAGGAGGGAAGAAAATAGTAGGACATATTGGAGATTGTCCCAAACCTCTCCCCTCACCTCTCCTCATCTCGTTCTCCATAGGAGCTCCTGCACATTGGTTCCCGTCTCCTCACAGCTCTGGCTTGCTACGTGTTCTTTTTACTTGCAAATCCCAACAAATTCTGACTCTCCTCTTTTGTTTTCCAACTTTTAGGTAGATGAATTTACTCTTGGCATCTCTGGATTTACCTTTTCATATTATTATTATTAATCTATTTTTTAAAGATTTTATTTATTTGACAGAGAGAGACACAGAGAGAAAACACAAGCAGGGGGAGTGGGAGAGGGAGAAACAGGCTTCCCGCTGAGCAGGAAGCCTGATGCTGATGCCAGGCTAGATCCCAGGACTCTGGGATCATGACTGAGCTGAAGGCAGGCACTTGATGACTGAGCCACCCTGGTGCCCTACCTTTTCATGTTATTTTAATCGACACTTCAGAGACCTAGGACAAAAGAGGTTAACACAAAATTGTCTCCAAAGGATGTATTTCTGTGTGTGTGTTGAATACTGTTACTACCATATTTTTTGTTTCTGTTATAAACATAAGTAATGTAATTATAAACTTATTTTTAGTTACTTCAGTAAATTCATATGAATTCATATGAAACATCACCCTTCAAACCCATTCAAACCATTCAAACATTTGTGTATTAATACGCTGCGTGTATTCATGTGCTATAATGATCACATTATTTGCTGTGAGGTTATATAGAAATAGTGTTATATAAATTGATAAAGGGAACAGGGGTCTGTATGTAGGCAAACTGCTTGGAGAGGGCTCCTGGCACTTATTAGATCGGGCTTAAAATTTCCGGTCGGGCCAGGGGAGATGAGCCAGACAGTGACTGATCCCTGTAGACTAAAATAACCAAGAAACTCAGGCAAAACAGCACATCGGCTGGGTATACTAGGATAAAAGATAGAATTCTTGTGACAGGAAAGGTGATTTTCAGTGTTGGAAGCTAGAATGTTGGAAAAAAACACTGGTAATAGTTACTGGGGTTTACAGGAATGGTCACCACATTTCTCCCCTCTAGGGTTATATTATTTTTCCCTTTTCATACTCTTTATTGTTTGGACAGAGCTCGTAAATCCAGCCCAGATTCAAGTGGGCAGGAGACATTAAGCTCCACCTCCTGGAGTAGGGAGTAGTTATGTTTACTACTTGGAATTCTTCTTTAAGGAAGATTTATCTCTTCTCTCCTATTTATTTATTTTGGGTCATAATCCAAACACTATGCTATTTACCTCATTACTCAAATTGTACCATTTTGGTCATTGGGAACTCTTTAAGATTGGCTTCTGTGTCACTTTGAGGTGTCCCATGATTTTGTTTTTTTTCAGCACTTCCTTCTTTTTTGGACATAAAGATTTAGGCAATTATCTTCAAGTGGACGTACTACAAAATGTCATTATTGCTGAAATAAAATTTGTCAGAATAAATGATTCAATTTAGTTAAATGCAGATTTCACTTTTCATAATTTTAACCATTATTTATGTTAATATTATCTTATTTGATCAGTAAACCTCTAAACGCACCCAAGTAGAATAAAAATGTGTACTTATATTTAATACTGAGAAACTATACAGAGAAACTATAGCTGTTTTTATTAAACTGTGGTCTGTAATAAAAGTCTTGTGAAAGTTATATATCATGTAATGAATCAGATGTTCATCATGAGCTTTGAAAGTATGTTTGTCTAAGTGAAAATCTATGTCTTAATTAATTTTTTAATTAAAGGAAAGCAAGGTGTTGCGGACAGTTCCCCTATTAGCAGCATGCCTCCCCCAGGACAAGTGTAAAGTCAAGATTGGTCGTCGCTTCAGTGAAGAAAGGTAAATTACCTTTTAGGGAAATTGAGAATAAGTCTTAGCTACACAGGTCTTTAAAAAGTGGTTTCCTTCACCTTATCCATCAGACCCAGAGCATGGTACATTGGACGAGGTAAAAAGAATTATGTTCTGCTGCCTTCTTCAAAATAATACAGGACAAATCAAAATATGAACAAAAGCACCCTCAGGAAACACAGGCCAAAATGTAATAAACAGAGGGATTATCTCAATTCTGTAGGAATATATGTTGAGCCTAAAAGGCATATATTTACTGTTTATTTCATTTTTGTTAAAACTGCCTTCAAGATGGTGGAGGACTTGTATTAGGTTTAGTTGTGTTTTTTCTTCTTTCTTTTTTTAAATTAATTATATATGATATTCATTTATGTAAATGAACACATATTTATCCAATTCTAGCCTGTTGAGGCTTTCCTAAGGCACTGTGACTAGTACTGTATTTAGTATTCTTGTTATAGGTACATCACATTTAAAAAAATTTTTTTAAAGGTTTTATTTATTTATTAGAGAGAGAAAACGCACAAGCAAGGGGAAGTGGCAGGCACTTCCTGGAGAAGCAGACTCCCGGCTGAGCAGGGAGCCAGATGTGGGACTCCATCCCAGGACCCTGGGATCATGACCTGAGCTGAAGGCAGACATTTAACTGACTGAGCCACCCAGGCATCATCAGATCACATTGTTTTTAAAGGATGCCTTCTCCTGTCATATTTAAAACACTCTTTGATGAGACCCAGTATTTTTATGGGCAGCAGCCCATTAGTTGATAACTTCACTGACAGTTCTATAATGTTCTTGATCTTATTTCATATTCTATTGCATAACCCATTATCATAAATATATATTAAATACTATGTGTATATTTAAATTTTCCTACAAGTCTTTTCTTATCTTTGAAGCATATTTTTTTGCTTTCCTGCACATTCACAAAGCCTTCACTAATTATTTTGGTCCTATCTGTACAGTTAAGTATATTTTTAGATGCAAAATTTAATTTCTTTTGAAAATACAGAGATTTCTTTTTCAGTCCACTTAGAAAAATGCTAAAGTAAGGCTAGTACTAGCTCTAAGCCCAGGGAATTGACTAAATTTTTCCCTTCCCTTGTTATTTTGGGTTCCTTTAATTTAGTTTCAAATTATGAAAATAATATGTTAGAACTTTATAAAATCATTTTTTTCCCTTCTTGGTGACTATTGTTTAGGAACACTTTTCTCATATCAAATTTTCTTTTGCCTTGCCCGCAGAGATGAGATTTGCTCTGGGCTTGGTGCGAATTTTGCCATTTTGTTGGGAATGCACGTGAGATCCAGAGCCCTTTACATGGGGAGCGTATGTATCATTTACATTGTGACATTTCTTTCACAGAGAGTCTCTTTTTTTTAAATTTTTATTTATTTATTTTTTAAAGATTTTATTTATTCATTTGAGAGTCAGAGAAAGTGAGAGAAAGCATGAGAGGAGAGAAGGTTAGAGGAAGAAGCAGACTCCCCGTGGAGCCGGGAGCCCGATGCGGGACTCGATCCCGGAACTCAAGGATCATGACCTGAGCCAAAGGCAGCTTCTCAACCAACTGAGCCACCCAGGCGCCCAGAGAGTCTCTTTCTAATGAATGATCATCTCTTTGTAATTCGTAGGTAGTTATAGGTATATCCAAACTTGATCCAACTGCCAGCTTGGATCCAGTTTATTTTGCTGCAATAGTGATGGGTATCTAAACTATCTGGGTCATTCCTGGCATTTGTCTATCTAACCGCTCCACAAATGTGTTCGTGGATGAGATCTTTTTTTTTTTTAAATTTATTATTATTATTTTCTTTTTTTTTTTCCTCACCATAGCAATACCCTCCCCAATGTTGTGGATGGGAATCTTGATGCATTTTCGAATAGCTCATCCCATTTTGAATCTATTAGATCAAGTAGTTTGTTTTTTTTCCTTTGGAGCCCAATATAGTGCTTATTCAGTAAATTATTATTCACTAATGGATTTTTAAACTAAAGCCACTTGATATTATTAACTAAATATTAATCTGGCAATTGAATTGTATTAATTTAAGCTTTTTTTTAGAGTAATGATGTAACCATTCAGGAATGGTTAAGAGACCTACTGCTTTTGGTATCTTTTGTAAATGGAATTTAAAAATACTTACCTTCAATTATTTGCCTCTAGTATATAAGAAAACAGTTGGGTTTTGTGTATCAACCCTGTATCAGGTGACTTTCTAAATTTATTTGTTACTTATTGAAATTATTTTGTAGCTTCCCTAGAACTTTCTATTGAAGTAGTATTTTCATCTGCAAATAAAGTCAGTTGTTATCTTTATGCCTTTTATTTCTTTTTCTTGCTTTATTGCAGTAACTGGGAACTTCAGTACAATGTATATTAGGAGTGGTGAAAGCCAACATTTTCACTTTGATCCCAATCTCAAGGGACATTGTAAAATATGATCTTGACGTACATTTTTGTAGATGCCATTAATCAGTTTGAAGAAGATGCCATTTACTGTCTTTAATAGATCCTCTAACTTGTTTTGTTCCCTTCAAGGTTGTTTTGTTGCTTGTAGATAGAGGCTGTCTCATTCATTCTTACATCTCCAGTACCAAAATGCTTTGACATGTGTTTTTGAAGGAACTACAATAAGAATAGTTAAACTTTTTTTCTCCTTACAAGCTAATGAGAATTTTCTTTTTAAATTTTTAGAGATCCTGAACTTTCAACTGTTTGTCGGAAGTCTGATACATTAATATTATATCCAGGGGCTGAAGCTGCTAATTTGGAAGAATTTATATTAGATTCTCCTATTTATCCTTCCACAATCATCATCATCGATGGTACATGGAGCCAGGCTAAGGACATCTTCTATAAGAATTCTTTGTTCCGACTCCCCAAACAGGTAAACTAGTATTTTAATGTAGAATAAACACAAGTGTATAATTATGTATGTTGTCTATATTTTCTGTGAGGGGCTACACGTACATTTCTTATATATGAATTTGATGGTGTTTATGTGTGTGAATGCATGTACATAGATATATATATGTGTGTATGTGTGTTTGCTATGTATATGTAGAAAATTTGAAGCCTATTCATCTTTTTCAATTCCTACCACCAAACTTCACCGTAATTTAGGCATTTGGTAAGAGTATCTCAGATATTTAATCGGTGAAGTCTAAGGATTAATTATTTCTGTGTATATTAATGTTTTTGTGAAGTGTTATATTTAAATACTTCTATTTGGTAACTAAATTACCTGGTCCTATTAGGAATGACTTAATTTTTATGACATACTGTTTTGTCATTTATTATTATAATTAGATTATCCCTCAGTTTGTTGATGATGGTACATTTCCTATAGTGAGCCATTCTTGTATTCATTGAATGAACTCCACTTGATCATTTTATATTATCCCTTTGATATATTGCTGAAATTTTTATTTGAGCCCATTGAATTATAATTTATATTTTTTTATACTTCTATTATCAAGTTTGGGTACTAAGATGGTCTTAACTTCACTAAATGAATGGGAGAGATTTTAGTATTTTCCTATGGTCTGGGATAGCTCAAATAATATCAGAATTCTTTGCTTTTTAGAAAGTAGAATGAACTCATTGGTGAAACCACCTGTTCCTGGTCTTATTAAAAATGATAACTTTTAAACCCTTCTTTCAAGCTCTTATGAAAATTATTCAAACTTTCTCTTTCTGTTTGGTTCAGTTTTTTAATAAGTTTTATTTCTTTTTTTAATAACTTTTATCTTTTTGGGGTAATTATTCCTTTCCTTTGAGTTAATAAATTGGTTGCCATATACGTAAATATATTCTTAAATACTTATTTTAATTTATTCTGAATTGTGTCCTTTGTCCTTTCTAATCACTCACGCACACACTCTTTTCCCTGTGAGCATACTCAAAAGATGTTTTTCTATTTTATTTAGCTTTTAAAAGTATTAGCCTTTTGATTGTTTTCATGGCTATTGTGCTTCATTTTTTCCTTAATCTGTGATTTTTATCTTGATCAGTTTCTTTTACACTTGTCAGCTCATTTTTTATATTTTTGTAAGATTTTACTATGTATTTTTTTTTCCTTAACTAAGATTAGTGAGTTCCTTCTTTAATAATAAGGGGAGAGAAGACTGTAATATTTATTCTTTTTCTGGATTTGTTAATGATAAGCAACCCAAATTGGAAATGAGGTCCACCAGACCATGGATGGGTTTGACTGAACCCCCTTAGAGGCCCCAGACTACATTTGGCATATGTGTCCTTTCAGGTTTTTTTTTTTTTTTTAATAATTAACATGTAATGTATTATTTGTTTCAGGGGTACAGGTCTGTAATTCACTAGTCTTACACAATACACAGCGTTCACCATAGCACATGCCCTCCCCAGTGTCCATCACCCGGCCACCCCGTCCCTCCTACCCCCCTGTAATATTTCTTCTTAATGTAACTTTCATTATATATTACAGTTTTGGGTTGATAGGTTCTTGTATCTATAGCACTGATATGATTTGTAATTTGTTTTGATTTCTTTCTACCCATGGATTATCAATGACTTATTTTTTTAAGATTTTATTTATTTATTTTTGAGAGAGAGTGAACAAGCAAACATGCACAAGCAGGGGGAAGGGGCAGAGGGAGAAGCAGACTTCCCACTGAGCAGGGAGCCCACTGAGCAGGGTTCTATCCCAGCAACCTGGGATCCTAACTTGGACGGAAGGTAGAAGCTTAACCTACTGAGCCACCCAAGTGCCCTATCGGTGACTTCTTAATTCTCAGGTGTTATAAGATTTTTGTCTCTGTTTTATTTTTATTTCTTATTTTCTTATATTGTGGTAAAAAAAAACACTGCCTGCAATATTTTGAATATGTTCATGAGTTTTGTGTGGGTAAGTACATGACAAATTTTTGTATCTGTTCTGTGACTCTAAAAAATTCACATTCTCACATTTTTTTCTTTACACTTTTATTTTTGTCATACATGAGGTGTTTGATACTGAAAAAGGTATTTGAAAAGCTTCTGTTTATGTCTTTAAATGATGTTAGCTTTACATTTCTAGTAGCTTTTGTGTTACATATTTGTTCTGTTGTGTGTGTAGCAACACATGCACTTAATGACGATTAACAGTGAAATCCCGGTTCTGAGATTCTAATCTCAAATTCTTTGTAGTTTTCATTCCCTTTGATTAAAATGCAGATACAGTTTTTAGATGAGACTCATCTATGTAAAACAGTTGTAAAAAACAGCTAATGTGTTGAGTGCTTTGAATGAGCCAGTCCCAATTCCAAGTGGTTTATGTATATTAATGGGCTTAAGTCTTCCTCAAAGTATTGTTACTGTCTTAGGTAACCCACGAAGAAACTGAGACACAGACGTGTTCAGTTTGCTTTAGATCACACCACTGTTTCCGAGCAGAGCTGTGTCTTTTTTTTTTTTTTTTAAAGATTTTTTTTTTAAATTTATTTATTAGAGACCGAGAGACTGAGAATGAGAGGGGAGAAGGTCAGAGGGAGAAGCAGACTTCCCGCAGAGCCGGGAGTCCGATATGGGACTCGATCCTGGGACTCCGGGACCATGACCCGAGCCGAAGGCAGTTGCCCAACCAACTGAGCCACCCAGGCGCCCCAGCAGAGCTGTGTCTTTAACCGATCTAGTTTAGAGCCCACACTGTTGTCTTAACCAGAGTGGCATACTGAAAGGGAAGCTTCCATCAAGGATATTTACCTAGGATGGCTTCCGTAGGTTTATCTGGCTTCATGAATATGCCATGATCCACAAGAACCAACTCCTAAAAGGCAGGTTGCTGCCTGCACGTTTTAGGCAAAATTTGTATTGACATTACAATTACATATTGTCCAACGTACAGAGAAAGTTTAATGGAAGTCTTATGTCTGTAAAAATGGTTTAGTGCAAATACTTGAATTTTCTTTTCTTTTTCTGCATGCTTATGCTGTGTCTGCATTTTGTGGTAACTACATGAGTACCATAGCAATGAATTACAAAGTCATATTACAAAGATTAAAAGATACTTTAAAATAAAAAAATCTACCTAATTCATTTTCTTCTTTAAATTGAGTAGCAGATAAGGACATAGGTAAATGAAATAATTTCCCCATCCTACTATCCCAAATATTTTTATCACTTTCCTTTTCTTGTTTTTCCAAGCTAGAAGCAAATATAAGTGGATATTTGTTTAACCTTAAAATGGACCTATTATAACCATCCCATAAAATAAAGTGCTTGAAAGAAACATTAGCTAGATTTGACTACATGACAAAAAATACCACCATAAGCTAAAGTGAAAGGCAAATGGCTTTCTCAAAATCTTTGAATCAGATAAAGGCTTCATAAACTTAGAGTTCTTAAAAATGAATAAAGCAAAAGTGAAAAATCTCAAAAATGGACCATTAGAAAATAAATGTATTTATAAAATACCCTAGTAATTATATAACAATGCAATACTAAGTTGTCAACCTTTATGTTGAAAGAGCTTCAAACTTTCAGAAAAATTTCAAGAATAATAACAAAGGTCCCTTGAATGCCCTGAAGTTTTGCCATTATTCATTATGTGCCTTATCAGTCCTCTCTGTGTGTATTTTATGCTTTTATGAACCTTTTCAGAGTTAAGGAATAGGTATCGAAATTTACTTTTGAAATTGAAATGTTGCTAGCTCTAGCAAGAGCTCTAGCAAAAGTTTCTGTTCCTAAATATTTTTCCTAAATATTTTTTTTGCCTGAAATAAAAAAAAAATAGTAATTTAAAGCCTAACACAATTTATAGAAACTTATACATCCTGAGATAGTTTCATCATAATATACATGGGAAATATGGGTCATTTTAGGAATAATAATACATATGCTTTTTTACCATACATAGCCCAAATATATAAGTGTGGGTGGTTAGACAAAAATGTTTCTGGAAGTTTTTGCAAAAACCAGAGAAATCTGTATATTTACTCTTTCTTTAAAAAAAAAAAGTTTTATATGTATACATACACATATGTATTCACAGATAGCTAAGTTGAAGTGTAAGGAGGATTGATTTTTGAATATCACTACATATATCTTTAGACATCTACCGAATGATGTTGATAATTGTAGTGATTTTAAAGTAAGTCCTGAACTACCTTTTATAGTTCACTTTTTTTACTTTTGTAACACTAAAAAGATATGCTTATTTTTAATATTTTCTTCCCATTTTTGAAAAATTTCTCATTCATATATAATAATTTTTATGTAATTAGTAACTATTCCCCAGCTTATCTGGAAAGAATTTTTGTTTTATTACACAATAAACTTTCCTAGGGGCCCGGGTTTAATAAGTGAGTACAGTTAGGTTATAAGGAACATGAGTTGTGCACTGGTAATTAATGACAGAACTCCAACTCAAACTTGAACAAAAAAGAAAGTATACAGGTCATATCACTGAGAAGCTGAGAACCAGAAGTGGCTTTAGGCTTGCCCGGGATCTGGTTCTCAGTCAGCTCTCTCTGTTTTTGAGGTTTGCTGCCCTTTGTGATTGGTTTGATTTTTGACTTCCTCTGTGCTACTGGAAGTAATCTGTAGGAAGCAGCAGATTAGTCTCCTATTGGCTTAATTTATCTTAACAGAAAGAGGATTTCTCCTTCCAAGGGCAGAATCCTAGATTGTCCCATTGTTGGGGGTGGGGTGGATGGTGGTACCACTAATGACAGCAGGACCACATGAATCTGGAAATTTCTCCAAAGACATGAGGTGTTGTTATCAGGACTATTTAAAAGCAGGGATGGGTAGACCAAAAACCCATAGATAACCAGACCGTTATGCATCAGTTGTTTACTTATAAAAGCATGTTTGTTTATATATTTCTTGGCTCATTCAAAATTAGTGCTGCAGAGCAATATTTTATTTATTTATTTAAAAGATTATTTATTTATTTATTTATTTGACAGAGAGAGAGATCCCAAGTAGGCAGAGAGGCAGGCAGACAGAGGGGAGGGAAGCAGGTTCCCTGCTGAGCAGAGAGCCTGATGCGGGGGTCGATCCCAGGACCCTGAGATCATGACCTGAGCCGAAGGCAGAGGCTTTAACCCACTGAGCCACCCAGGTGCCCCCAGAACAATATTTTAATATAAATCTCTGTTATGGTCTTGTTCACCAAGGGTAAAACAGAAATGTACAATGAAAATTCGGTTATTGTCTAAGTTTCCAAATGTATAAATAATGTATAAGTTAATTAGATTTTATTTCTAAGTGTAATTTGTCAGTTTTCTTTTACCATCTCATCAGTACACATATATGCACACACACCTGCTTTTTGCATAAATTTGTCTTAACTGTTAGTCTTGGTTTAGCTGATCCATTCATTTCTATAGTAGTATGAACATTTTGCTGCAAATACATAAGAAAAAATGCCAGAAAGAAAAAATCGGCATTAAAATCCAAGGTATTGCTTTCTTTACAGAAAAAAAATATAGTCTTTTTTCCCTAAATAAGAGAATAACCATATGTAAACTTTGTACTTAACTGAGGAATAAAAGAATTGTAATACAAACCCGTTAAGTTGGCCTCTTTTTAATATGAATTTCTAATATATCCAGACCATTTGGCAGTGAATCTCTTCCCTCAGAGGAATTTTACACAGGAGAGTCTTCATGTTGGTTAGGAATAAATACAAGGTGAATATGGTAATGCTTGTGGAGGCTCCCACCTTTCTTCATAAACTTGTTTCTAGTGAGTTATTTGCATATCCTTGCCCTACTGCCTTTAAAACTTCCACTAAAGCTGTATTTCTCACTTGATAAGCCAAGCACTATTGGAGAACCCAGGGACTAAAACATTTTCGTGAAAGCTGTTTCTTATGTCTACATAGACCTATTACGGACTGGATTATTTTACATATCTGATCTATTGCCTAATTCAAATTCATCATTATCCTCTTAATTTTTAATTGAGATATAATTGTTATAGAACATTGTATTAATTTCAGCTGTACAACATGATTTTGAAATTTGTGTTTATTGCAAAAGGATCTTAACACCTGTCAACGTAGTTTTCCTTCTTGCGTTGAGAACTTTTAAGATCTTTTATTCTCTTAGCAACTTTGACATGTACAGTATGGTATTATTAACTGTATTTGCCATGCTATATATTATATCCCCATGACTTACCTCCTGGAGGTTTGTACCTTTTGACCTGGTTCACCCATTTCGCCTCCCCTCCACCCTCCCCCTCTGGCAACCATTGATCTTTTCTCTGTATCTAGGAGCTCATTTGTTTAGATGATTTTTTTTTTTTTTTAGATTCAACCTGTGAGTGAGGTTATATGGTGTTTGTCTTTCTCTGTCTGATTTATTTCACTTTGCGTGATGCCCTCAAGGTTCATCCGTGTTGTTGCAACGATAAGATTTCCTTTTTTTAATGGCTGAATAATGTCCACTGTGTAAGTCTGTTTATACATGTATATACATAATATATACATACATACATATCACACACATACATACATATCACATTTTCTTTATGCATTCATCCATCTGTGGACCCTTAGATTGTTCCCATATCTTGGCTACTATCAGTAATGCTGTGGTGAACATGGGGGTGCAGATACCTTTTCAAGTTTAGGGTTTTTGTTTTCTTCAGATTATCTTTTAATTCTATCCAGAATTTCATGCTTGTTTACTTCTATTACCAGCATTGGGAGTTGGCTTATTTTTTAATACCCTTTTCCTTCTCAAAAGAAACAAGATTTTTGTTTTTTGTTTTTTAATTTCATAGAGTAATTTGTAAAAGATTCTGGAAAACTAGGGCACAATACAGCCTCTTTGAGATATAGATTCTGAGTAGCGTATTTTACTTATTGTTTGTTAAGTGACCTCTGTACTGTATCTTCCAATATATATGCTTTAAATTAGTGACACAACAAAGTAAGTAATTCATGTCATGGAGCTTCCAGATCTTTGGGACATAGTAAGAAGAGTTGAATGTTAAATGCAGAATGCCGAAGGTTTATAATGTCATTGATGAACTTTTTTGATCTTCACATATCGTTCATGCTTTTTTTGATAGACTCTATCCATACCTCTGCATCTCTTCTGGCTCATGTGTTGGTGTTGTGTTCTCCTCATGGTTCATGAGGCTTATCTCCAGGGTTGTAGATGGCATTGTATTTATATATAGAACTTGAGTTAACTTGCTTCTGTTGGGTGTATGATTCCAGGTAATAGGACATAAATTGATAGAAACTGTGACCTGCGATATGTGAAAGGATAATTTGAAGAAAGTTACCAGAAATCTCTACCTGAGGGGAGCCTGGCTGGCTCAGTCGGTAGAGCCTATGACTCTTGAAATCAGGGTTGTGCATTCAAGCTCCATGTTGGGCCTAGAGTTTACTTAAAAAAAAATAATAAGAAGAAATATCTACATGAAATTCATTGTCTCCCTATTTCCATCTGTTCCTCATTGAGTTCTTTTTTTTTTTTTTAAAGATTTTATTTATTCATTTAACAGAGAGAGAACACAAGCAGGCAGAGAGGCAGGCAGAAGCAGAGAGAGGAGCAGGCTCCCTGCGGAGCAAGGAGCCCAATGCGGGACTCGATCCCAAGATGCCGGGATCATGACCTGAGCCAAAGGCAGTTGCCCAACCAACTGCGCCACCCAGGCGTCCCCCTTATTGAGTTCTTAACTGTGAACTTACTTGTCTTCCTGGGAGGAATTCTCAAATCCTTTGGCAGGTAATAATAGAACTTTTGAACCAGAAGGAATCTTGTTTTTTTAAAAAGATTTTGTTTATTTTTTTTTAACAGAAAGAGAGACAGTGAGAGAGGGAACATAAGCAGGGGGAGTGGGAGAGGAAGAAGCAGGCTCTCCGCTGAGCAGTGAGCCCTATATGGGACTCGATCCCAGGACCTTGGGATCATCACCTGAGCTGAAGGCAGACGTTTAATGACTCTGCCATTCAGGCACCCGTGAACCAGAAGGAATCTTAAAGGCTAATAAATTCTTAGCATTTCAGAAGGCAGGGAGCTAAAGGCCAGCCATAAATGACTCTTCTGAAGTTGCAGCCAGTTATGGGGAGATCCAGGAGCGTAATCTGCTTCTCCTGCATTCTAATTCAGCATATCAGGCTATCCGTAGAATTTGCTAATGAAAAAATATTTGTGTTGAATTTACTTTAACAGTAACCTAAATTTATGATTTTATGTCACAAATCATTTGTCTAACTTATTGCCTAAAATGTAAGACATTATTATTCTCAAGTGGAAGAAGTCACATGGAGGTATACGATAGCAGACCGTGGAGGAAGGTGCTCTGCCTTCCCTGTCAGAGTGTGCTTCGTGGACCAGCACACTGGCATCACGGGGGAGTTGCCCCGTGCCACTTTAGAATTCCTCAGAATCGATATTTTAACACAACATCCAGGTAATTCTTCTGTACATTGAAGTTTGAGAAGCTCTGCTGTACTAGCTATTTTAAAATTGACATGTAATTCACAGCCTTTAAAAGTAGGCCTTTGTAGTGTGCAATTCAGTGGATTTTAGTACATATACAAAGTTATGTAATTGTCACCATTATCATATTCCACAGTATTTTCAAGTTTTTCAGCTCCTTCCCCCCAAAAGCTCTGTACCTGTTGTTAGTCCCTTTTCTCCTTCCCCCATTCACAAACGCAGGTAACCTGCTGCTCTGTTTGTTGTCTCTGTAGATTTACTTATTGCGATATTTTCTACAGATAGAATCGTACAGTATGCAGCCTTTGTGTCAGGCTTCTGTGACTGAGCCACGGATCTTTCAGAGTTGACCCATGTTGTAGCATGTATCAGTATTCCACTCTTTTTTTATGACCGAGTAGTATCCCAGTACCTGCATATACCACATTTTTTTTTTAAAGATTTTATTTATTTGACACAGAGAGAGAGAGAGAGAAAGCACAAGCAGGGGGAGCGGCAGGCAAGCAGGCAGGCAGAGGAAGAGGGAAAAGCAGGCTCCCCACTGATTAAGGAGCCCGATGTGGGGCTCGATCCCAGGACCTTGGGATCATGACCTGACCGAAGGCAGCCGCTTAACCGACTGAGCCACCCAGGTGCCCCACATTTTGTTTAACATTAATCCATCGATGGACATTTTGTTTGTTTCCGCTTTTTGGCTCTTGTGATGATGACTTTTTTTAAAAAAATTGTTTTTACTTATTTATTCGACAGAGAGAGAGCGCGAGCAGAGCCGCAGGCAGAGGGAAAGGGAGAAGCAGGCTCCCCACTGAGCAGGGAGCCCAAGGTGGGGCTCGATCCCAGGACCCTGGGATCATGACCTGACCGAAGGCAGCCTCTTAACCCACTGAGCCACCCAGGTGCCCCGGATGAGGCTGTTATAAATATTTGTCTGTAGGTTTTTGTGTATCTATCTCTTTTCAGCTCTTTTGGGTACATACCTGAGAGTAGAATTGTTGGGTCATTTGGTAACTGTTTGAACTTTTTGAGAAACTGCCAAACTATTTCACAAGGCAGATGCACTATTTTATATTTCCTCTAGTGATATATAAATGTCTGAATGATTCAAATTCTCCATGTCTTTGTGTGTGTGTGTTTCCCTAGTGACTGATGATGTTGAGTGTCATCTTTGTATGTGCTAATGGGTCATTTGTATATGTTTTTTGGAGAAGTAGCTTTCAAGTGCTTTGCCGATCTTTAAATTAGCTATTTTGCTTTTTTTTTTTTTTCCTCGTTAAGATTTTATTTGTTTGAGAGACAGGGAGGGAGAAAGGATGCACTAGCGGAAGGTAGGGGCACAGGGAGAAGCAGACTTCCTGATGAGCAAGGAGCCCTACAGGAGGCTTGTTCCCAGGACCCTGGGATCATGACCTGAGCGGAATGCAGACACGTAACGGACTGAGCCACCCAGGTACCCTCGTTATTTTGTTTTTTATGATTGAGTTGTAAGGCATTCTTTTTATACAGTCTGTAGAATGCCTCATATCAGATATATGACTTGCAATTATTTTCCTCTTTTCTCTGGGGTGCTCTTTTACTTTCCTAATTGTGTTCTGTAATGCAAAAAAGTTTTTAATTTTGGTGAAGTCCCACTTACCTGTTTTGTCTTTTGTTTCTTGAGTACTAGGAGTTTAAATGCTCAGAGAAAAAAAAGCAAGTAGAAAAAGATTGGGGGCCTGAGTATAGAAGTCAAGGAAGATTTCAGATTTGGGAGAAGGGCTTGTGAATCTCTGGATACCAAATGCTAGAAATATTTTCAGAAGTTAAGAAGCTGTTACTCTGTTCTTAATTTAATTTAATTTCCCAAACATTCCTGTATTAGTTTTATGCGCCACTTTTCTAAATACCAATATTGACTCATTTAATTGTTATGATAATTTAATACGATTTCCATTTAGTAGAAGCAGAAACTGAGACACAGAGATGTTAAGTAACTTGCCTAGGATCACACAGCTAGCATGCAGGGGGACTGGTAAAGAGTTCTGACATATGTGCTTAAAGTTTCTATGTTAAATACAATGTTGATATTAAGGGGATGAAAGAATTAATCCACAGTCTGAATCACAAGAAGGATGTAGAGGCTCCTGTGTGAGAGTGTGGAGGAAGAAGGGGTAGCGCCAGTTTGGAAAACGGCGGCCCTTGGGGTGAGCATCCCATGCCAGACCAATACATCTTTTAGTCACGTAAAAGTGTGATTTATCTCTGGGAATTCATTAAATAGACTTTATTTTTGTGATTTTAAATTAGGCTTGCCTATATGATCTTTTATAGATCATATACCTTTATACACCTTTCTTACGGGAGATTAGAAAGAGTTACACACAGTTTCTCCTATCTAGGTGGTAATTATCACATAAAAGGTGTTGAATGTCAGTGAATTATTGAAAAATTTTTATTATGGCCCATGTGTTGTTCACACCTTTTGGACAACTCATTAAATCCACAAAAAGACCTAATTTCATGAGTCAGAGTCTACCTTTGAAGGAGAAGGAAACTGGTTCTTGATATGTGTGGTAATACATACAATACTATTAACTGTTGAAAGAAGTCAGGGTTTAAAGCAGTAGTTAGGAATGCCTGGGTGGCTTAGTCAGTTAAGCATTTGCCTTCCACTCGGGTCATGATCCCAGGGTCCGGGGATCGAGTTCCACCTGGGACTTCGTGCTCTGTGGGCAGCCTGCTTCTCCCTCTGCCTGCTGCACCTCCTGCTTGCTCGGTCCCTCTCTCTCATTCTCTCTGACAAATAAATAAATAAAATCTTAAAAAAAATAAAGCAGTAGTTAATAATCTCCTTTGCCTTCCTTCCAGGTAACCCCCTAACTGCATTTCCCTCCTTGCAACTTTTTAGAATCAAAAGTATCTTGCGTTTCCTTCCAAAAAAAATTTTTTTTTGTGCTCGTAAACAGTGTAATAGTCTATATGCGCTTCCAACGTGTGTGCCCCATTCACACGTCCTTTCACGGAGGCACTGGTGCTCTGTGCTCAGAAAGGCCGGAGCGAGCAGAAACACAAAGATATTCACAGAGCATTGTTTCCCAAGGCTAAGGTAGGAATTCTGAGCTCTAAGTCTCCTAGATAGGGCTCATAACGGGAATTCCCAAATATGGTGACCGTCATCAGCCAGTCTATGGTATTTTGTTACAGCACCCTGAGCTAAGACACACCTCTGTCAGTTAACATGGGGAAATGCCCTCATGAAAAGGAATACGGGAATGTAATGCATATTACATTGCTATTCAGAAAAGCCTTTTCAGCTTTTACTCAGGTAGCTCTTTTTACCTGTTTTTTTCTTTTGTTACCTGTGCTTTTGGTATCATATCCGTGAAATTCTTGGCCACATATAATGTCGTGAAGTTGTTCCCCCTGTTTTCTTCTAGGAGGCTTTTAGCTTTGGGTCTTATTTACATCTTGAATCCATTTTGATTTCATTTTTGTGTATGGTGTAAAATAAGGGTCCAACTTTATTCTTTTGCGCATGGGCACCCAGCTTTTCCAGTAGCATTTGTTGGAGATTGGCCATTCCCCACCTTCCTAATCATCTTTGTCTCCTTGTTTTCTGACATATGTAAATGATTTTTTTCTCATGCATGTTTTATTTTTCTCTTCAGTTTCATTTCTGCTTTTTAGAGTACAAATACTATTTTTATTCCTTTTTAAAAATAATAGTTTTAGTATTTTTTCTTTTTTCTTTTATCTTTCTATTATTTCATAAAGTTAATATTTAATATCCTTGAAAAGACAGAAGAGTTGTGGTCTAAAATTTTTTTTCCTCCAGAGTAAGTCTTCTCGTGTGTTCTATTTGTCAGTTGTTTGTATGCCTGCTCATTTATTCACTTATTCATTGGTTCACTAACTCATTCGTGCAATACGTATCTGTTGAAATGCTTTTTCTACTCCATCATCTACTCTGTTCTTGGTTTTGTTAGGGGACTAGAGTAGACCTGATATCTGTCTTCATGGAGCTTACAGTTTACAGAGAGTGATAATAATTTATTAGGTAACCCCAAACATTTAATAATGTGGTGTTCCTGCCTACCCCCAACACCTCTTTTTTTTTTTTTTTTTTTTTTTTTTGGTGTAGGGTTTACTGCATTGGTCTTGGGCTAGAATTTCTTGCAGTTTCTTTGCTTGGGATATGGGTATTCCCATCAGGGCCTTTTCTTTAGACAAACATAGTGCAGTCTTAATTTACCGGGGAGCACTATCTTGAAACTTGGCATACAGCTTCGGGGATTGAGTAGAAAAAGGAAGCAGGGTTATTACCTTTCTTTATAAAATAATAAAATATTATTACATTGAAGATAGTTTACTTGATAATTTGGGCATCTTAGCACTTAAGATATAGTATGTGGTATAGGATGGAAGTCACTGGAAGAAGCAAATGCCCTTAAAAATGTGTATCTAACTTAGAAAACTTTTTATTTAAAAAGAATGTATGGTGATAATCAATTGAAGAATATACAAAGTATCATTTTATTTTGCATTAATGGAAAAATATTGCTGGGGGTTACCTGAAAGCTAAAAAATAATAGGTTATATGATATCTTAAATATTTAGTTGCAAACACAATAGTTACATTTTCCTTATGAATTGTTACATCGACAATGAGAATTTTCATTGTAAAGTCAGTTATCAGGAATGGCAAAAACAGTCATTCAGTAACAACAGAAATTGAAATTTTTGTTTCTCAGGAATTTCTTTTTAGAAATATATATGGTGCGGCGCCTGGGTGGCTCAGCAGGTTAAAGCCTCTGCCTTCAGCTCAGGTCATTGATCTCAGGGTCCTGGGATCGAGTCCCACATCAGGCTCTCTGCTTGGCGGGGTGCCTGCTTCCTCCTCTGCCTCTCTCGGCAGGGTGCCTGCCTCTCTGCTTACTTGTGGTCTCTCTCTCTCTGTCAAATAAATAAAAATTTTAAAAAAATCTTAAAAAAAAGTAATATTTTATAGCAAGATAACTTTCTGTAAGGATTTGGTATGGTACCTTCTTTAGATACTAAAAGAGAGCGTGATGTGGTAGTTCATTTGCCATCTCCCTGTCCTTGTTTTTCTTTTTTTGCATTTTTCTTTTTCTGCTGTGTTGGAGTACAGTAGGTACAGAGTCTCCAGTGGTAATTTATTGAATTGTCCTTTATCGTTTTGTATTATCCTGCGCACATGATAACTATTCCGACATATTCGACTTGTCGTTAGCAGCCCAGCAAACCCATCAGCACAGTTTCCTTGTTTGGATCCTTATGGTGAATGGATGCCTCTTAGAATAATCACCATTGTACTTGCCTTTCTTTCTGTGGAGCCTCCTAAAAATTTCATATATCGTTGCCTTGTACTTATTTTGCAAATGTATAATCCTTTTCCTGTTTAAATTTTGGTTTGTAACTCTCATGCAATAAACTGCACATGTTTAAAGTATACAGTTTGCTAAGTTTTAACATATGTTTGCACCTGTGAAACCATCATCAGGGTGAACGTAGTAAACATATGTCCATCACTTACCAAATTATCTCGAGCTTTGTCATTCTTTATTCCCCTCTTCCCCATCCTGAGACAACCAGTGATCTTTCTGCCACTATCAATTAGTTTGCATTTCCTAGAATTTTGTGTGACTATAATTTTACATTGATACCATTTTTTTTTGGTACGACTTCTTTCACTTGGCATAATCAGTTTGCAGTTTATTCTTTTTGGTGTGTATCGGAAGTTTATTCTTTTTTATTATGTCGTGCACTTTGTTAATGTGGGCATCTGTTGATGATCTTTGGGTTGTTTTCAGGTTTGGGCTATTACAAATAAAGTAGCTGGTGCATCATTACAAATCTTTGTATGGATGTATGCTTTCTCTTTGATTGTTTTCACCTAGGAATGGGATGCTTGGATTCATATAATAGGTGTACGTTAGACTTAAAAAAATTTGGGGAGGTGGTCAGTTTTGGAAAACTGTCAAACTGTTTTCTGAAATGGTTTTACCATTTTGCATTCCTTCAGTAGTTTATGAGAGATCCGATTTCTTCACATCCTTGACAACACTTGATATGGGCAATCTTTGACATTTTAGCCATTATAATAATTGTATAGGGATATCTTTTGTGGCTTTGTTTTGCATTTTCCTGATGATTAATGATGCCGAATGTCTTTTCACCTGCTTATTTGCTGTCTGTGTTTGGTAAAGTATACATCAAATCTTTTGCCCATTTTTAAATTGGCTTCTTTGTTTTCTTATTAATGAGTCTGAGAGTTCTTTTTTTTTCCCTCTTCCACTGCAGACCCTTGAGTCTGAGAGTTCTTTATGTATCCTGGGTACAAGTCCTTTATTATGTGTGTGATTTGCAAATATTCCCTTCTAGTCTGTGGCTTGTCTCTTCATCCTCTTAGCAGAGAGTTTCCTTGGAAGTGCAGAATTTCTTAATTTTGATGAAATCCAATTAATGCATTAAAAAATATATGTACATGATTTTTTTTATGTACATGATTTTTAAGGTAAGGAATCTACCAGAGAAGTCAGCCTATTTTACCTTTATGCCTGAAGAATGGAAAGAAATAAAGTTTCAAAATTTTTATTGCTAACAGAGCTGTGCTCCAGGTATTTAAATCTTCAAAAATAGAAACGAGAGGTAAAATTCTATTACCGGGGCACTCACTTATCAATCAAGACAATCAATTAAAAAAACAGATTTGTTCAATAAAGGCTGTAGTCCCAGGACATACTAGGATTCTTTGGCTCCAGATGATTTGAGAGACTCCTTCATTACAAATAAACAGTTGAAGGATGATTTTATCACAGAAAATAGAACAGGATAATTACATTTGTAACTTAACAGCCTCTATAGTGGAGTTGTGTTCTTGTGAATGCTTTTGGTTGTGTGTTATCGGGACAGGTCCTTGGATTCAGAATGTTTTGCCCTCTGCAGTTTTGGAGAGTGAGCCTGAGCATCTCTTCTTATCTTTCTGAGATTCCTTTCACTAGCAATTACTAATTAGGAGGGCTTGTGTTCTCCAAGATAAACCAGAAATTCCATTAGTTACTTGCTCCTTGGAGGAAAGAGCAAGGCTGAGAAACTTAAATATTTATAGGATGAAATAAAAAGGGAAATTTTATTTTAACAAATCAAATAGGGTAAATAATGTTTTATATACATAAACATGTGACACACATATGTAGACAGTTATATAAACATACACACAAGTATCTAATGCAGCTATTAACAAAGTTTACTTTGTCTTTTGAGATTTAAATGAAATTGTCTTGTGTTCCTTATCAAATATGTTGTAGGAGTTTTCTGCAAACATATTATGATCACCTCTTGTTCTGAATTCCTACTCATCTTACATGGATTCAGCCTAGTATCTATCCAGAGGTGGAAGGTTGCCCCTTTCCTAGTTTACCCCACATTACGCACACAGAGAGTTCATGTGTATATATAATAGACACTAATGAATGTTGGATTAGATGAAGTTACAGGGCTTGCAGAGGGTTGGAACAAGGTGAGCGATTTAAAATTGAATGTTCAGTAGCCCTGTTCTTTCTCCACATGCTTCTGGTTCTTTTTCCGTAATTCACTCTGCCTCTTAGTCCGTGTCTCTTTTTATGCATGTCTGTTCTTCTGTTATCCCTTCTCTATTACCTTTCGACTTGTCATTGCTTACAAATTCAGTAGAGATTTAGGTATGTCTTTGATTCATTATCTCTTTGTAGATCTCATTTTGTGGAAGGAATTTTCCTGAACACAGGCAGAAACCTTAATGTTAGCTGATTAAAAAACAAACAAAAAATGCCTTTTTTGGCTACATAAATGTGTATGTTAAAAATATGGTGCCATGGTTAGAATATACTACTCTGGAACTAGCTTTTTCTGGTATGTGACATATTTTGAATCTTTTTCTGGATCAGCGTAGTACGTATGTATGATAGCTCATGTAGCCACTCCCTTCTGGACATTTAAGGTGTGAGTACTAAATTTTAGTGAACATCTTTGAACACAGTAGCTTTTTGAACATGTGAGAATTTTTATTAGATTCTTAGAAGTGGATTTGGGGTCAGAAAGTATATACATTATATATATATATATATATATATATATATATATATATATATTAAGATTTTATTTATTTGACAAAGAGAGAGAGAGATCACAAATAGGCAGAGAGACAGGCAGAGAGAGAGAGGGGGAAGCAGGCTCCCTGCCGAGCAGAGAGCCCGACACGGGACTCGATCCCAGGGCTCCGGGATCATGACCTGAGCCCAAGGCAGAGGCTTTAACCCACTGAGCCACCCAGGTGCCCCTACATTTTTTATTTTGAAAGATAATGG
Source organism: Nasua narica (assembly GCA_028533885.1). Lineage (NCBI taxonomy): Eukaryota > Metazoa > Chordata > Mammalia > Carnivora > Procyonidae > Nasua > Nasua narica. The sequence continues at coordinate 12,258,090 of CM052809.1, read as the reverse complement.
CAGAGCAGTCTCCACCAATAGTCCAGGAAAGTGTCGATGGCCCCATACTCTCAACAGTCCTGGGTGTTATGTTATCACTTTACCTTTTGCTAATGTGATGGTATGAAGTGGTATCTGATTATTATTTCAGATGTCTTTTTTTAATTGAATCACCTATCCTTGCTGTAATTTCAAATTTAAATATAGATGCTAATAGTATGCGTTCAAAGATGTTCATTATAATCCTAAATAAGGCAATAGATTTTGATTCTGTATTCTTTGTGACATAATTTCATACTAATATGTATGTAAAATTAATCTAATATAAACATTACATTTTAAGGCAAAATGTTTTTTCTCTTCAGCTCTTTTATTTCATTTGATTGAATTTCAAATGTGCATTAATAGATGGTGTTATGATGATGATAAATATGCCAGAGATTATTATTACTATTATTATTTTTTATTATTTTTATTTTTGGTAGGCAATTTTACTTTTCTGGGAAACTCAAATTTATTTTTAATGGGATTTTAGTCTTCATATTGACAGTGCATGATGTTTACTCAACCCTTTTTTTTTTTTTAAAGATTTTATTTATTTATTTGACACAGAGAGAGAGAGATCACAAGTAGGCAGAGTGGCAGGCAGAGAGAGGGGGAAGCAGGCTCCCTGCTGAGCAGAGAGTCCGATGCGGGGCTTGATCCCAGAACCCTGAGATCATGACCTGAGCTGAAGGCAGATGCTTAACCAGCTGAGCTACCCAGGAGCCCTGTTCTCAAAGTATTTTAAAGCCAAACTCAAGTGCTGCTGAGTTTTTACTTGGTAGAATTGGAATCCTTCTAACTTCTTAACAGTGATGAATATTCTCACTAGATTATGGTTTATAACTAATGTTTTATGAAGGCTGTTTATTTTTCTTTAATTACTATGATATACAGTGTCCATTTCTCTCTCATAATTTCTTTCTTTATCTTTTGAAAAGAAGAAATATTGGCAACATTCTTTGAACTTACGAAAACAAGTTTATAATCCTTATCAATTATATAGCAATTAGTTTTCAAAGTTATTTAAAATTTATCTCAAATGTTTCCCAGAAAAAACCTTTTAGGCAATATTGTTCCCACTATGTTGTAAGAATACTAACTGAGGTTTTATTATTTTGGCCAGTGAAAATTAGTAACCACATTTTTGGTGAAAAAAATGGAGTTTTACAATGTACTCTTTTCACTATAACAAAATTAAAGATTTTTTTGATGAAAGCAAAGATAAAATAGTAATAAAATCTGGTGTCCATTATGATATGATAAAATGTATAGATGCACCCAAAGGATATAATCTTATGTCAAATATATAGAAAGATTATATAGTAATACAAAAATCTATTTATATGGCATAAAAGGATATAAACAAATTTTTGACAATTTATAAGCTTAGAGCATCTGGTCCTTTGATACCATTAACAACTTTGCATGCAATCCAAATCTCAAGATCCATATGGCAGTCAATTGTGTATACATCAAAGAAGATGTCTCAAAAATTATTATAGACTTATGAGTTCTAATAGCTTTTAAGTCTACTGTGAATAATCTGTTGATTACCATATAAAGTAACAGGCATACTTTTCCCAAATGGATGCTTACAAAAGTGATTGTGATTGAAAAAACTATAGTTCCTGGTTTTACCCTCTTCAGTGATCAGAAACATTTAAAACTATAAACAATATATTCTCCAAGTGTGAAAAAGATCCATTGAGATAATTATCTTGAAGAAAAATAATGATAAATGTTTAAATATAACTATGAGTTTGACAGTAAATATTCAGTCTCACCTGAAATTTTTGTTTGTTTATAGAAATCTGGGTGCTCTTACATGTTTATGATTTATTATTTGATCTTTATTTGAGTATAAATGAGTTATGATCATCATATATTCATGTGCTTTATAATTTTAGCTATACATTCCCACAGATGCATCTACTTATATTTCATCCATCCTATAAATATTTATTGAGTCACTACCTCATTTTAGGTAGTATACAATACAAAGAATACATTTAAAAAAGTCTTTTTTGCCTTTGAACATTTGATAACCGATATTTCAAGTAGCACATTTGCAGCTTTTCACTGTTCATTACTTCATCAAGTTAAATAATTATCTTTTCATGAATTATTTTCTCAAGAGGATCACTGGATACAGTGATATATATATATATATTTTTTTCTCCCCAAATTTGTTTATTTTAATTTTTCAGTGTTACAAGATTGATTGTTCATGCACCACACCCAGTGCTCCATGCAGTACGTGCCCCTCTCGATACCCACCACCAGGCTC
>CM052809.1:12134307-12255279 GCA_028533885.1 Nasua narica | reverse complement strand
CAAAGTTTTACAGCATTATTTTATTTATAGTTATTTACTTAGAGATGCTCCTATGACAATAAGTAACTTAAATTTGCATTTAATGTATTTTAAGTGGAAACGTTTCTAAGATCTACAGGCTAAACAGCCTAAGAATGTTCATATTAACAGAATTTACAAAAGCCTCAACTCTCATCAACAGCAGAATAGATTGTAGCATACTCATTGGAATATTCCACAATGATAAAAATGAAACAATGAATAACAGCATGAATGAATTTTATAAATATAATATTGATACAAGAAGCAAGACTGTGTATCTGATTCCATTTATATAATGTTTAAAACTGGCAGAACTATGGTTTTAGAGGTCAAGATAGAGATCAGTTTCTTTTATGGCAGTGGGAGGGCAAAATGAAAGCAAAGGGGTGTGTGAGGTTTCTGGATTCTGGTTATGCTATGTTTCTTGATTTGGGTAAGAGGTCTGTTGACTTTGCAAAGATTCATTTATGATTTGGGCCAACTTCTCTATATATCAGACTTTCTTTTAATATAGTAAACTTGAAGAAGTTGATGTATACGGTTGATTGTTGATATTTGTGATAGTTAGGTTTTATGAAATTGCTGTGAGCACTGAATTATTGAATACTGAGCCATTGGCCCTAGGGAAAATATAGGATTAGTTTCCTACAAGCCTCTGGTCACAACAGTTTTGTCAGTCAGTCAATGTCACCTTGTTTTATGTGTGTTTTGTTTACAGATACCTTATTTAATACATAGCATTGATTGATGAACTAAACTCACGGCTAACAGCACTATATAAGTCATGCTGGAATGAAGCTTATCTAGCACAGGTACTATCTCTGTAGAGCACATCACAGCCTTCTTGAGATTAGGATCACTAGAGAGCACTTTATTACTATGCTGGGGGCCATTTTAAACATTTTAAAGAGAAAGCACAAAAATACACAAAATGTGCCACTTAATACACTTGAGAAAAGGATACTTATAAACAGTATGAGAGCAGAAAAACAAGAAGGTATTCTACCAGAGCTGGGATAATGTATGCTTTGCGTAGCTGCATTTTTCATTCTTCTGTGCATGAGCATGTTTGCAAATGACAGTGAAACCTAGAGCATTGATCTTTACTTAAAAATTAATTTTAGCAACTAGATGAATTTACCAACACAGAATCTATAAATAATAAGGATTGACTGTATGTGATTCCTGCGATTACCTGAGTAAATAGTTTTAGGTCAAGTATGCAAGAGAGGTAAGGATAACTTTTTGTCTCCTTGAACTAAATATTTTTAATAACAATTTGTGTGATTAAAATTAGAACAATTCTCTTTTTTTTTGAATCAGTTTTCATAATAATCATAGTTTTGATGACAAGCTTTATTAAAGTTTTACCTTCTGATTTTATGCTGCTCAGGAATTTATTGTAACATTGCAGGTTTGTTCTTGCTCAGTAGCAACTAACTAATTATTATTTTCAAGTAATGTAATGCATATTTTTCAGAATAAATTCTTATCAAGGTTAACCGTTAGGAGACTTTAAACACCAGTATAAAAGGCTGAGGTTAAGAATTAATTTTCGAATGGTAGTTTTACTCTGAAGTTATTTGCTATGATGCATATTTCTAAAAGTAATTATTTTTAGTACATTTGGTTTCACACACTGAACCTTTTTAACCTCTTTTAAGTTTATCTTAGGAATAGAAGTTGTGCCATTTTAGATCAGATCAGGCCAGTGGCTTGCGCAGCCTAGTATACTGTTTTTTGACAATGATGCGATCTCTTGTTCCAATTATCTATTGGTGTATGTACACTAAGCAATTAACATAGTAGGCTCAAGACTGCTATTCTTAGAAACATGCTGGCAAGAGTGGTTAGCCTCTGGGAATGTGAATGGTAGTTTCCTACACAGATGTCAAAGTTTCCCTAAATGATATTGGCTCGCTGTGCTTAAACCCTTGTGCAAATGATGTGGTTTTTGATGCCTGTGTGCTCTTCTCTGGGAGTCTGAAATTTGGTTTGTGCCAGGCAGAGGGTGCCTACATGGCTGACCTCCAATAAAAACCTTGGGCACTGTGTCTAATGAGCTTCTCTGATGGATAGCACTTCATATAGGCGGTCACAGCTCAGTACTTGAGGATTGAAGTGTGTCCTTTGTGACTTCACTGGGAGAGGAGTCTTCAAAGCTTGTGGTTGGTTTCCTCTGTGTTCCCCCCTGTATCTTTTCACTTGGCTGATTTCACTTTGTTTATTTTTTGTTTTGTTCTTTTTTTTTTTTTTTTTCTGTAATCTCAGCTGAGTTCTGTGAGTCCTAGCCGATCACTGAACCTGTGGGTGGTTTTTGGGGACATGTGACACACTACATAACAAAATCCTACAAAATTTGGTATCTTAAAAACAACCACCATTGTATTGCCCCTCACAGTTTTATTGGTGAGGAATTCAGTCATGGTTTGACTTGGTGTTGGCAGGGGTCACTTGGTGGTTTTCATCTAATGTGTGGTCTGGACTGGAGGGTCCGTGAGCTTTACGCACATATCTGGCACTTCGGCAGTGATGGATGAAAGGCTGTGTTCAGCTAGGATTGCTGACTGGAGTGCCTGTATGTGGCCTCTGCCATTAGCCCTGACACGCCAATTAAGAAATCATGCTACCCCGCGTAGGCAGATCATTCATTCTTTTATTTTAGACTTCTGAAATAGCCTGTGGGTTTTTTTTTTTTAAGGTTTATTTATTTGAGAGAGAGAGGGAAAGAGAGAGAGAGAGAGATGGAGAGAACCTCTAGTAGACTCCCTTCTGAGCACGGAACCCAATGTGGGGCTCAATCCCACAACCCTGAAATCATGACCTGAGCCAAAGAGTCAGATGCTCAACTGACTGTGCCGCCCAACCTGTGTGTTTTTTTTTTTTCCCAAGATTTATCTATTTATTTGAGAGAGAGAGAGAGAGAAAACAATCTCAAGCTGATTCCATGCTGAGTGTAGAGCCTGACATGGGGCTTGATCCCAAGACCATGAGATGGTGACCTGAGCCAAAACCAAGAGTTGGAAGCTTAACCAGCTGCACCACCCAGGCATCCCTAAGACAGCCTGTATTTTTATTCTTAGCTAGAATACTTGGAGTAATGCATTTTGTATATCACCACATATTTTATGAAGTTGTCAATTTCTTTATGTTTCCCCAGACCATCTTCTCCAAGTTAAGGAATTCCTTTGTCTTCTGCTGAATAATTCTTTATTCATGTTATCTGTACCCTATATGATGTTATTAACATGTAATATATGCTCTTGGCTCTTGTATTTATAGGTAGAGTATGTTTTTATTATATTCTCTTTAGAGAAAAACTCTTTTAGTTGATTTTATCCTAATCCTTCCCAGATTCATTTTTTTAAAATTTGAAAATGAAAAATCTGACCTGTGTGCAGTATGATAGGCTCAGATGCACCATAATGTTTATTCTCTAGAACTATGGAAGCATGAATTCCCTTTGCAGAAAATATTATTGCTTTTTATGACTAGAAATTATTCTTACGTAAAATGGAAAATTGTTCAACCTGTGATGAGAAATGTTTCATGTTTACTCATAGGTTGTCATTCTAAGAGACCTCTTGGAGCCTTTTTTAGTGGATAACATGACACATTCTTGAGTGGTCTCCATACTTATGTATTTTAGCTCATAGTTTGATATTTTCACATTTGAGTTCCTTTAGGACTCCTGAGTGAATGTTATTCAATTATAATTTATTTATTTACTTAATTATTATTATTATTTTTAAAAACATTTTATTCGTTTATTTGAGAGGGAGGGTGGGAGAGAGAGTGAGCAAGTGAGAGAAGTGCCGGGGGAGGGAGAAGCAGACTTCCCGCTGAGCAGGGAGCCTGATGTAGGGCTCGATCCCAGGATGCTGGAATCATGACCTGAGTTGAAGGCAGGCGCCCAACCGATGGAGCCACCCAGGTGCCCTCAATTCTAATTTATTTTTGACGATCATGTTTATCTTTCAGTATTAACAATAAATGATATCTCTATGGGATATTAATGCAAGTTAGAAAATAATTTAGCTTGTATTGTATAATTTCATTTTAGCAAATTGTAAGGTAGTTTGAAAGAGTATTATTAGTGGTCCAATGTTATAGATAAGGAATCCAAGGCTCAGGGTGTTTTACCAAGCTTGAAAATGTAAACTGAAATGAGAATGGAGGTCTCATGAGTGCAAGTCCCATTGCTTGTCTTTACTGTACCTGAGCGCTGATTCAATTTTAGGAGCACCAGTGCTTCCATCCTTAGTCTTAGTGTTTGAATTTTTTTTGGGGGGGGTGATGGTGGTGGAGATCATCTTGATCAGGATAGGGTAGATATTAGGCACTTTACTTGCATCAGCTTTGGACAGTTGTTGTTTTGAGCTTGATATTTGGATACTTAGGGTGAACCCTGAACATATGTGGTTGCATATAGAGTGCTTTATCTCAGTGAGAATGGCTCAGTGTAGATGACTGAATTTCAGCCTTGATTTCTGGTTTAGCATTCCATTTTCCCCAGTGGGAAATCCCTACCTTCCTAATTCTTGCTCTTAGAAATTGGATGACAAAAGCTCCACCCAGTGGTTGGAATCTTACTCCAAAGAAGGATCATAATGGTTCCCCTCCGAGTCTTCTGACCTGTCTCACTCAGTAATTGGAGGGCTTTTGGCTATTTACCCACCACTCTAGTGCCACTGAAGACATGGTAATTTACTGTAGGTCACAGTCTGCTGGGGCCTGTTCATACCCACCTTCTTCCTCTTACTCATTAGCGTTAATATTGAAACCGATGCCATAATAAAGGCTTTCAGAGTCTTTCCATCCAGGTATGCTTGTTCCTTTGAGGAATCCTAAACTATTAATTAGATGTAGAATTTTTGCACTTACGATGTATTCATAGTATCTTCTGAAATGTTCTCATGAAAATGAAATTGAGAATTCAGAATCTCTTTAAAGTAATAATTTTCAATCTGGATTGAAAGCAGGGATTTATTAGACCCTGAGGTGTACATTTGTGGGTCTTTTCTAGGTAGAAGCTAAGTGAAACCAGGCTATGGTTGATGTTATCTAGAGTGAGAAAGTAGGGTAAAAGGGAAAGAGTGTTTAAGGCTGGGCCTTGAGGAACTCGAGTATTTAATGGCCAGGGGAGCAGTTTGGAACCACAAAAGAAACAGGCAATGTATAGAAGAAACACCAAGGGAGTCTGGTGTCTTGGGAACAAAGGAAGAAGAGTGTTAATAGAGTCAAATACTCCCGGAAGATGCTTTAAGATGAGAACTGAGAAATATGCGTTAGTTTTAGTGACCTGATGCTCATAGTTGGTTTTAGTAGGAGTCTTTACTATTAGAGTAATGGGATAACCAGGTAACATAGCTTAAGGGGCAAATGGAGGTGAAGAAATGAATCCTGTTAGTGGAGAAAACTATGTTAAATAGTTTGGGAAGAAGAGAAATGGGCTAGAAACTGGATGGAATTGTGAAGTTAGGAGGTGTTATCAATTGATTACTTTTTCTTTTTTTTTTTAATTACTTTTTCAATAGGAGATGTTTAATAATTATAAACCAGTAGGAAGGATTTAGTTGAGGGAGAAGTCAAGTGTGTCGTAGAGAGAAAGAATGTTTGATATTGGAAACATAATGTTTCCAAGGATTTTATAAGTTTTTTTGTTTTGTTTTTTGTATCATAAGCTGTCATTTCTCTAGGGTAAATACCTAGGAGTAGAATTTCTGTCTTTTTTGTTTAACTTTATAAGAAATGACTAAACACTTATCCAAAGTGGTCACACCATTTTATTTCCTCTTCAACATTGCTGAGGTTTTTGGCTGTTCCACAGGCTTGACAATACTTGTCAGTGTTTTCAATTTTAGCTAATCTAATGGCAGAGTAATGGTATCTCTTTGTGGTTTTGATTTACATTTCCCTGAGATTAATGATTTTAAGCATTTTTTCATCTTCTTATTTGCCAACTCTATTTCTTATTTAGTGTAGTCCGTCCTTTCCTATTTTGGGGGGATTATTTATTTTATTACAGAGTTGCAGTTGTTTTAAATATATTCTGCAGACAGGTTCTTTCTCAGACATATGTATTGCAAATGTTTTCTCTTGATCCGTATTTTGCCTTTACATTTCTTAATGTTGATTTTTAAGAGTAGAAACATTTAATTTTAATCAAACCCAGTGTATCAGCCTTTTTTTCAGTGTGTTTTATTTTTAAATTTTTTTAAAGATTTTATTTATTTATTTGACAGAGAGGAGAGAGAGTACAAGTAGGCAGAGAGGCAGGCAGAGAGTGAGAGGGAAGCAGGCTCCCCACGGAGCAGAGAACCTGATGCGGGGCTCGATCCTAGGACCTGAGACCAGGACCTAAGCCGAAGGCAGAGGCTTTAACCCACTGAGCCACCCAGGTGCCCCAGTTAGTGTGTTTTATATACTAAGAAATGTTTTTCTACCAAGAGGCTACAAATATTTTTCTTCTACTTTTTCTTTTATAAGTTATATATTTTTTAGCTAAGTGATATATTTTGAGCTGATATTTATGATCTGAGTTAATTTTTTTTTCTGGCCGGTGTGAAGAATCAAATTTTATTTTAAAAATATGATACCTAGTTCTTCTAGCACCTATTTGTGGAAAAATGTTGTCATTCTTTTATTGAATTACTGTGACTCATTTGTTGAAAATGCTTTGACTGTGTTTATGTCAGTCTGCTTCTGGACTATCTGTTCTATTCCATTTATGCATGTGTCTGTTTTTAACGTTAACACAGTACTGCCTTGATTATTGTAGTTTTGTAGTCAGTCCTGGAATCAGAGATTATAAACCCTTCAACTCTATACCCTTTTTTTTTCCCTTTCCTTTCATTTTTGTTTTCCTTTCCTTTCTTAAGATTGTTTTAGACTTCCTTTGCATTTCTGTATACATTTTAGAATCCATTTTTTATTTTCTGACAAAAGGTTGTTGGGCTTGGATTGGGATTGTATAGAGTCCCAAGTGGGGATGGGCCATTGGTGAAATGGCCTTTTCCAAACAGTTTTAAATTTTAGAAACTTCATTCTTCTAACACAGTGCTGTAGCAGGCTGGAAGAGAGCAGGATTAAAGACAGAACAATGTATAGTCCTCATGGTAGATGATGAAGACTAGAAGAAAGGCAATGGTGGTATATTGTAGAAAAGTAGATACTTTTGAAACCTGTATCAGTTTTCTGTTGCTGCCCTAACAAATTACTATGAATCTACTGTCTGAAAAGAAATCAAAATTATTATTTTACAGTTCTGAAGGTTAGAAGTCTGGTACAGTTCCTAGACAAAAATCAAGGTGTCGGTCTACTGTGTTTCTTTCTCAAATTCCTTCCCGAGGTGCTTTCTTTTAGGACATTTGTCATTTTGCCCTTTTGATTGATGGTCAGTTTTGGGTTAATTTTTGTATAAGGTTGATGTAAGTGTTGAGATTTATTTTTCTCCCCCTATGAGTATCCATCATTTGTGCCATCATTTGCTGGAATGATTACCTTTTTTTTTCCATTGAATAATTTTAGTATCTTCCAAAAAGAAATCAATGAAATCTGTATGTGTAGGTCAATTTCTCGATGTTCTATTTAGTTCCATTGACCCATGCCTTCCCTTATTCTGATAATACACCATCCTTAATACTGTGGCTTTAAATCTGGTCCTGTAAATCATTCAGCTTTTGTTCTTTTTAAAAATCAATTTGGCTAAAAAAAAAAAAAAGAATAAAATAGATAGCAATGAAAAAAAAATAAAAATCAATTTGGCTAAAATTGACTTGTATTTTCATGTAAATTTTAGAATCTTCTTGTCAGTTTGTTACCAGATCACCTGCTGTATTTTAATTTGGGTTACACTAAATCTGTAGATTAAAAAAAAAAAATCTATAGATCAACTTTGAGAGAATTGACATCTTAACAGAATTGAGTCTTCCAGTCCATGAACATGAACATGGTATATCCTACTATTTTTTTTTCTTTCTTAATTTGTCTTAGCTAGTTTGTAGTTTTTGTATTTAGGTCTTAAACTATTTTGCTGTATTTATCTATAAATATTTCATGTTTTTGATGCTATTATACACTATTTTGTTGATATATTTTTTTAAAGATTTTATTTATTTATTTGACAGAACTAGAGCACAAGTAGGGGGAGCAGTAGGCAGAGGGAGAGGGAGAAGCAGGCTCTCTTTTGAACAGGAAGGCCCATGCGGGGCTCGATCCCAGGATGCTCAGATCATGACCTGAACCAAAGGCAGAGGCTTAACTGACTGAGCCACCCAGGCGCCTCTGTATTTTGTTGAATTAACTTTCAAATTGTTGCAAATGTATAAAAATACAATTCAGTTTTGCATATTGACCTTGTTTTTCACAGACTTTTCTAAATTTAATTATTATTGGCAGTAAGTTTTCAATAAATTTCTTAGGTTTTAAAAATGAACACGATCACATGGAAATCATTTTTTGCTGGTGAAATGGTAGAAGAAATTGTTATTTTTATTGTGGAAATTTTGTTAGAAAATTATGAGGAAAATACTAAAAAAATTTTCCCCCAAATGAAGCATTTTCATGTAAGCTTCAAAACAATTGCTCATAGGATAGAAGATTTTCCTCATAATATCAATGATCAGTTGATTCAAATTTTGATAAATTGAAGATGCTTTTATTTAGTTTTAGATTTCCTGTGATAAAGAAATCATAGCACAATTAATACTTTGGGTAAAAAAATGGGTGAACATTTGGGTGAACTCAATGTAGGAAGAAAGGTTATCAATTTGTAATCTAAAAATTGAACTCAGAGCATAGATATTTTTTAAACCTTTAAAATCTGTCAGGAATCGGAATATGAAAAAAGCTTACTTCATGTGCACAGTGCCCCAGCTATGGAAAGTAAAAAAACTAGATTTTTTGGAATTTTCAAGCAAAAAATGTTTATCTTTACTGCTTTATTACATCATATTGTACATATTGAAAATACTTGTATCTTGGCTTTTTAAAGTAGTCTCTCTAAAAAGTGTCATGGATATAACTGTTAAAAATAATTTTGTATAGGGTACGTGCGCGTGGCTCAGTCGGTTAAGCACCTGACTCTTGATTTTGGCTCAGGTTCTGATCTCAGGGTCGTGAGATTGAACCCTGCTTCAGGCTCTGTGCTAAGTATGAAGCTTGCTTGAGAATCTTCTCTCCCTGCCCCCCACCCCCACTCATGTGTTTTCTCCCTCTTTCTTTCTTAAAAAAAAGAAAGAAAAATTCTGTATATATGTGTAAATGTTATGAATTATCATTGGCTTATGAATCTATTGAAAGAAATAAAGGACAGTGAATTTAGTCATTGTGTATTATTTGCCAACATTTGTTGGTTGCATGGTAGAAGAGTTTTATAAAGAATTTCCTATATTGGGGCGCCTGGGTGGCTCAGTTGGTTTAGCTGCTGCCTTTGGCTTGGGTCATGATCTCGGAGTCCTGGGATCTAGCCCCACATCGGGCTCTCTGCTCGGCAGGGAGCCTGCTTCCTCCTCTCTCTCTGCCTGCCTCTCTGCCTACTTGTGATCTCTCTCTGTATCAAATAAATAAATTAAATTAAAAAAAAAGAATTTGCTATATTATTATTATTTTTTAAGATTTTATATATTTGAAAGAGAGAGCGATCTCTAGAGAGATAATGAGCAAGGAGGAGAGGGAGAAGCAGGCTTCTCCTGAGCAGGGAGCAGGAATCTTGATGTGGGGCTCAATCCCAGGATCCCGGGATCATGACCTGAGCTGAAGGCAGATGCTTAACCAACTGAGCCACCTAGGTGGCCCCAAGAATTTACTGTATTCTAAACTCCAAGTCAGAATGTTTGTGAAATGTGCCCAAATCAAAAACAAACCAAAAAATGCCATTGCAATTTAAGTTTTTATATTATTATACTGTTTCATAAGAATTAGGTAAATTTGAAGCTCGAGGAAAGGAAACAACAAGAAAAAATTGAAGAATGCTTTGTTGACTTTTTCAATTTATGCAATACACCTTTGAATTTGACATTAATAAACTGAGTTAATACAGGATTTAGTGAGTTTACTCACTAGACAGTCATATTTTTAAAATTGATATGCTTTTGTTTCTGAGTTAAAACAAAGATTCAAAAAAGATGAACCATTTTTGTCATTATGGATGCAAATATTGAAGGCATGTATTTATGTGGTACATGAATGTGTTATTTGAAAACTTTGAAGTGTGTTTGGAGGAACTTAGTTATGTGGACTACTTTTTAAACTCTATTTGGTAAAATCTAGATACCAATTAAAGGTTCATAATTAAAATTTATCCTCCTAATTAAGATGATATCAAATACACAATGAATTTCAAATTGGACTTAGTTTTAAGAAAAGAATACAAAATCTCTTAATTTTTTTTTTTAAAGATTTTATTTATTTATTTATTAGGAAAGTGAGAGAGTGAGAGAGAGCACGAGAAGGGAGAAGGTCAGAGTGAGAAGCGGACTCCCCATGGAGCTGGGAGCCCGATGTGGGACTCGATCCCGGGACTCCGGGATCACGACCTGAGCCGAAGGCAGTCGCTCAACCAACTGCACCACCCAGGGGCCCCAAAATCTCTTAATTTTTATAGTGATTACATGTATTATTTGTTTCAGGGGTATGGGTCTGTGATTCATCAGTCTTGTATAATCCCCATGGTCATTACAACACATACACTTCCCAATGTCCATCGCCCAGGGGATTACATGTTAAAATAGTATGTTATTTTGGGTGTTTGTGGTTAAATATATTATTAAGATTCATTTTACCCTTTTCATTTTGCTTTTTAAAAAGTAACTATTAGAAAATTTAATATTACATATGTAGGTTGGAGTATATTTTCGTTAGACAGCCCTGAGCTAGATCATTTTGTTATCTTGCCTGCAGGAAGGTTTGTGGGTGTTTTCTGGATGCTTGAGGTTAAGAGAGGTTTGAGCTAAGGGTAGTTTTGTCTTAATTCAGTCACTGGTAATTTCTTGATTATCCTGGTTGCAACAGCTACTCTGTTAGTAATACATTTTTATTGTTAATAAATAATGCATTTTCTTTATTATTAAATATGAATACCGTGATCCAGTGGCTCTTACTGGGTTGCTAGCACATGTGAAAGTATGTACTAACGTGAAATGAATTTGTGTTTGTATATACTAATTACTGTAACTTCTAGTGAGCCGTATTAAGATACTGGTGGTGTTTAAGCCTCCAATTGCTTGCGTTCTTTCAGAGGAGTACATTATTCAGAGATGTTTCGCATAGCCACAATTGAGAGTTGGCTGAGAGGCGGTGTATGCACTGTAGACTTTCTTGCAACAGCTGTCACAGTTGGCAAAGGTAATGCTGGAGAAGCACTGCATTAAATTGGCCCAGTGGACATAATTAATTCAGAAAAGAAGAGTTGTTTGCGTAGCAGGCATGCTTGGCATAGTTTGGCAGCTGGTATGATTATGTGCCTCAATTATAGGGCCTGGTGGGTAAAACTGCCTCTGTTTATGAAGTGGTGTGGATTGTGTAGTGAGAACAGATGGCTAAAAAATACTTGACCTTCTAGTACCTTGCCATCCTAATAATGAAAATAAATTTTTTTTTGAAGAATCAGGAGAAATTTTTATAAATTCGGAAAACATCCTGAATACAAATGAAGAATTGAGCCAAATTTAGTCAGAAGAAAGAAGGCATATTTAAAAATCTCTTTGGTATAGCAGTTACTAATGAAATCTCATTATTGATACAAATTGTTACATAAATGTATAAGAATTTTTGATTCTGGGCGCCTGGGTGGCTCAGTTGGTTACGTGGCTGCCTTTGCCTCAGGTCATGATCCTGGAGTCCCAATTGAGTCCTGCATCAGGCTACCTGCTTGGCAGGCAGTCCGCTTCTCCTTCTGACCCTCCCTCTTCTCATGCTCTCTTTCTCTCTCTCATTCTCTCTCTCAAATAAATAAATAAAATCTTTAAAAAAATTTTTTTTGATTCTGCAGAATTTCATGTTTAGCCCTCTGCATATTTTTGCTATATTCATTTACTTCCTTAATAATGAACCATGCACGTTTTAAAAACCACTTCTTACCTGTGCATTTATTTGACTTCTGAATTAAAGAGAGTAAATAGGCCACAAAACTTGTGAAATCAGGCTTTTGCACTTTGGTGACTTGCTTTAATTTATATCCTTAGGATGGCATTCTGTCTAAAGTAAAGTCTACTAATTTTCAAAGATATGTAGAAATTTAAATGAAATAATTCAAAGCCTAAAAACTTTATAGAGTTTACAAAATGTAACTTACTGAAGAATATATACAAGAATGTCTGCTTAAAACTTTATTTTATGTAGTACAACGAAATGTGTAGGACAGGCCGTAAGGCATAATATGTGCGAGCCCAGGTCCTGATGTCACATTGTCTGACTTTATATGAGGATCCCGAAGTTCCTTGCTGTCTGACATGGCAAGTTACTTCTCTGCTCTTAGATTCCTCATCTGGAAACTGGAAGTAATGATAAGGGTTATTTGGTAGGTGGTTGTAAGATTTAATTAACATAATAGATGCAAAGCATTTAGCATAGCTCCTAGCTTTTAGTTAGTACCTGCCAAGGAGTATTTATTGCTCATGTACATAATGAAATTTAATTCCTTTTCTTGGATAACTGGGAGTGACTATTTTAATCACTTTTTTCTTAATTAATAGATTGTACTTTACATGGCATTATTACCAAATAGTAACAAAATGAGGTATCTATTCCTGATCTTGAATTTCAGTAGAAAGCAGAATAAGGTTCTTCATTCTTTTCTGAAAAATTATGTTTTCTGAGGGATACATATTACATATTAATCTTAGAAAGCAGTGACTGAATCACTTTCTTGCATCACAGTAATTAAATAGTTGTTACAAATACTATAATTATCATCATTTTTTGGAATTTTTTTGTGAAAATAATATATTGATGTGGCTGCTAATTCAAAAGATACAGAAGAGTATACATTGAGAAATTTTCCTCCCACTTCTATGCACTGTTTACCCAGTTCCCTTTCCCAGAGGTGACCAATATGTCAGGATTCTTGTGTATTCTTCCAGATTTATTTTCTTTATGTATAACTAAATACATATATTCCCCCCTTTCTTAGATATGTGGTAAATGACTGCTGACGTGTTCCTTGCCTTTTTCATTTGGCAATGTATTTTAGGCAATATTCTGTATCTGTCCATAAAGATCTTTCACATTCTTTCTTAGCTGCCTTGTATTTCATGTATGATTGTACTCTAGTTTATTGCTTGATGTTAAATCATTCTTCTTTTTCAGCAAAAGTTTTTTTATAGATTTTCTTTCCTCCTTCCTTCTTTCTTCTTTCCTTTCCTTTCCTTTCCTTTCCTTTCCTTTCCTTTCCTTTCCTTTCCTTTCCTTTCCTTTCCTTTCCTTCCTTCCTTCCTTTTTTGTTTTTGTTTACTCATCTTTATATGAGGTGAATTTTTCTTGGCCTGTTATTTGCAGGAAGCACCTGTGAGGGAAGAGCCAGAGCCCTGGGAGAAATTTCTTTGTTATCTTCAGTTTGTCTAAGATTTCACTGAAAGTGACATTTACAGAAGGACCAATGGTCTTGGACTCATATGAAAGTTCAAAACGTCTACACTTCAAAAGTCACTGTTAAGAGAAGGAAAAGACAAGCTACAGAGTGAGAAAATGTTTGCATAGAATAGATTTGAGCAAGAACTTGTATTTGGAATATATAAAGTACCTCTAAAACTGAATAATAAAAAAAGCAAGCATTTCAATTTACAAAACGGGCGAAAGTTTTGAACACTTTGCCAAAAAGATAGCCGAATGGCAAATATACACATAAAAAAGATGCTTAATA
Source organism: Nasua narica (assembly GCA_028533885.1). Classification (NCBI taxonomy): domain Eukaryota; kingdom Metazoa; phylum Chordata; class Mammalia; order Carnivora; family Procyonidae; genus Nasua; species Nasua narica. The sequence goes on along the minus strand of CM052809.1, from coordinate 12,241,397 downwards.
TCGTCAGTCACTAGAAAAATGCAAATAAAACCAAAATGAGGTACTACGACACACCTATTAGAATGGCTTGAATTCTACACCATGTTTGGCAAAGCTGTAGAGTCACTGAGACTCATACAGTCCTACTGGCACCAACTATAAAATGATGCTTTGTAAAAACAGTGTGTCAGTTTCTTAAAAACTGAAACCTACATCTAATATATAATCTAGCCATTCTACTCCTAGGTATTTCCCCATGAGAAATGAAAATAAATGTCCATTTAAATATTATATATGAATGTTCCTAGCAGCTTGACTAGTAATAGCCCCAGACTAGGAACAACGCAGACGTCTATCAACAGGTGCATGGATAAACTAAGTGTGGCTTATCCATCTCATGGTAAACTAATGAGCTGTAAAAAGCAGTAAACTACCCATAGTCACTGCTACCTGGATGAATCAGAAATTACGCTGAGTGAAAGAAGGCAGATAATTATGAGCACATACTATATGATTCCCTTTATATAACATTCTAGGAAATTAAGATTTAATGTGTACTGTGGTAAATGAGACCCTCGCAAACCTGGATGGGACGGATGGGGTCAGGAGTGGGGGAGGGCCAAGAAGAGATTGCAAAGGCTTTAGAGGGTTATGGTTATTAGTTCATAATCTCAATCGTGGTGATGGTTTCGCACACACACACACACACACACACACACACACACACACACACACACATATATATACGTATGTCGAAGGTTTTCAAATTGTATAATTAAAATATATGTAGTTTATCACAAAATAAACTGAGGGTGGCTGGGGGGTAGAGGTGTAGGGATAGGGTGGCTGGGGGATGGACACTGGGGAGGGTAAGTGCTGTATGGTAAGTGCTGTGAAATGTGTAAGCCTGATGACTCACAGACATGTACCCCTGGGGCAAATAATACATTATATGTTAATTAAAAAGTAAAGAAAAAAATAAATATACGTAGTTTATTCTCTGTCCATTTAACCTCAAAGTACAAAAAAAAATAAGTGAAATGGTTAAAAGTCCACATTGCTAGAGTGGTCAGCATTACAGTCCCAGGCCTCAAAATTCTTGCCAGGTGTGCCCGTGTGCACATGAGCCTATCAAGAGAGTCACGTTTCAGTGTGTCCACGTTCAGTCATTCCCCTTGGGGCCCAGCCTTTCATATACAAAGGGTAGAGCAGTATACTGTTGTGGGTGTGTGCAGGGGCTCATCTCATGTGGCCGGGTGTGTTCCATCTGTCTCTGTGCTGCACAGTATGTACCGTGAGGGTATAGATCTGTACACTTGGATGTGAACACAGTCTTAATTGATCATCCTCAGCCTTCCTGGAAAGCCAAAACGTGGTCCACACACATGGCTGAACTTAGTGCCAGGTACCCAGGACAAGAGTCAAATTAACAGGAAATCTCTGTGAATCATTTTAACAGCCCCCTGGATCAGCTTTATTAAGGTTCTTGCCTGCATCTCATATTCTCACAGAAACTTCTAGAAGATCACCTGTTGTCACAAATTTTAAGTTAAAGAGCTAGTTAGAAGGTTGAGTAAGTGGCACATCCAGGATTTGAAACTGACCTGAAAGCCTGTGCTCTTTCCACCGTACCACGAAGCCATTCCAACCTGTCGGAAGAAATTTTTGCTAATAACAGCATTTTCAAATTGTTCGTCCCTAACTTCTTTCTTTCAGAAGGACATTCAGAATAGGTCACCACTTTTTAAAAATAGATAAACACTGTATTTTTCCTATTGTTGATTTGTATTTCTTTTTTTTTTTTTTGATTTGTATTTCTTGATTAATATTAACTTCTTACCTAAATTTCCACCCTTATAAAAGAATTAGAATCAGGAAATGATTATATTTTTTACTGATACTATGCTAAAAGTATAAAAATCTTTTTTAAAGATTTTATTTATTTATTTGACAGCGAGAGAGAGAAAAAGATCACAAGTAGGCAGAGAGGCAGGCAGAGAGAGGGGGAAGCAGGCTTCCCGCTGAGCAGAGAGCCCGATGCAGGGCTCGATCCCAAGACCCTGAGATCATGACCTGAGCTGAAGGCAGAGGCTTTAACCCACTAAGCCACCCAGGCGCCCCTAAAAAATTTAAGTCTCATAATTACTCTACTTCTAAAAATCCTCAACTAGCTTTTTTTTTTTTTTTACATTTTAAAGATTTTATTTATTTATTTGACAGAAGGAGACACAGAGAGAGAGAGGGAACACAGGCAGGGGGAGTGGGAGAGGGAGAAGCAGGCTTCTTGCGGAGCAGGAAGCCCGATGTGGGGCTCAATCCCAGGACCCTGGGATCATGACCTGAGCCGAAGGCAGACGCTTAGCGACCGAGTCACCCAGGCGTCCCATTTTTTACATTTCTTGATGCCTTTTAAAAGTTATTATTCCTTTTTTCCTGATGCCTTTTATTCCAGTGATTTATTCATCCTATGACTGGAATGTAGCTTTTTTTTCTATCTAGCTTTTTTAAGTTGAACTTTTTATTTTTATTTTTAATAGAGCGGATTCACATACAGTGATAAATACTTAAGAGAAATGTACAGCTTTTTATATCTTGTAATTTCAGTATAAACTGAATATAGCTAAGATAATATTGAATAGATATAGAACTTATACAGCATCATCTCTTGCCACTGGCCCTTTGAACTCTGTGTCCACTAATAATAGATTCTTTGTGGTCCTCTGACTTCTTTGTGAATTTTCTCACCTCTCGGTTTTACATCACATTTCCTTTGTCTAGAAGCCACATTCCCCATACATTCCTCTAATTAACGTATATTTGTCCTATAGGGCCCACTTTCAACTCTTTTTTTCTCTAATTGACTCCCTTGACCTGTGTCTGCAAGATTAAGCTCTTTGTCCAGGTATTTCCATAGCAACCCGGAGTAAGGTCCGCAAGTTCTCCTGTCCCTGGCACCTAGTACCTGCTGTCATAATTGCCCATTTATTTGTCCGTGTTTTTCTACCCTGCATGATGATCGAGGAGCGGATTATCTGTTGTTCCACCCCTGTGTTCCCAATGACTGTTAACTCCTTGAAGGCACATACTTCTGTTGCCCAGCGTCCAGAACGGTGTCTGTCACATACAGGAGCTGAGTAGAAATTAAAGGATGGATGACAAATAATGGAGTAGAGCTGAATGGACAATGATATTTTATTTTATTTATTTTATTTTATTTTAAAGATTTTATTTATTCATTTGACAGAGAGAGAGAGATCACAAGTAGGCAGAGAGGCAAGCAGAGAGAGAGAAGGTGAAGCTGGTTCCCTGCTGAGCAGAGAGCCCGATGCGGGGCTCGATCCCAGGACTCTGAGATCATGGCCTGAGGCAAAGGCAGCATCTTAACCAACTGAGCCACCCAGGCGCCCCGGACAATGATATTTTAGTTTGAATAGTTATTTCACTGAATAAACACAGTCTATAATAAAACAGAAGCCAGACTAGAATGTACAGTGGTGGCTGTTTGGATCTGGCGTATCCGGGAAACCTTAGTTTTTAAAAGGTTATTTTAGGGGCTCCTGGGTGTCTCAGTCAGATAAGCGTCTGCGTCTTGATTTTGGCTCAGGTCATGATCTCAATGTTGTGGGATTGAGCCTCACTCCGGGCCCCACACCGAGTGGGAGCCTGCTTAAGATTCTCTCTTTCTCCCTTTCCCTCTCCCTCTGCCTCTTCCCTCACTTACGCACGCTCTCTGTCTCTCAGAAATAAGTAAATAAAAGGTTAGTTTAACTGCCTAGAGAAATGATATAGAAAGTGTTAGAAGATATTTGAAGAAATAAATTTTTGTGAAAGGAAGTACCTATGTGATTTTTAAAACTTTTAATTGCCTGGAGATTAGTGGTGAGATATTTTCATTTTCAAGAACCAAGCTCTTTTCTTTTTTTTTTCTTTTTTAATTATTTTAATTATTTTATTTTTTTAAACAATTTTTTAAAGGTTGTATTTATTTATTTGACAGAGAGAGACATCACAAGTAGGCAGAGGGGCAGGCAGAGAGAGAGGGGTAAGCAGGCTCCCTGCTGAGCAGAGAGCCCAATGCGGGGCTCGATCCCAGGACCCTGAGATCATGACCTGAGCCGAAGGCAGAGGCTTTAACCCACTGAGCCACCCAGGCGCCCCAAGATAAATGTTTTTGAGGTCATTAATTTTTAACAGGTTGTTTCTGATGTTGGGGAATCTAGAATTCTGTTTATTATAAGACAAGTCCTAATTTTAAAGATATTGAGATATGGGGAGAAAATGTGTGTCTAAGAATCAGTGAAATATATGATTATTGTTCACAGGCAGAAGAAGGTAAAAGAGCTTGTCCAAAGTTATAAAAAGTGATTAACATTCTGGATGTGAATTAAGCTGTAGTCTGGCTTTAGAATTCTTTGTTTTAACCAGTGAAATATAAGGCCCCACCTGGAGACATGTTTGTATCTCAGTGCATAAGATAAACAGCAACAACAACCAGATCCCCTGCTTCGTGGCCTTCTATCGAATAAACATAGTGTGTTTTATATAATCATTTCCCTATAGCTTTATATTTAGTTTGTGTCCAGCTCTCTGCTGTTATAGAATGGTGCCCAAGTAAACATCCTAATGCATTGTGTACACGAGTATTTATCTGTGGTAGGTAACTAGAAGTGAAGTGGCCAGGTCAAAGAGTATTCATGTTCTAAAATCCGATGGAAACTCTAAGGTTGCCGTAGCACGGCTGTGCTGATAAATTGGAGGATCTGCTTTCCCACACCCCCTGAAGTGATGATTGAATTCTACCCAAACTGATTGTAGGAAATAATTTCTCAGTGTTTGTATTTGCATTTCCTAATTTACTTGAGAGAGTGAGCATCATTTATTATTGTTGTTGTTGTTGTTATTGTTATTGTCATTATTATTTGTAAAAGAGGGGAATCCTTGGGTTTTAGGTTGTAGACGGTAATGGCTCTGTTGCCTGGGGATCAGGAGATGGAGGGTGGCCCTAGTATGGGTGGGAGTGGCCTAGGCCCATCAGCATTGATGAATTATCCTAAGTTTTCCCTAGATCTAGGTCTCGTTGATCTTTGGACGGTTACTTCTGAGTTTGGTCCTTGTGGATCTGCAGTAGTTTTCTCCAGCAGTTCTGGAGTGTGGTTGACTTCATTTCTATCAGTGAGCCCATTCACTTTTTAGCTATTGTCTAGTCTAGCAATTTCTCATCAACCGATGGTTCTTTTCTTGATTTTTAAAAAATTTTGGTAAGATTCTTTAAAATTCCAGAATTTTTTTTTTCTTGCAAAATTGAAACTCTGTGCCCATTCCCCTTCTCCCTCATCCCTAGGCAACTCCCATTCTGCCTCCTGTCTCCACGAATTTGACTGCTGTAGGTACCTCATATAAGTAGAATCATGTAATATTTGTCTTTATGTGACTGGCTTATTTTACTTAGCACCATATCTCCAAGGTTCATCCATGGTATAGCATATTCTGTGTTGTAGCATCGATGTAGCTTTTCCTACCTTTTTTTTTTTTTTTAAAGATTTTATTTATTCATTTGACACAGAGAGAGAGATCACAAGTAGGCAGAGAGGCAGGCAGAGTGAGAGGGGGAAGCAGGCTCCCCGCTGAGCAGAGAGCCCGATGCAGGGCTCGATCCCAGGACCCCGGGATCATGACCTGAGCTGAAGGCAGCTGCTTAGCCAGCTGAGCCACCCAGGCATCCCTCCTTTACTATATTTCTAAAGTGCGTACACGCACGCACACCCCCACCCACACCCCTACACGTCTACACGTGTCGTTAGCAAAAGTATTTTTTAAAACCCAGTGTCTTTGATTTTTAACTAGATAAGCTGGAAAAAGCTATTAATTTTTAATATGCTCAGAGCATGTAATTTGTGACCTAAGTGTGGAGAAAAGTCTGTATATGTCTGTCTTTGAAGATTCAAGTACTTGTAAATTCTGATCCTTGCCAATAAGCAAGTCTGTGTTTTATTAATCCAAAAATATTTACCTACTTTCTTTGTAAATTTACCTACTTTCTTTTTAAGGTTCATGGTAATATTTATTTCCTCTAACTGGTGATGTTTTCCTCCTACCTTAAAAGATTTAAGACATCCCCCCATTTAATGTTGAAAAAGTAGCTGAAACATCATGTTAGATTTGAATATTTTTGTTTTAGTATTAATTTCCTTTTTAAGAGAAGGAGTGTGTACACGCAGGAGGGGGAGGGGTAAAGGAAGGGGAAGAAAGAATATCCTAAGTAGGCTCCGTGCTCAGTGCAGAGTCCAAAGCTGGGCTCTATCTTGAAACCCTGAGATCATCACCTGAGCCAAGATCAAGAGTCGGATGCCTAATTGACTGAGCCATCCAGGCACCCCTACTATTAATATTTTAAACTAACATTTATGGAGCTCTTTCTGTTTTTGCTAAATGTATAATTAATTTTTTTACATAAAGAAATTCTTCACCAACCCTATGTCTTTTTGCCTAATTTTTTTTTTTTAAGATTTGATTTATTTATTTGACAGAGAGAGAGATCACAAGTAGGCTGAGGGGCAGGCAGAGAGGGGGAGGGGGAAGCAGGCTCCCTGCTGAGCAGAGAGCCCCATGCGTGGCTCCATCCCAGGACCCTGAGATCATGATCTGAACCAAAGGCAGAGGCTTTAACCCACTGAGCCACCCAGGCGCCCCTCTTTTGGCCTGTTTTTATAGCGCAATTCATTTTGAAAATTTGCCTCATTTTATACAGTTGATAGTTATTATAGGCTAAGCTTCCCACAGGAAGCAGGAAAAAAGCCCCCCAAAATGAACTGAAGAACAGTGTATCTTAGTGTAACACCATTTATGTAAGAATGGAGGTGGGTGAGAGGGAGACCATATGAAAGTGACTGTCTGTGCATTTGCTTTACCCTCAGAGTATCTCAGGAAGCATTGTCAAAATAAATACAAAGTTAACATTAAAAGAAAGCCAGTACAAGGTAAGGTGGAAACAATTCTCTAGCTTCAGAGAATAGTGCCAGTACATGGATTTAGTTTTTAACACTGAAGTAGTTCATTTTCCTTCTGAATTTTTAAGTTTTGTAGCATGACAACATATGTAATGACAGTTAAAAAAAATTCTGTGGCTTTCTTTATTCTTACTTCTTTCACTGATTTTTATGTCTTTTTTTAAACCTCTTTTTGGGAATGATTTACATAAAATTTACAAAGAAAGTATGGAGAATTCCTGTATACTCATCAGCCAGCTTTCCCTAACATTAATGTCTTATATAGCCAGGTGCATTTGTCAAAACTAATGAAATAATCCTGCTACAGTATTAACTCCAGTACAGACTTTGTTCACGTATCACTAGTTTCAACCCCCATGCCCTTTTTCCCAGGATCCAGCCTAGCAAGCCATGTTTCAATCTTTGACACTTTTGTAGCCACTGGCTTTCATTGTCATGATGAATTCAATTAAGTCATAGTTTTTGTTTTCACGACATCGACTCTGTTGAGGGGTCCTGGTCAAGCATGTTGTGCTTGGTTTGGGTTTATCTGATGTCTTCTCACAGTTCTACCATCATTATGGATTTTGATGCTACAACAAAGGTGAGGTACCTTTCTGTTTTATATCAGGGCGTACTTGTCAGGGATGGAGTTAACCTTGATCACTTGGGTATTTATGATGGCGTCCGCCATCTTTCTCTCCTGTCTTCACGCTTTTTCCATTTCTGTTGCCTGATCATGGAAAGTGAAGCACTGAATTCAGTTTAGGTTCAAGGGGAGGGAAATTAAGCTACACCTCCTGGAAAGAATATCTAAATACGTTATTTGGAATTTTCTGTAGGGCAGTATTTACAAGTCTTCTCTCTCTTTTTGTTGTTATCTTTGTTTAGTCGTTTATTTATATTAGTATTGATTCATGGGCATTTGTTTTATTCTTTGGGTTAAAATCCACTTCTTATCGTTTTGTTGGTCACAGTGTTTCAGCTTTGGCCATTGCGAGTTCTTTCTTGTTTCCTGTTCCTTTTGACATGGCTCATTCCCCCTTTTTTACCCTCTGTCTTTTCTTAGGCACTTCCTTACTTTCTGTCGCTAGAAGGTGCTTTCCTTCCCCAGTCCTAAAATTTCTGTAGTTCAGCCCTTTCTCCTAGAACCCTGGCTCTTGCTGTTGATAAATTGTATTGAGCAACCATGCCATGGTCTATAGGTATGTTTGCTGCTACTGGGTGTTGATTTTCTGGGCCCTCTCAGTTAACAGCCCCAGAAAAGATATCTGTGTATACTAACTCACGTCTCTACACATCTGTAATTATTTCTGTAGGTAGCTATCTGCATATGTATTAAAGCAGATGAGTTCATGCTGCTGTCTCCAACTCTAATCCAGCACCATGAGATTCATTCCTGCCTTTTCCCCTTATTTATTTGTAAATTCTTTCTCAGACTTTGAGAAGCTTGGCTCCCATTAGCTACATTTCATTTATTTGTTCGAAAAGTACACAGATTAGTTTCATGATTATTAACTATTTTCCTCATAAGAAATACATTTGCCAGCCAGAGTACTGTGTTTGTGTACAGTTCTTTTTTTTGTCTTTAACCTAATGGTATCAAGTTAAAATACCATTTTCCAAAGTTATTTTGGTCAGCTCCATTTTTTCCATCATCCTCAGGGAGATTATTTTACATCGCTGCTAGTCATTAATTATTAAAATTATGGTGCTGCATAAAATGATATATTGCTTATTAATCTGAAATATGGGCAGAAAAACATAAAAGAAACCTTTGGCGCTCTTATTTCAAATATTATTTTAACATGGATCCATTGTAAGATTTCCAGTAAGTATGGAGACTTGTTTTGTTTTTCTGAGTAGTTATTTTAAAAATGGAATTATTTTCTCATTCATAACATGTTTTACACATTTAAAACTCCAGATGTAGCCAAAAGTCTAAAAGATATTACCAACTAATAATTATTTTTTTCTAAAATAGGAAAACAGTATTACTCTCAGATGGAGTTATTATTTGTTAGACTTTATAGAACATTAAAGATGAAGAAATCTGTCCATTTCACCTCGTTTAGTCTTAGCTAGCCTCTCGTGCGTGTTGGAATATAATAGCTGCGAACTGCGGATAAGGCAGATGAGTTAGGAGAATAATGAAGAAAAACACTGTTCCATTTGTACGTGTTTTTAATTAATGGGAAGCCGTTTCCTAATTCAGCTGAGGAATTTGTTTACCTTCATTGTTCTATAGTTTTGAACATCTCCCAGTTTTCCTGCTAAGGATTTATTTAAAAAATGAGCCAAATGTCAGTAAGTCACAGGAGTTGTGATTTCACTAATCCCTTATCCAAATTCAGATGAGTTTTTTCCTGTTTTTGTGTTCATGCACAGTAGCCTTGTCAAAAGCAAATAAAAATTGGGGCATAAAATGTAAACTCTGGTACATCATTGAATGCAGCATTGCTGTGGGATGCGATTCTATCTTTTCTTGAAATTGAGCACTTTTACTTAAATTCTTTTACCATCATGCTAAGTTGTTTGTAAGCAAATCCCCTTGTCGGGATTACATCTTAATATTTACTGAATGGTTTTCAAGGGGTTCAGATTCCTTGGCCTTTTCTTACTTTTAATAGTAAGTCCCATAACAGAGACGAACTATATCTGGAGCCATGTAGTATTTTATGATTCTGAGCACTTCTGAAGAGCTCTGCTAGCGTATAAATTCTTTTCATAACTGTCACTAAGTTTCCCAGTATAGAAGCCACTTCTCTATTTTTCTTAGGACTTAGGCATTTTTATGTCCGTTGGTGAGTTCCTTTTCCAGGGTACTTTCCTCAGTGGTGAGGAAAAAGTATAGAAAAAATTAGAAGGCAAAGCTCCTGTCTGTCCTGGGAAGGGAATGTGACTGGCTGGCATGTCTGCTTGTTTGCTTCTACGAGTATTTATAAAGCAGAAGTTTTACCCAACGTTTTTTATGTGCCAGGTCCTTGATGTGTTTAGGCATCATAAACACAGGGTGAGGAGAAAGCAAGATGTCTTTTCTTAAGGAGCACAGCTGAGTTGGAAGAGACAAGTACATAAATATAATTACAGTGCAGTGCTCCAAGAACAATGGTAGTAGGTATTTTGGGAGAAGAAAAATAACATGTATCCAACAGGGGAAATGATGATGGAATGTTTCTTGTAGGAGTGATGTTACTCACCTAGAGAAGGTGTCAGGAGTAACCCAGGGGAAGAGCAGCCCGAGGAAGGACACTGCAAGGAAGAGGGGAAAATGGGAATAGAGTGTCAGAGAAGAAGAAGAGCATTGTGCATTATAAGGAACTCTAGGCACATCAGCGTCCTTGGAAAATGAGGTGCAAGTAATGAAATGGCAAGAAAAGATGCCAGAGAGTAGGATCAGGCCTGGATCGGGGAGGACTTTTTAATGCCATCTTTGGGATTAATGCCTGGCATCATATACTGGAAAGATCCTTTCCATTTTTTACTGTGTTAAAATAACACATAACAGCATTTACTATCTTAACCGTTTTTAAGAGTACATTTTTAGGTGTTCAACCTTCCTAATTTTAGAAGGCAGTAGATGATTTCATTTTTGAAATATTGCAAAATCCGTGGTTTCCTTAGGACCAAAAATCTTCTTTATCATAGAAAAGTTTACACAGTCCATCAGTTATATACTACCACAATAAGTCTGTATAACAAACAACCTCAGATATCTTGGTAGCATACAAAAACAAGTTCGTTGCTCACAGAGTGAGCTGTGTGTATGCTAGGCAGCTCTACTGGTTGTGGCTCTTAGAGTTGGCACACACTGGTGCTTGGATAGATGGGTCCCTGATGTGATTAAGCTTTTCTCCACTTGTTTCTCATCCTCCTGGGGACTATCTCAAGTATATTCTCATGATGATGTCAGATGTGTAAGAGGAAGCAAGCAAGTACTCAAGTGCTCAGTCTAGTGCTGCTCATGGAGGAAAGACCCTTCTGTGTACTCTACTCAATACTCTGTGAGTTGTGACATTTTCTTTTCTCGCTAGAGGGAGCAGACACATACCCAGACTACTGTGTCTGCCAGGAGCCACTACCACTCATCTTTTTAGGTGCCTTTGGTGTTCAAGATGCCGTCAACACAATATGGAAAGCAGAGGCCATAAAGTAAAAGGTTGATAGTGAGTATGCAATTGACAGAAGGTATTTGTGATATGTGATACAAAGTATCCTATGAATTAGAGAACAAATACCCAATATTATAAAAATAAGGGCACCTGGGTGGCTTGGTTGGTTGAGCATCTGACTCTTGGTTTTGGCTCGGATCAGGATCTCAGGGCCGTGAGATCGAGCCTTGCGTAGGACTCCATGCTGAAAGTGGAGCCTGCTTGGAATTCTCTCTCTTCCTCTTCCCTTCCCTCTACACACCCACTCTCTGCCTCTCTCTCACTCTCCCTCTCAGAAAAAAGGAGGGGTGCACATATGTGTGTGTACACACACACAAGGTTATACTTAGGTTAAAAAAAACAAGCTTCCACACATTAAATACAAAATAGGAACAGTCATTCACCTAGTTAGGGGCAGAATAGAGACTACTGTTGAGGTCTCTTAAAAATTTTTAAACTTTTCTATTTTACTTGCAGGTTTAATCAACTTTCTGACTTTTAAAATTACAATTTGCTCAACATAGATGCACAACTTTGAACATTAGCAGCATTAATAATATTGTTAACTCTTTCCACTTGCAAAGCATTCCACATTTCACAGAATGCTTTGCCATACTCATTTTCATTTGATATTATAACTCTAGCAGGCACAACAGATTAAGGAAGCTGACGAGTTTTATGGCTCAGCCAGAGTCACAAAGACGGACTTGGGGATCCTAGGATTAGAGCTGCTTAATTCCCAGCCTTCCACTTCACACGGATATCTTTCCACAAACTTTCACAAACCTATTATTTCCAGACAATGTCAGGTCGTGAGCATGCTAAAAAGAGGTATTAAGATAGCCTCTCTTCATGATGCAACAGGCAGGTAGTAAATCGAGATTCCTCTAGTAGCCTGGACTGGGGTCCAGAATGAGGTCATTTTTAGTAATTATCACCTTTGTTTCGCTGGTTCCTGCTCCTACCTAATAAAATCTGACCACAGTCACCAGCAAATCATTCACCATTGGTGGTAGCAGAAAATCCCCGAGTGATGTCTTACATGAGTCCCCAAACAGTTTGATCAGCCAGCCAGAATTATTCCTTTCTTATAATTCTCAAGTTTTGTTTCTGGACCAAGCTTGTGCCATTTTTTCCCTTTTTAGATATATCTGTAGCTATCTCTATCTCTATAATTTTTCCCTTTCAGAGATCTCCAAGCCTCTTATATACATGTATTTCTGTTGGAACTTTTCAAAACTTTTTTTTGGGTAAAAAAGTGCATACATTGGCTTTTCTTCATTTGTAAAATGGATAATAAAATTCTCAGCCTCATTGGAATGAAAGTAAAGGATATAGGGGAGCTTTTTGTTTTGTTTTGTTTTGTTTTAAAATATTTTATTTATTTATTTGACAGAGGGAGAGAGATCACAAGTAGGCAGAGAGGCAGGAAGAGAGAGAGGGGGAAGCAGGCTCCCCGCGGAGTAGAGAGCCCGATGCGGGGCTTGATCCCAGGACCCCGAGATCATGCCCTGAGCCGAAGGCAGAGGCTTTAACCCACTGAGCCACCCAGGTGCCCCTACTGTGAACATTTTTAAGTGAGATTGGTTGCAGGGCTCTTTCTATCTCTGTATCCATCATCTTTTTGTATTTCAGTGGCTGTGTGGAGCACACCTAGAGGAGTGTCCTGGGAGTGTCAGTCATTTCGGTTTTACTATGTTTCTTAAAGATTAACTAGAAGATTCAGAGATATTCATTTTAGTCTTATACTTCATAACTCAAATATTATTTTCTCTTATAGATATTAAAAATTTCATAATTATGTATTAAAATTAAGGTGTTGGAACAATAAATACTGTATAGTAAATAGTCGTCTCTGGGTAGTGAAGTTACAGGGTACCTTCACTTTTAATATGCATTTCTAAATCTTGTACGTCTTTTAAAATGAACGTGTTGTTTTTTATATTTAGAAAAGACAGCGATGGTTATAGAAAGCCCAAACGCAAAAGTTTTCTAATGTGTTGCTAATAAACATGGTGACCTTGAGTTACATGCTATCCTATTAAACTCTAATGTCAGACTTAATACTGAAGATACTTGTTATTGAAAATCATTAGACCCAGTATTTTCTTTTCAGACTTTCAGATAAGCATCATCATCTTTCATCAGAATTTTAATGCATCCAAATTTGGGTCAGTGTTTTCTATGCTGGTATAATGTATAACTAAATTTAGGACTAATGATGACCTTTGAGAGCTCAAAGGACTATTAATATTGCTATGTTGTTACAGATAGAGTACTTTAGTATCCACTCCTATGAAGTAGTATTTTTTTTTCCTATGTAGTAGTATTAAACAATTCCAAAAACCACTCACACTGAGTAAAAGTTAAAGTTGAGCAACAAAAGTGTGCATGACACTTTCACTTTTAGAATTTTTAAAAATAACCTATAACCAAGGTAAATGTGTTACTTTGAAAAGTTAGGGTAAAAGAATATAAACATTGTAATTTTAAAGGAACAAAATCTAAATTCTGTGGCTATCAAAACGGAGTCTCTCTGGTTATATAAAAATGTATATTTAAAAAATTCTTACTATATAAAGGATGTTAAATGTATTAGAAATACATAAATGATATAATTGATCATGAAACACTGGCTTTCCATGATACCAACTTAACACATACTATATTGGGTTGATAATTTAGAAGCTTTTGATATCTTCATTTTTATGGTAGAATAAATATATGTGAGTATGTGTTGCATATGTATGTGATTAGACAAATACAATAGTTGTAGAAAAGGTTTTCCTGACATCTATTTTCCTTATATGACTGTACAATTAAAAAATTACATGACGTTTATTCCCTTTAGAATTTTTTTCTCCCAATGAGTGCTCTAAAAATGTCACTTTGAATTAAAGCAAAATGTTTGGAAGAGATAATTTATTTATGTTCTTAATGTAGATTTCAATAACATGCTGAGTTTACTCTGGTTGATTTTTTCCTTTATCCCAAAAGAAATTGCTGAAAATAGTTAGATTTTGGATTATAGAAAATGGTCTTCGAATGCATAGAATAAAAGAGATTCTTTTAATATTGCAATAAGAGGATTGGATAAACACTACATATTTTATAACTAAAACAGTTCATATTTGGTTCATAAAATCTAAGCATTTTCTATAGATTTCTCAGCTTCAATGGAGGTGTGTTCCTTTTTTCTACAGTAAGAACACTTGGCTAGATTTCTAGTTCTTGTAAGATTTATGTGTCATCAGTAGGCTCTCCTTGCCTTATAAACTTACTAAATTCCCTCAAAAGAGATAAACTATGGTTAATAATATTTGCTTCCCAATTCCAGCTTTCCTATGTAAAAATTAATAATTGGCTAAAATAGTTGTTTATCAACTTTATAAATTTAAATCAGACATAAATCCCTAACCTCTTTATATAGATCTTTATTGTCTGTTTCTCATTTCCACTTCTGCTTCACAAGTAACCTCACAAACCTTCCTTAATCTATGTATTCACTTCTGCGTTTGAATATACAACTATAAGTTGTTTTTTTCTAATGATGATCAGTGTTCTTAATTCACCCCTATTTATTGAGTGCTAGCCACCATGATGGGTTCTGTTCTTGACATTAGAATATAGTGGAACCTTGAGAGACTGTGGACTCAGCAACCAACTGAGGGTTTTGGAGGGGAGGGGGGTGGGGGGCGGGGCGAGCCTTGTGGTGGGTATTGAGGAGGGCACGTATTGCATGGAGCACGGGGTGTGGTACATGAACAGTGAATCTTGTAACACTGAAAAAATAAAATAAATGTATTTAGGGGAAAAAATAAGTAAATAAAATAGCAAAAAAAAAAATAAAAAAAAGAATATAGTGGTAAGTCCAGTAGACAACTCATGTCCTAATGGAGCTTACATTGTGGGCAAACAAATAGCAGCTGGGATCAGTAAATAATTGCAAACTAAACTCTTAAATTCTGTGAATGGAATATAAAGAGTGCTTTAAAATGGAGATTTGACTGAAACTGGAGATTCATGAAGGCCTCTCGAGCATTTGAGAAGTGAAGGACAAGTAGTAAGTAGCCAGGCAAAGAGAAGGGTCAAGTTTCTGTACTTGGTCCGGCTGGTCTGTAGTGACAGAGGTGGGAGAGGGTAGTGTCGATGACATGTGTGGTTTATCGCCCATGTGAAGGATTTTGCTTTGTGGCCAGCTAAGGATTTTAATTGGAATAATAATGTGATCAGTTTGTTTTTTAAAGAATCACTTACTTGGCAGTCACGTAGAGAATGATTTGCAAGAAGCCTAAAGTGGACACAAGATGTGCAGATTGGTATCTGCAGAGATTCGGGCTAGAAACGATGGTGACTTAAAAATAGAAATCATGGGACGCCTGGGTGGCTCAGTTGGTTAAGCAGCTGCCTTGGGCTCAGGTCATGATCCCGGTGTCCTGGGATCGAGTCCCGCATCGGGCTCCTTGCTCAGCAGGGAGCCTGTTCCTCTCTCTGCCTCTGCCTGCCTCTCTGCCTGCTTGTGTTCTCTCTCTGTTAAATAAATGAATAAAATCTTTAAAAAAAAAAAAATAGAAGTCATGCCAACAGTGACACAGACTTTGTGGGCCTGTGTCCCTGGCTTAGAATGTTGTCCTTGTCTAGTAGAAAAAGAACTAATTACTATAGATGAGGTTAGGTTCTAGGTATTGCCAGTAAATTAAATATACACATACAGCCTTTATATGGATTAAGGAAGTGATGGGAATCTTAATAAGATAATACTAAGTTAAACTACAAGAGATGCTTTCATTAAGCAGGTGGTGACAAACAACATAACAATAAACCACAATTTGTTAAATATTTTTATATCATCATAACGATACATTTATTGTAACTAATGCTTTCCACAAAGATCTGTGGAATTAACATGCCATTGTTTTGATTAACCACCTAATAGAATTTTCACTTAAATCACTTGAAAAGATGAATGATGGGCTTTGGGAAAATTCAGTTTTGATTTGGAATCATTCTTTTCTTACTGAATAGTAAGGAAATCCCTGTTTGATCAGAATACTCCACTTCCTGTTCTTTTCCCCTATTCTTCTGATTCTCCCTTGCGGTTATCATGGTTCCACCATTTTTGGGGTGGGGATTCTTCAGCTTTATACATGTCGCTGACCACGTATTCATTTGTCAAACTCAGCATCTAACACTTACGGATGTATTTTTCAGACTACAAAGTTGACAGAATTATGCCGTCTTGCCAAGGGGAATGTACTGTATCATAAATGGCTATCACACGGTACTTTATAGTGTCCAGATTGTGTTTGAATGGATTCATTGGAGAAATACCAGTTCACTCTTTGGATTTCACTAGCTCTCTTAAATAGTCTAAGAGAATTATTAACAGAACAAGTATAGGCATCACGGAACATCTCAATATGTTGACGACCCTCGCATGGACCGCAGTCTTAATAAAATTAAATTCCACAGTGCCACACACTAGATCAGCTCTCATACAGAAGGGTTATTGCATATTTGAGTTTCAAAAACTTATTTATCAATCAGCAACTATTTATATAGGAAGATATGACAGGAAGATTGTGATTCAGGGTCACAATTTGCCTGCTTATTAGTCTTTAAACAGTAGTGAAATAATATTATGTCTGCGTGTGCGCATATATTTGATATTGCCTTTGTAACTTTTTCCACTTTGCCTGTTCAATGACGAATGGAAACATATGTGAGGTTTAATCAGGGCTCTCACAGTGTTTACCCGAGTGATGGGAGATAATGGGAATCCAAGAATTTTAGAACTTGGAAGAATCTGATAAGATTTAGATCAGTTATTTTCTTTATTAGGGGAGTGAGACCCTGAAAAGTAAGTAACCTCCCCAAGGTCACACAGCTAATTACTAACAACTATTCTCTGTTTTCTAGTTTGATTTTAGTGTTTTGTATCGCAAAGGAAACTTCTAATAATAAGGAAGGAGTATTTATTGAACTAATGCTTATTGTGAGAATTTTTAATAACATGTTTTATTTTCAGATGTTCATAAAACATGTTTACGGTCAAGAAATACTTAACGCTCATATAGCCACCATTTAAACCAAGAAATAGAAGGTTGGCACACCAGAAGGCCTAATTCTCCATTCTACCACATGTCACTACCTCCTCCATTACCTTCTTTCTTACTTCCAGAGGTAATAGTTACCTGACCTTTATTGTAATTAATTCTTTGTATTTTATATATATATACATATATATCTATCTCCCTAAGTGTTATAGTTTTGCCCAATTTTTGAACTGTATTGAAGCCGAACCATACTATGTATGCTCTCTTGTATATTGTCCTTCTTCACTATTACATATTTAAGACTCATCCATGTTATTGTTCATACCTGTACTTGGCTCATTTTCATGGCTGTATAAAATCCCATTACATGGATATATTACTTTGCATTCTGTTGTTGGTACACATTAGGGTTGTTTCAGCTGGGCGCTGTTACGATAAGAGCTGCTGTGAATGTTCCTGTGCACAGGGCTTGATGCCCGTGTGTGAGAGTTCCACCCAGTATATACCTAGAAATGAACTGGATGGGCCATGACTTAAGCATAATTTCAGTTTTACTAGGTTGAACCAAATTGTTATTAAGTGATTTCAACTGTTGACGCTATGACCAGCAATGTATGTCTATTGATCTCCCATTTGGTAATGTCAGTGTTCTAAATTTTTTGCCTGTCTGATGAGTGTGTAGTAGCTTCTCATTTCATTTTAACTTCTGTGTTTATTACTGTTTTAACACTTTTTTAGTACATTTAATGGCCATTAGATGTTCTCTTTGTTGAATTGTGTATTAACATCTTCTTAGCCATTTTTCTTTCAGCTTTTTGACTTTTTTCTTATTGGTTTCTAAGAGTTCTTGATGTTTTCTGAATCTGAGCCATTTGGCAGTTGTATATATTGCGAATATATTGTCATTTCTCTCTTTTTATACTGTGTCTTGGTAAATGGAATTTTATATTTTAACGTCGTTGAATTTCTCAGTCCTCCTTTTTCATGGTTAGTGTTTTTTTTGTGTGTTACAACATTCATTCTTACCTCTCTCTCATATTCTCTTATGTTGTCTTCTAAAAGTTTGCAGTTTTATCTTTCACATTTGTATTTAATCTACCTGTAATTGATTTTTCTGTTTCGTGTGAGCTATGGGTCTAATTTCATTTTTTGCTCCCATATGGCTGCCTGGATTATTGCACATTTATTGTCCCAGCGCCACTCACTGAAGATGCCAGACTAAAATTCACTGTGCTGGGGTGCCCCCTCTGTCATCTATTGCCTTTGCCCCTATGTGAGAATCTAAGTCTAGGCTTTCAGTTCTTTTCTATTGTTTTACACATCTCTTGTGCCCCCTCCCAACCTTATTAATTAGTGTTGTTTTATACTCAGTCTTACTGATAGAGCAAGTTCTTCCACTGTGTTCTTCCAGGTCATCTTGGTACTTTTCCCCTTTGCATTAACATGTAATTTCAGAAACAGCTTTATGAACTCATGCAAAAAAACCTCTTTAGATTTCTACTGAGATTACATTGACTCATAAGTCAAATTTTGAGAATTAACATCTCTACAGTATTTAGTGTTCCATCCTGTGAACACTGTGTATGTTTCCTTTTAGTTAGGTTTTTGCCATGTTGCTCAATAAAACATAGACCATAATTGAGACAGTGTTCTGTAGGTATTTAAAATTCTACATTTTTGGTTCAGTTGTACACAAAAAGTCAAATAATTATTTAGAAATATACCCAGGTCTTAAGTTCTGATACTCTGCAACCCATAATTTCTTACTATTTAGGTATCCTGTACTCTGTATTGTTCAAAGGAACATAGCAACCTGTTGTTAGCCAACTCTTTTTTTATGTCTGTCTGCACTGTCATAAAATCAATTAAACATTACAGACAAGTCACACACAGGAAGAGGTGCAGGGAGATGAGAAAATATGTAGAAAGGATTAGGCTGATAAAATAATCATGCAAGTTCATGCAAGTAATGGAAGTTTTTTCAAACATCTTTACAAATTATTGGTCTATCTTTTGTT
This sequence comes from Nasua narica, assembly GCA_028533885.1. Lineage (NCBI taxonomy): Eukaryota > Metazoa > Chordata > Mammalia > Carnivora > Procyonidae > Nasua > Nasua narica. The sequence goes on along the minus strand of CM052809.1, from coordinate 12,222,207 downwards.
TATGTAGTATTGTGGGAGAATGGTTTTTTTTTAAAGAGATTTTTTATTTATTTGACAGAGAGAGAGATCACAAGTAGGCAGAGAGGCAGGCGGTAGCGGGGGAGGGAAGCAGGCTCCCTGCTGAGCAGAGAGCCCCATGCAGAGCTCGATTCCAGGACCCTGAGATAAAGACCTGAACTGAAGGCAGAAGCTTTTAACCCACTGAGCTACCCAGGCGCCCCTGTATCATTATTTGGAGTTGCTTAAAATTGAAATTTTAAGTGCTTAATTTTTAGGCTTATCAGTTGTGTATTTGCATTTTTTAACATTAAAGTTTTTGCATTTTGAACACTTAACACAACTTTATTTGTTATTTTGATGTATAACAAAGTGCTAAATTTTAAACCACATCTATTATACAAGTGTGGTTTTTGTTTTGTTTTATTTGTAATTTTGGAAATAGGTTTTCCCATAGAATTTCTGTTGTGCAATGATGTTTCTCAGGCCAACTGAGAAAAAAAATAACTTGAACAATCATGCATTTAGGAAATAGCACTAATATTGCCATTTTATCTGTAGCTAATGCCCATTTCAATTTCATTTTCATCAAATTTTCTGAGTTTCAACATTAGTCCTGGAATTTGGTGAGTTTATGCAACTGATGAATTATTGAACACTACATGTGAAACTAATGATGTACTATATGTTGGCTAATTGAATTTAAATTTAAAAAAAAAGGAAAGAAAGAATTGTGCAGGCTTGAGTGTGGCAGGGTTGGAGTAAGGCATGGATGCTGATATTTATGAGTAACTTTCATGCTTGTATAGGAGAAGACCCTTCCTTTTATATCATTATTTTCAGACCATGTTCAGAAGAACCCAAAGATTCTTGAGGGGTGCCTCAGTCTTGCTTTCCACAGGAATGGCTTTGTTTTTCTTTGTTTCATCTGTTGAGGTTTGCCTAACCTTTAATTATTAGCTTGGTGATGGAGTTCCACCCTTGAATAAGACTTTATAGGTTCATGTGTCTGCTCCACCATGCCTGATTTTAGAACCTTGAGTTAGTTACTTCACCCTGTGTGCTTTCGTTTTGTGCTCAGTACAATGGAGATCATAACAGGACTTACTTCATAGGCTTTCTGTTGAGTATTAAAAGTGACAATACGTGCGTATTATCTAGAAGGGCACTTAGTGTCCAGTAAGTGCATGAAAGTTGGAACATAAGTGGCTAAGTCTGTGTTAGAACTGGCAACTGTCTGATGCCAAAGTTAGACTCGTACTACTATTAAATCACACTGCTGAATTAAACTGAGAGAATGAAAGGAATGAAGGGGATTGAAGATTCAGGCGAGGAGAAAAGATTTAGTGCCTCTCTTTCAGAGGTTTGCTTGCAGGCTCAGATGATGTATCTTGCTTGTGGAAGGTCGTAGAAGAAAGGCTACTAAAGCAAGGAGGGTTTTTATATGTGTCTTCCAGTGGTGAAGACTTCAGGATGCTACTAAAAGGGAGTTTATTTCGGCCTGTTCTAGACTAGAGTTGTTTCAGGAAACAACTATAAAGTAGATCGCTTTTCCTAGAAACCTGTAACAAGGAGGCTGATCAAGTGATTAGAAAGTCTTGTGAGTCTTAATAATTGAGAAGCACAATAGTTTTATATAGTAATGAAACTAGGCTTAAAGTAGCCTGAGTACGGGTAACAAGTAGTCACCATCAAATTATAAAAATATAACATTTGTGAGGCCTGGAGGTATGAATTGAACTTTTAATTTTGAGGTCTTAGTATATTTTGTTTGACCAAAGAATTAACTAATTTATATTATAGTAAATTATTTAAAAAATACTCATGTTGTATTATGCAGAGAAGCTGTGGCATACTCTTGCCTTGGATATTTACTTACTTTGTGGCCCAAAAAGTTATTACTAAATCCCTGTACATGCTACGTCGCCCAGATTTTTAATGACATGTCCCTTGTGACAAAAACAGCTAAAGATATGCTAGGAAGGAGACATTTGAAAAAGCCCTTTTTAAAGTCATCTAACAGCGGTCGTCGTCATTTGACTGTTACTAGTATTCTTGTATGATAAATATACATTTAAGGTTTAATGGAAGAGAAGAAAGAAAGGCCTTATAACAAAGGAGTTTCCAGGATTTCAAATTTTAGCCAGTTCAGAGAATCAATGGAAAAGATCTAATGCTAAATCTAGAAATATGGAAGAGTTGGCTGTTTGTAAAATGAAAATTGTATTATAGGCTCACAGTCCATACCAGTAGGATTCTAAGCCAACCTTTGATTTTCCTTTTTCTATAGAAGTTACATCAAGAGCAGTCAAACAGGGGCTTCTAGGTGGCTCAGTGGGTTAAAGCCTCTGCCTTCAGCTCAGGTCATGATTTCAATGTCCTGGGATCGAGCCCCGCATTGGGCTCTCTGCTCAGCAGGGAGCCTGCTTCCCCCTCTCTCTCTGCCTGCCTCTCTGCCTACTTGTGATCTCTCTGTGTCAAATAAATAAAATCTTAAAAAAAAAAAAAAAAGAGCAGTCAAACAACTTAAATCCAAAGAGATCCAGCTTCCAAAAAGATCAAAATTATTGAAATATTCTTTGAATCATCATGGCTTCTAATATTTGGAAATTGAGTTCCTATATCATAATTATATATCAATATTATAACAATTATATGATACATTAATTATATTCTAATATATAATCTTAGGATTGATTGCTAAAAGACAAGTTTTTAACACCATCAGGTCCATGTATGTGATTTTTATAGGTGAGGAGGAACTGAGCATTGTGAAATGATTTGATTGAGTTTAATTGATTAGTTCTTGTCAGGCTTGACATAATAATCCTGGTATTTCAATAGAGTCTCATACTTTAGTAAGATATTAATTTTTTCTTTTCTTAAAATGGTTATTTTTGCCTTGGATTTTTATGAACTTTTAAGACAAGGCACTTCCTGACAAATTATTTATTTTGATGCGTGTGACTTCTCAGGAAGATGGATCAACAGGATTTCTTTTTGTTCCTGCTCATTTACTCACGGAATCAAGACTGATGAAGGTGATACAGCACAATACAAACGCATAATAGACACTGTGAAAAGATCCCATTCGCATGCTCTAATAACATGTATGTTGGTAATATGACAGATCTTAGTTATTTACGCTCTTAGTAGATCTGGTTAATGGATAAATCCTGGAGAGGTGATTTGTGAAGAACATCCTGAGGTCTTCTAACATTGGTAAATTCCAAATTCTGAGATTTCAAGTAGCTGTGGGGGCCACAGTAGAAAGTAAAACTCCTCACTGAAATAACAAACTTCTTTTTTATTTTTTAAATAGTATTTTATTTATTTATTTATTTATTTATTTATTTATTTATTTATTTATTTATTTATTTATTTATTTTTTACCAACTTCTTTTTAAAAAATCAAAGCTGTTCCAGAGGTGCTTGGGTGGCACAGTTGGTTAAGCCTCAGACTCTTGCTTTCAGCTCATTTTGGGATCTCAGTGTTGTGAGATCCGGCCCTTTGTCGGGCTCTGTGATCAGCATGGAGTCAGCTTAAGATTCTCTCTCCCTCTCTCTCTGCTCCTCCTTCCCATTCTCTCTCTTTCTCTCAAATAGATCTTAAAAAATAAAAAAAATCCAAAAAACAGAAATCAAATATTTTCCAGTAAACAAAATTCACTGTGAATTTTGCATATTTCCCCAAGTTTTCGTTGTAATCATATATTTATTACCAATTCCTCCAGTGATGGACTTGAGTGCTGAAAGCAGTACCTGGCTGTAGTCTGTTTTCTGATTGACCTGATGACATAGCAAAGCTGTTAGTAATTACAGTTAATCAACATTATGAATTATTCTTATAGTTATGTAATCATAGGCTTTCTTTTTATCATTACACATGTTTCTGAACCGTTTTCCTCTATCTCTTTCCCTCCCTGCATGTATTTTCCATCTTTTACATTGGTTGACATGCAGAGAAATTTTAATATGATTATTTCTAAAACATTGTTAAATATGCTTTAAAGGATTTATTCCAAAATGAAATACATTCTGTAGTAAATCTTTTATGATGCCCACTTTGCTTTTCTCCCTTCCTCTCTCTCCCTTCCTCCTCCTCTCGCCCTGTCTCCTTCCTTTTTTTGAGGAAGGAAAGGATACAAGTTGTAGAGACGTATTTGAACAAAATGCGTTCAGAGTAGAAGAATCATATTTCTCATCATGGGGGGACTGCATAAGAAACAAAGGAAGAGAGACGCCTGGGTGGTTCAGACAGTTAAGTGTCTGCCTTCAACTCAGGTCATGACCAAAGGGTCCTAGAGTCAAGTCCTGCATTGGGCTCCCTGCTCAGCGGGGAGTCTGCTTCTCCCTCTCTTTGCGGCTCCCCCATCTGTGCTCTCTCTCTGACAAATAAATAAAATCTTTAAAAAAAAAAAAAAAAAAGAAAGAGGAAGAAGGGGACTGAGGGACAAGGTTCCATGGGTGAGAGAGTTTTAATGCTTTAAAGGAATGAGAGACTCATAGAACTTCAACGATGTTAGAAAGTGAGAAAGAATACCTGATTTTATTAAGTTGCTGTGTGTTAAGACTTAGGCATCACCACTCCGTTCCACATGCTTACATATTTTATGAGTAAAAACTGAGATAACCCACACATCTTTAAATGTGATTCCGTAAAGAGGGTAGGAATATGGTTTTATGAGTGTAAGATTACTTGAGTTTCTTTTAATTAAAATAGGAATCCAAAGGCCAGCATGTTGACATTTGATTTTCTATTGCCGTTCTTATGTCTGACTCTGTCAGTTATCAGGTCTCACTCAACTAAATATGTGTGTGCGTGTGTATGCTCACTTGCCCGTATACAGACATACACCTGTCAGTTTATATTAAGAAGTAATGGAAGACTAAACCGTAAAATAAAATAGAATAAAAAATCCCAACTGTCAGTTCTCCAAAGTGATTAAATTATTTTCAGTTCCACTGCAATGTATGAGGGTTTCCTTTGCTCCATATTCTCTCCATTTGGCAGTGGTAGTCTTTTTGATTTTAACTCTTCTAGTGAGTGCGAAATGTTACTTCATTTCAATTTTAATTTACGTTCGGTCATGTTAAGCACTTTTACATGTACCTATTTACCTTTCTTATGTTTTCTTTTGTGAGGTATCTTTTCATGCCTGTGCCCATTGAGAAGGGGTTATTGGTCTTTTTACTTATGATGTGTAGGATTTTAATGGATTCTGCATATATTTTCAATGTCATATATATGTGTAACTATCCTCTTTGGCTATTTAACAATAATAATACCCAAAGGGTATTATGTATGGAAGATATTGATACATTTAATATTTCTTATTTTTTTAAAGATTTATTTATTTATTTTAGGGAGAGAGAGAGAGAAAGTGTGAGTGGGGTGGGAGGGAGGGACAGAAGGAGAAGGAGAGAGAGAATCTCAAGTAGACTCCCTACTGAGCACGGAGCCCGACCCGGGGCTTGAAATCATGATCCTGAGAGCAGGACCTGAGCTGAAATCAGGAGTTGGACACTTACCTGACTCAGCCATTGGGTGTGCCCCAATACATTTAACACTTCTAAACTGGCAATTTTGGAAGGAAATTAGGAGTTAAAACATAGACTTTATAATTTTACATTTAAAACAAAAATTACACCCTGTTGTTCTGTTTTTGGTTTCAGGTGCAGTTAAAAACTAGCATTTCTAGTCAATATGTAATTCGGACACAACCAACTAATAGGTGCCTTTCTACACTGGAATGTGCAGCTGCTGCTCTTTCCATTTTGGAGAAAAATAATTACATACAAGAGGTATGTCTTTGGAAGTTTATATATTTTTTGAAAGTAAGCAGTTTTGGTTAGATTTCATCTAGAAAATTTAGAAATGCATAACTTGTTAAATTTGCAGCTCAGGTGTCAAATTGAATGTACCTGTGATAGAAATTTGTGTGCATTTATAACCTTCTTTCCCCCTCTGGTGTTTTTCTGTGTTAGTTTAGCATCCAGATTGCATTATTTAAATATTCATTCTAAGCTGTGCAAACAGCATTTGTAATAAGCTTAAATTGCTTTTAAGTAGCGCAACATTAAATACAGGAGTTTTGGTTAGATTTTTCTTTTATTATTTTGTATTTCTCTTCTAGCATTTTGTGTTTTCTTGTACACAGCTTTTTTTTTGCTTTTGCTTTTTTTCCCTTATTTTAAGGATTTCATTTATTTAATTGACAGAGACTCTCAGATCACAAATAGACAGAGAGGCAGGCAGAGAGAGAGGAGGGAGCAGGCTCCCTGCTGAGCAGAGAGCCCAATGCAGGGCTCAATCCCAGGACCCTGAGATCATGACCTGAGCCGAAGGCAGAGGCTTTAACCCACTGAGCCACCCAGGCGCCCCAACATTGGTGCTTTTATTTGAGAAGTTGTACCAACTTTCTGTTTATCTTAGTCACTACTTGCTTGGAGTATAAAAAAAGATAATTTTTTGAGAAAAAAACACCTCCAGAATATGCAAAGGTTATAACCTACAATCATCATTTTATTTAATTTGCATGAAAGTCTGATGATTTTGTATGTAATTAATAGTCATCAGTAAAGAATACTGTTCATTGAGCTCACATATATCTCAGTCTTTTGGAACATGTAGGAAACTTTGCACTTCAGGCAAAAGAAAAAAGAACAGCCAAAGAAGACTTAAATTGTTAGAATTTTTTAATCACTGAGGATTTTTGATAAATAAAACTCAAGAAGGAAAGTCAGAGGATAATGAGTGTAACCATATGGAGTTTTGTAACTCCTCTTTCTCACACACACACACACACACACACACACACACACACACAAACACACACAGTACTCATTCCTGCCTTCTTTCTCTCTCTCTGTCTTATTATACGCCGTGGGTACTTTACAAGATTGTGCCTTAGCCATGAAGGAAATTTCAGTAATGGACAAAAGCTCAGGTCACAGTAACTGGATTGGTTACCAAGAAAAAGAACCAAAGATGTCCAGAGCAAGGAGAGTTAAAGAATGCCGGAAGCAAGCCTTGACTTGCCTTTTCCCTCTCCCCTACCCTCAGCTATGGGAAATGTCAGAGTTGGAGGCTTTTCTTCTTTTCAAAGAAGTAGGCTTTCATGAGTAGGCTTTTTTTGTGTGTTTATCTGTGTAAGTGGCAATTTCTCTTTCTCTGTTCTCTCTCCTTTGAGAAAGAAAAAAATTTCTTGAGGGACCGTACATCTTTCTCCCAAATGACCAGAGAGTGTTTTCTGACTTTTCTCCCTTTGCTCTAACCTTATCACTTGTCCCCATGTATCTAGCTATCAGCAAAGCACTTTATATACCCCATACTTGTTTTTCTATTTTGTTTATGTGTTCTTGAGCAAAAATAATATACTCTTTTTAGGCATCTTAAAAGAAAGATAAAACTGAGTGCTGTTATTTAAACTTGCTTTCTGTACAGTCTCTGTATTTTCCTTTTTGTTGATTTAAAACTCTGCGATCAACTGACATCAGACCAGGGACCCATTAAAAGCTCAAATCTTAAGGGAAAAATGTAATATTCTTTGGCTGTGAATTTGAAACTTTATTTCCTCTCCTTCTTTGGGGTTCTGAAAAGAATTGTCTATGGACCCACATCTCTTATTTCTACATTGGAATTGGATCTTTACTTCAATTCTGAACAGAAGCTTTAATGTTGGTAGTGGTGGTGATTTAATAATGTTGTTGTAATGTGATGGGGCTAGGGGTTTTGATCATTTTTGTCCTACTACTGCCAGTGCTGCTACTGCTGCTTCCTTCCCAGTTTCATAAAATATATGATTCTCGTATTAGTTAATCTACCATTTCAGCAGGAAGCTTATCTTATGGTCTGAGTATAATATCCAGCAACAGGCAAAATTCAAGATACAGAATGGCGACAGGATCCCTCCTATCTTCAGCTGTTGTTACTATTGTCTGTGGGTCAAATGTCACGTGAAATCCCAAAGTAATAGTGAGATACTACAGTTCTCTTTCTGTTTGCTTTGATCATCAGGAGTAGTCATACTTCAGTAGCCAGGAGAGGAGAAATGGTGTTTGACATTCAGACGCGCGAGTGGGGAGGTGCTGATAAGAATCTTGGCTAGAGGATGAACAGAAGAAATGCAATGGAACTTCCCAAGTTGCTTTATTATTACAGCTGGCAAAAAAAAAAAAAAAAAAAAATTAGCTTTCTCAGTGGGGGAATCCCAAGTCCCGCCTGTTCAAATCTAACTACAGTTAAAAAAAAATACATCAGTTCATTCTTCTGAGAAATGCAGTTACTATCTGTCCTGTACATAGGTGTTTCCTTTCTCTCCTGAGGGGAGAAAGCCATGACATACATGTTTCCCCCAGTAACCTTTCATTAGGGGCCCCCTCATGAAATGTTATGACAATGGGGCAAAGTGGTAATTTTTCAGCTGGATTTATTCTGTATGGGTAGGTAGGGCTCCTCAAAATAAAGAACTTGGCATAGAACAGCATTTTCAGTCTGCGGGTTCATCCTTGTCCTTTATTCCTGAGCAGCTTTTCAAACACTCTCAAGGGCTCAGGGGGAGCTTTGAAGCAAGTTTGAACGAAACCTCCATCATTTATCATCATCACTTTTTGGCCACGAGCAATTCGCATAATCTCCTTGTGCTTGTTTACTTCCCTATAATGTACCCCAAATAGTTACCTCTTAGTACTGCTGTGAGAATTGAGTGGAATAATGTATGTTAATTGCCTGACGCAGGGAACTCAAGAAGAATTAATCCCCTTGTTTTTCCTTGTCTCCATCTCTTGCCAGTAAATTAACAAAAAATCTGAACTGAAAATTGGTGGTTTTCATTCAGCTACTATAATATTTACCAGGGCTTTTCACCCCTTGGAAGTTTTGAGCTTAGAGATCTTTTTTTGTAATAGAACCTTTTCTACTTCTGAAGTTTGACCTTTTGAGCCTGCAAAGCTAGTGAAGTAAAGCTTCATGCACAGTCTAAATGCCTTAGTTCTGCTCCCCAGCAGTGGCTGGCCAATAACGGCCCCTTGAGAACTGTCACTTTATACGCTGATTTCCGCCCTCCGCCCCAATAAGCTTTTAGAAATGAACTTATTTTGGAAGTGGAGGATTTTGGATTTTCGTTGTTCCTCTGAACCGGTCTGTTTCTCCTGTAGCTACACGTTGCCTCAGATATAATGTTGTTAGTTTATACAGAAGCCTTGTCACTTATCACCACGTGGCATGCTAAACACGTTAAATGCATCCCCTCCGCGTAACCTAATAATGACCCTGCAAAGTTGACATTATTTCCCCTCATTTTACAGATGAAGAAAATGGCAAGGAGAAGTTACATGACTTATCTGGGAACACATAGCTAGTGATGATTACACCAGTCAAGATAGGCTAAATGCAGCTGCAAAATCAAAAGGGCATCACACAACAGAGCTTTAAGCGTCTGTCACACTGTCGGTGCTGTGGGTTCCCCGGGGGTCTGTGCTTGCTGCAGCCCCTTAGCGGCCCAGGCTGGTGGAGGCACCATCTAGAGATGTCATTCTCCTCTCATCAAGGAAGGCATAAAGCGAGGTGGTGAATCATACATTCTTTTAAAGGTTCTGTCCAGAGGTGACACCAGTATTCATGCCCACATTTCATTAACCAAAGCAAATGACATGGCCGTACCTAATTTCCAAGATAGAAGTGAACAGCCCTACTGAGTACCACCCAGAATGGAGTGGGGATCTAATCTAGATCTGTCTCCACAGCTCATCCTCTTAATTACCTCAGGAAACTGGTAGAATCTTCTTTTCAGGAGGTAAACATTGGAGGCCCTTACCAATGGGAATATTAGTATTCTGTCCATCAAGAATCTAGGGTGCCTGGGTGGCTCAGTTGGTTAAGCGACTGCTTTCGGCTCAGGTCATGGTCCCGGGGTCCTGGGATCGAGTCCCATATCGGACTCCCGGCTCTGCGGGAAGTGTGCTTCTCCCTCTGACCTTCTCCCCTCTCATTCTCAGTCTCTCTCTCTCTAGTAAATAAATAAAATCTTAAAAAAAAAAAAAGAATCTAATAAATGTTGTAAATAGCAATAGAAACTTCAGTTGTCTCAGTCTGTGTATAGTCCCAGGTGTGTTTCTAGGGATGATGTTTCAGGATCCAGGCAGTCTGTGTTAACTGTATAAAGAAATATATAGTCATTTTCACATTCCTTCCCTTATTTCAACAAATTAAAATTAAAATGAAAGGAAATCATGATAGCATATATAAGGGGCTTTCTACAGTAATGGCACTCAGAGTTTTTCCAAGGAGTTTGTCTCTTTCGTGTCAGTGTATGTCAGGGATTACATGGGGTTGCATGTAACAGGGCGGTTCCTGCAGTGCTTGGACCATGTGTATACTGGCTTCTTTTTTTTTTTTTTTCTCCTGGGTGTAACAGATGCTGGGCATCTCTTCTGTCTGTCTATGCATCACCGGATGGATGTATTTGACTTTAATCTTTGTGTTTATTGCCTTGTAGTCACATGATGGTTATTCCACCCCAACAGTCCTGTTCCAGACAAGAGGAAAGTGCAGGAGCCTCTGCCTGCTGAGTCTGTCCCATTTGAAAGAGTGACTCTGAGGGGCGCCTGGGTGGCCCAGTGGGTTAAAGCCTCTGCCTTTGGCTCAGGTCGTGATCTCACGGTCCTGGGATCGAGCCCCAGCATCGGATTCTCTGCTCAGCGGGGAGCCTGCTTCCTCCTCCCTCTCTGCCTGCCTCTCTGCCTGTTTGTGATCTCTCCCCTCTCTGTCAAATAAATATCTAAAATATTTTTTTAAAAAAAGCACGTCTCTGAAAGCCCCACGCAGGAACCCACACACACATACTTATTACACAGACTGGACGGGCAGCCAGTTCGCATTTCCGGCTGGATACATGGCCACATGGAATAACATTTTGGATTATTTTTTTAATACGGAAGAAAGGAATAAATATGGAGAAGGAAATGCTGGTGGCTTGTCGCAGTGTCTAAGAGTTCATTGTCAAAGTGGAGGTGATATTAAGCTCTTTGCTGCCACTCTTTGCTGCTGTGGATGAGGGATAATACATTTTTTTTTTTTTTAAAGATTTTATTTATTTATTTGAGAGACAGAGAAAGCGAGAGAGAACATGAGAGGAGAGAAGGTTAGAGGAAGAAGCAGACTCCCCGTGGAGCCGGGAGCCCGATGTGGGACTCGATCCCGGAACTCAAGGATCATGACCTGAGCCAAAGGCAGTTGCTCAACCAACTGAGCCACCCAGGCGCCCCGAGGGATAATACATTTTCACATACACGTCGTGACGCTTTGGTTAGATAAATCAGTTTTTTTTTTTTCTTTGTTCCTTTATTTCTGAAAAACAGTTTGCTTACTCAAGTTTGCTATTGTTACTTGAGAGATTTAGATCAGGGGTCTGAAGCCCAAGGAAAGAATCTGACTCAAAATATGTTTTAAACATGTGACGGAGTGGGATTTTTCTTTTCTTCTCTTTTTGTTAATTTTCGAACTTGAAAAACTTCAGGTCGGGAATGTGCTCTAGTTGTGTTTTAACCTCCACCATTCTTTGTTATCATATGGGTCCACCCAGCGTGCATGTTTATGTTATATGACTGGCCCTGTCGATATTTGGATTTAGACAGGTACATATACAGTTAGAATTCTTTTCAAATGCACCAAAACCAGGATATCTAACTTGTATGTGGTCTCCGGACCAATGTGAGAGAATTAGTAAACCTCTCACCCATTGCTGCCATCGTCTTTGTCCTCAGGCAGCAGGAAACATGTATCAGTCTTTGACTGAAACTCAATTAAGGAATTAAGGGGTGCCTGGGTGGCTCAGTCAGTTGATTTGGGCTCAGGTCATGATCTCACATGGGTTTGAACCCCACGTTGGGCTCCCTGCTCAGTGGTGAGTCTGCTTGTCTCCCCATCTCTCTGTTCCTACCCCACTTGTGCTCTCCTCTCTCTTTCTCCCTCTCAAATAAATAAAATCTTAAAGAAACAGTTAACTAATTTGTATCTAAAGGTCTCTTTTAAGGGTGCCTGGGTGGCTCAGCCTCTGCCTTCTGTTCAGGTCATGACCTCAGGGTCCTGGGATTGAGCCCCGCATCAGACTCTCTGCTCAGCGGGGAGCCTCCTTCCCCCTCTCCCTCTGCCTGCCTCTCTGCCTCTTTGTGATCTCTCTCTCTCTGTCAAATAAATAAATAAAATCTTAAAAAAAAAAGGTCTCTTACTCTGTTACACATTAAATTATTATAATGCAACAATTTTGTGAGGTATTTGAATATATTAATGTATAAAACTAAATTTGGACTTTATCATCTCTGTAGAAAATTAGCTGCTTGTGTCTTTTTACCAGAATTCCTTAGTGCTATGTAAGGTATGAATTCAAAGAAATTTATATTTAGAAATCATCACATATTTAGTAGAGTGTCTGTTACTTTTTGTAGTTAAAAGCCAATAATAGTTAAAAAAGAAATACAGTAATCTCTATTTTGGAAGAAAAGGCTAAATACAATATCATGGTTTGTTACAGACTCTATTTTAGTATCTCTTTTTATCTTTACAGACTTTGCTTCGTCCTCTTCAAGCTTTATGCTCTTTCCAGCTTCAGCACGGTGCTCAAATTCGCCTCAGCAAGGAACACCTTCTGAAGAATGGATTATATCCTAAGCCAATGCCAAAGAACAAACGCAAACTCAGGAAAATGGAACTATTAATGAACAGTGTTAAAATTTAGTACAGTTATTTCGTGGTGCTAATTATGATGTCTTCCACTGACAACATCAGGTTAAGTTTTCAGAAAATTTAAGTCTGTGGGTTTTGATTATCTAAACAATGAGATTGGCATACTAAACTTGCCTGGAAGAAGGAAGTAAACCAAATAACCATAAAAAGGCAAACAAAAAAAAATTTCACTGACTCGATAAAAAGCAAGGTTTCATAGTGCATTTGTTTTTAAAAAAGGTGCCTCTAATACATTTTTTCAGATGCATTGTTTGAAATGTGATTAGTTGTTAAGTGAGGTTGGAAGTTCTTTTTGGTAAAATGGAAAGAAATTATTGCACCTGATTGGGCAGTATTGTTTTCATTAATGTTTATAGATAGTTACGATTAGACACATAATAGAGGGCACTTACATCAATATGCAATCTTGTACATGAACTTTATAGTTTGTAATAAGTAACAAAAATAATGATCATCAAGTAGTTGAGATTGAATTAATTTATTTCATAGAGTACTATAATAGAATAAGGAAACTATATTCTTTAGGGGCTAAATTTGAGCTCAGCTCTTTTGGTGTAAGTATTCTATTAATTGCCTGAAATTTTTGGCATTAAGGTATAATTGGAATATAAGATTAGATTAGTTTCAGGTGTTCACCATAATGATTCAGTCTTTATATACATTGCAAAATAGTCACCACATGATAAGTCTAGTTAACATCCATACATATTTTCGAATTTTTTTCTTGCAATGAGAACTTTTAAGATCTACTTCCTTAGCAACTTTCCAATATGCAGTATTTGCAATTTTGCAGAATTATTAACTATAGTCACCATGTTTTATATTACATCCCATGACTTATTTATATTATAACTGGTAGTTTGTTCCTTTTGACCCCATTCACCCATTTTGCCCACCATTCACCCTCTGCCTCCAGTACTCTGTATCTATGAGCTTGTTTTTTTTTTTTTTTTAAAGATTTCACATAAAAATGATACCAAATGATAGTTATCTTTCTCTTTGTGACTTATTTCACTGAGCATTATGTCCTCCAGGTCCATCCACATTATAAGAAATGGCAAGATTTCATTCTTTTTTTTTTTAATGGCTGACTAATAATCCATTGTATATATATACACCACATTTTCTTTACTCATCCTTTGATGGCTGTTTAGGTTATTTCCCTATCTTGGCTGTTATAAATAATGCTGTACTGAGCATAGAGGTACACCTTTTCAAGTTAGTCTTTTTGTTCTCTTTGGCTAAATATCCAGAAATGGAAATAGTAGACCATATGATTGTTCTATTTTTTACTTTCTGAGGACCCTCCATACTGTTTTCCACAATGGCTGCACCACTTTGCATTCCTGCCAACAGCGCACCAGGGTTCCCCTTTCTCCACATTTTCTGTGTCAGTCCTTGTTATTTCTTGTCTTTTTGATACTAGGCATTCTGACAGGTGTGAGATAATATCTCTTTGTGGTTTTGATTGTATTTTCCTGATCATGAGTGATAGTGAGCGTCTTCTCATGCATCTGTTGGCCCTCTCTGTGTCTCCTTTAGAAAAATGTCTAATCAAATCCTCTGTACATTTTCCCCCCATTTTGAAATCAAATTGTTTGTGGATTTTGTTTTTTTTCTATTGAATTATATGAGTTCTTTATATATTTTTGTTATTAACTCCTTATCTGATATCTGATTTGCAAATATTTTCTCCCATTCGATAGGTTGCCTTTTCATTTTGTTGATGGCTTCCTCTGTTGTGCAGAAGCTTTTTAGTTTGATGTAGTCCCATTTGTTTATTTTTACTTTTGTTTCCTGTGCTCTTGGTGCCTGATTTAAAAAAATCATTGCTAAAATTGATGTCAAGGAACTTACCGCCTTTTTTTTTTTTCTAGTTTTATGGGTTTCACATCTTATATTCAAGTCTTTAATCCATTTGGAATTAATTTTTGTGTGTGGTATAAACTCGTGGTCTAGTTTTATTCTTTTGCATGTGGCTGTAGCTTTTCCCAACATCATTTGTTGAAGAGACTGTCCTTTTTCCACTGTATATTTTTGGCTCCTTTGTCATAAATCATAAATCAACTGGTCATGCATATGTGGGTTTATTTTGGGGCCCCTATTCTGGTTCATGGGTATATTTGTGTGTTTTTATGCCAATACCATACTGTTTTGATAACTATAGCTTTGCAGAGTTGAATTCAGGAAGCGTGATCCCTCCTCTTTGTTGTTCTTTCTCAAGGTTGCTTTGGCTCTTTGGGGTCTTTTATGGCTCCTTACAAATTGCAGGATTGTTTGTTCTCTATGAAAAATGCCGTTGGAATATTGATATGGATTTCAATGAATCTGAAGATTGCTTTGGGTAGTAGCTCAAATTCTGAAAGAGGTGCATGTAATTTTGATATAGCATGCATTTTTATTTGTAATCACTCTGGGTAAGGCTAGATTTTTCAACATTCATCTAAAAGGTTTATTGACCGTGATTAGTTGTATTGAAGTTTTCACATGGAAATAACTGAAATAGCATGTAATACAACTATAGTTTCAGGAACATGTTTTTCTAATGAGGGCTATTTAAATCTTTTTTTGGTGGCAAGAACTTTTAATTTCAGAGATTAAGTATCCCCCACCCCTTGGAAAAATATTTACTAACATTTTATATAGTATTAGAGGCATGTATGTAATATGTATTTATATCGAACTTAAATCTACTACAGTTGTATTCACATATAGGCAAGAAGAGGGGACTTTGTTTTGTTCTTTATTTATGACTTCTAGAATGTTCTGTTAGGTTGTTAAGTGTTAGGTTGTAAGGAAAAACTAAACTTATGATTTGAAAGTAAGCTTGTTATATATATATATGTGTATACGTGATACATGAATGGTTATTTCAGACTGTTTTCATACTTTTTTTTTATTGTTGACCTGGGTTAGACTCTTCTTAAAAGCTTTAGTGCTAGTCATAATTAGAATGCTAATGAATGTCTGGGGAAACTATGCAGAAAATATCTTAAAATACTGAACAAAAGTTAGATTTCTATCTTGTATTACTGACTTTTTTGGGGTTTAAACACAAGTTAGTCTGTTTATAATCTAAGACACTTACTATCAAATGACTGTCTAGGTAAGATAGAAAAGAAATAGTAATAACAATATGTAATGGTTTCCTAAGAAATGGATTGAAATTTTACAGTAATTTTTTTCAGGTTAAAAATTAAATTTTCAAATTTTTTATCCATCATTATTACCTTTTAAAAAAGAAATCACTATATAAGACACCATATAAATCTTTAAATTGTAGTTTAATTTATACTGTTGTTTTTTTTTAGAATGATTACTACCTTTATCTATTAATTATAGCATTTTAGGGTATTTTTTGAACCCTTACCAAAGGTTAAAATTTAGTATTTTTCAAAATATATAAAAAATTTTAAAGGAAGTATATATAGTTTCCCAAGTTATTTTACTGAGGTCTTAAATTATTTCATTAATTTTTTGTCTTTACTGACCTCTTGACAATGTGATTTCACTTAATGTTCTCTGATATTCACTGCTTCTTTAGTCACTTGCTCTCATTAGGCAGTTTTAAAAACTATTATTAATAGTTTTAGTTATTAAAAGTACTCAAAGAATGTAGAATCATATGAAGATTTTAACTGAAATTTTTACCTGGCTTTTAAAAGTTGTTGTTTTTTTTTTTATTGTACTAGTTGTCTTTTAAATTCAGATGCTTTATATTTGCTTCATTTGCCTGGAATAGTTCCATTTTTTGTGGGTTTCTAGCTAATAGTAGTCTTTACTTGCACCCTCCAACTACACTTTGATGTTGCATAGATTGGTTTGTGAATTATTATTTGAACCATGTAACTTAGAGGACAGAATTTCTTCATTCACAAAGTGTCATGCATTTCGTCAGCCCAATGTATTGGGTTGAAAATCATCATGTAATGAATGGTGTTATTTTCAGAGTTTCTGGCCTATGTGAGTATAAAGGGTTGAGAACTATAATATATGAAGCAAGTCATAGTGCTTGGCAGATTTCTCTAGGTTGGATTACAAGATTTTTTACGTGGAACGTAAGGGTTATATTAAGGAAAATTACGTTCCCCTATTTTAAGACTCACACCCAATTTTCCACGACCATTACAATGTTAGGGTTTTCCCCCCAAGATTTTGGAAGAAGTAAGCTCCTCACTACCACCATTGTTAATGAATTATATGAAAGTCAACACTTTTACATAACTTCTTCAGTTTGTTCACACATTCCCATTTACTGCCCTAAATTGGCTCTTTAAAAGATGTGGTTGTATTGTTAGACAGTTCTTTCCATTGAATGTTGATGAATTTCAGGGAAGTAAATTGTTGGCCCTTGGATAAAATTGTCATTGGTATAGAAGTAAATGTTATTGATGCCGTAAGTAAAACAAAAAACAAAACAAAACAAAACAAAAAAAATCCCACTAAATTTATCTTGGCGAACTCACAAGTTTTATGTAATGAGTTTTTTACTATGTAGATTTATTCCTTAAAAATAGATATAAGTGGATATCCTCATAGGTAAATAGTACTGTGGTTTAGATGTAATAAAACTTTGCATTTAATTGTATCCCATAGAATAGAATGAATCACTGCCTCTTAATTTTCTCAATCTAAATTTTTATTTACTGGATTTGCTTACTTAGCATATTCTCCTTCCTTTTTCTTTTTCTTTTTTTAAAGATTTTATTTATTTATTTGACAGAGAGAGAGCTATCACAGGTAGGCAGAGAGGCAAACAGAGAGAGAGGGGGAAGCAGGCTCCCCACCAAACAGAGAGCCCAATGCTGGGCTCTATCCCAGGACCCTGAGACCAGGACCCAAGCTGGAGGCAGAGGCTTTAACCCACTGAGCCACCCAGGCGCCCTCCTTTTACTTTTTCTTTAAGCCTTAATGAGGTAACATTGACAAATGAAATGTACAACATGATTTGATGCACATATGCATTGTCAAAAGATTCTCCCCGATAAGTTAGTTAATTAACACCCCCCCACCTCACATAGTAACCTTTTTTTTTTTTTTTTTGGTGATAACATTTACGTTCTACCTCTTTGGCAAATTTTAGCTTTACCGTCCAATGTTATCAGCTATAACCATCTTCTCCCTTCTTTTTTGTCATACTTCCTTCTTCCTGGGCTTTTCCTCTCCTTTCCTCCTCACTCTCACTATCCTCTCTCCTTTTTACTATCCTTATCCTGTCTACTAGTTTTTCTATGTGTACATATTATTTGTGTATCGTTGTATAAGTGGTTTTCTTATAAAAGATCCTGTGGTGGTCTTAACAGATTATAGTTTTATATTTAAAATTTGTGCAGGAAATCAGGCAGTGCTCTATGATTTACTCTGTGCCGATGACTTGCCTCCCTCGCTCTACTAAAAAAAAAGCACACTATAGAAAGATGTAATTATTTATTAGTCTTTAATAATCGTTCACTTGAATCAACAAACACAATTTTTTTTAAAGATTTTATTTATTTATTTATTAGGAGAGAGAGAGTGAGAGAGAGAAGGTCAGAATGAGAAGCGGACTCCCCATGGAGCTGGGAGCCCGATGTGGGACTCGATCCCGGGACTCCGGGACCATGACCTGAGCCGAAGGCAGTCGCTCAACCAACTGCGCCACGCAGGGGCCCCAAACACAAATTTTTTTAAGAAACTTTTTAATGTAGGAATTTTTTAAAAAACTGAGGTAGATATCTTTTGAATAAGAAAGTAATTTAGTTTTGTTATGTAAGGTGTGTTAAGAAATTAAAACAGTTTTCTGTATTCACTTATTTTAATTGAGGTATAAATGATATATAACATTAAGTAGTTTCAGGTGTCCAACGTAATGATTTGGTAGATATTTGTGTACACCATGAAATGATCCGGGCGGTAAGCCTAGTTATTGTTTGTTATCATATGAAGTCATAGAAGTTTTTATTCTTGTGATTGGGACTTTTAAGATTTACTCTCGGCAACATTCCCATATGCAATGCAGTAATCTTGACTGTAGTCACTATGCTGTAGATTACGTTCCCGTTCCCATGACTTATTTATTTGATAACTGGAAGTTTGTATCTCTTGAACTCTGTCACCCATTCTGCCTACTCCCCTCCGCCCCCCTCTGGCAACCGCCCTTCTGTTGTGTGTGTGTTCGTTTTGCTTTGTCTGTTGGTTTTTTAGATTCCTCCTGTAAGTGATAGCTTATCGACATTTGTCTTCCTTTGCTTGGCCTATTTCATTTAGTATGTTACCCTCAAGGTCCACTTATGTTCTCTCAAATGGCAAGATTTTGTTCTTTTTTGAATGATGGAGTGGTACTCCATTGTATAAATATACCACGTCTTCCTTATCCACTGACCGATTGGTGGGCACCTGGGTTGTTTCCATATCCTGGCTATTGTAGATAATGCTGCAGTGAACATAGGGGTGCATGTATCTTTTCAATTTAGGGTTTTCGTTTTGTGCAGAGAAATACCCAGAAGTGGAATTTCTGGATTCTGTGGTAGTTCTACTTTTAATTTTTTTGAGGAATCCCGAAACATTTTTAAAAGTACATCTGCTTCAGGATTCTTTTGCATGCTAATAGCATTTACTCATTTCTGTCTTTAAAAATGTTATTTACAAGGTGAAAAATCTCCTTTTACATTTTTATATGTAATTTTATGGTAAACAGTAGTTGACATGAAAAGGCAATAATTTGCAATATGGTCATAAGATTTTATAAATATAATTGCCAGTCATTTTGGCTTTTTAAAATAGTTTTACTTCTAGAATTGCTTCTTAATAAAGTCAGTGAAGAAATTTTTAAATGTACGTGACAAACCTTGATTTTGGATCTAAAATGTAAGATTCCTTTTTTTTTCCATTTCTGGAATAGCTAACATAGAAAAAACAATGTTTTAACAGCATATTTTAATACTTACTTTTTTAGTAATTCTCAGAACTCCCATAAATTTGAATTCTGTGTGGCAAATTCTATATGACAGATACTTTTACCCATGACATATATAGTCTCTTATAAAAGAAAAATATTCATTTAGTGAATAAGGCAAAAGTAAAGATTAGTTGAAATAATGAGTATCTTTAAGGTAAAATACATTAACAAATTGACTGTTACTTTAATTTGTGAAGTGTTTATTCATTAACTTAAAGTAGGAAAAATGAATCATGCCGTCACTTTTTGATTTTTCATTTGTACTAATTGATTTCATTACTTTGGAAGGTATTAGTTATTTTAGCTTAGAGTTTGTTAATGTCTTTAGTGATGAGGTATAATAGTAGTTTTTACTTAGAACTAGACATTTGCGATTTATAACAACTAATATTCAGTTAAGTATTAACAATGTTAAATTTAATTTCCATTTTAAGAGAAATAGTTAAATTACTAATGACAATAGTTATTTTGAATAATGGTTTTATTATTTTTTTATTGATAGTAAAAGTTACTTGAAATGTCTTTGAAAATATAATTGCTATGTTTTATTTTGGTAATTCTCAATAACATCATTATTAAAATATCACTAATATTTAATTTGAAATACATGAACTATTCCTAGTATTTAGCGTCGAAGGACAGAGTCTGTTGGGTAATATATCTCTGCGTGCATCTACCATTATTTTGAATAATGGACGTGATGATGTTAGCAGTGAAATAGGCTTGGGCATCCATGAAAGGTTTTAATAGTATATAGTAAAAGTGTCTGTAAGTTCTATCTTTTATGCCTGTTAGGAGATAGATCTTTGTTTACTTAGTATTTCTCAGTCATCAGTCCCAATAAACCATTTATTTAGTAGGTATTTTTATTTAGCCTTTACTCTTTGTCAGGCCTTGTGTTAAGTACTAGAGTGATGTGGGAGAGAGTCTATGTCTGAGAAGCTGAAGTGCCGGTGGTTGGAGACAGACCACAATATCATAATCTCAGGTATTAATAACTGTTATGGTAGAGAGTCCTAGAGTAGAGTGTGAGGAGATTTTGGTCATTGTTGGGAAAGGCCTTGCTGGAGTAGGAGACATTTCAGTTTTGGGCTAAGTGATGAGAAGGAAGCAGCACGTAAATAACTTTTTTTTTTTAAGTTTTAGTTCCCGTATAGTTAACATACAGTGTTATATTAGTTTCAAGCGTACAATATAGTGATTTAGCAATTCTGTACGTTACTCAGTGCTCATCCTCTTAAGTCTACCTTTAATCCCCTTCACCATTTCATCTATCCCTCCACCCACCTCCCCTCTGGTAACCATCTCTTTGTTCTCTGTATAGTTAAGAGTCTGTTTTTTGGTTTATCTCTTTTTTCTTTGTTTTGTTTCTTAAATTCTAGATACAAGTGAAATCATATCATACTGTTTTTTTTTCTGACTGATTTATTTTACTTAGCATTACACTGTCTAGATCCATCCATGTTGTTACAAATGGCAAGTTTTCATTCTTTTAATGGCTGAATATTATTCCATTGTATAGATGTACTACATCTCCTTATCCATTCATCAACTGATAGACACTTGGGCTGCTTCCATAATTTGGCTATTGTAAATAATGCTGCAGTAAGCATAGTGGGACACATATCTTTTTGAATTAGTGTTCTCCTGTTCTTTGGTTAAATACCCTAAAGTTTGATTACTGGATCATAAGGCAGTTTTATTTTTAGCTTTTTGAAGAACTTCCATACTGTTTTCCACAGCGGCTGCACCTGTTTCCATCATCACCAACAGTATATGAGGGTTCCTTTTTTCCATTTCCTTACCAACACTTGTTGTTTCTTGTGTTTTTAATTTTAGCCATTCTGACAGGCGTGAGGTAATAACTCACTGTGGTTCTGATTTGCATTTCTCCGATGATGAGTGTGTGTGTGTCTTTTGGTTATCTGGATATCTTTGGCTTCTACCTATTTTTTAATTGGATTATTTGTTTTTTTGGGGGTTGAGTTGTATGAATTTTTAATATGTTTTATATTAACCTCTTAAGAATTTTTTAAGAAGATTTTATTTTTTTTAAGTAATCTCTACCCCCCATTGTGGGGCTGAAACTCACACCCTTGTGATCAAGAGTGCATGCTCTACTGATAGCCAGCCAGGCACCCCCAAGAATTTTTGAGAGAAATAATAGTTCAGTGGTTTCAAAGGAGAGGAATTTTTTGGGGGAGATTCGGGGTATTAAGGATAGCTATCTGGGTAGATTGGTAAACTTGTTTGAAGGGGAAAAAAAAGACACAATTTTTATCTATTTGCATTTTTTTTTCCCCATGAGGAAGGTGGCAAAGTTACCAACTGAGCATGAAGGAAGATACTGAGATAGAGATGTGTGTACAGAGGGAGGAAATGTGAAATAGTTATCTAGAGAGTGGATTTACCGGGGGAGGGAGTAGGGGTTGTTTGGCATTGTGGTGTGGGCCTTTCAGATTCATGAGTAGGAATTTGAAGTTGATCTGGTCAGCTTGGCTGTGTGATTTGTGTTTGTGTGTGCACACGCCACATTCTGCTGTGGTGCATAATCCTAGAGGAAGCACCCCATTGAATTGGGGTGTTGTTAGATGAGCACCAGGGAAGGAGAGGGGATAAGCCAATGTGCTCTAATGCTAGACCATAGAATCTAGGCTGGATAAGGAGGTCAGAAGGACATCGAGACCATGGATACTCAGAAAGTGGTATGGTCATTGATTGGAGGTCTTAAAGAATCAAGAGGCTATAGAATTGGATGGAAACGTTTTGGGATATGTAAGTCTCCAGGGATAAGACTAGTGGTGGGATGTAAGTGCTAAATTTATGAATGAGTGAAGGGAAGTGAGTGGAGGTTAATAGTAAGGTCAACAAGGAGGGTAAGGAGGGGCACCTGGGTGGCTCAGTTGGTTAAGCGTCTGCCTTCGGCTCAGGTGGTGATCCCGGGGTCCTGGGATTGAGCCCCACATTGGGCTCCCTGCTCAGCGTGGGAAGTCTGCTTCTTCCTCTCCCTTTGCCATTCCCCAGCCCCCTTGCCCACTTGTGTGCACCCGCTCTTTCTTTCTCTCAAATAGGTAAATAAAATCTTTTTTAAAAAAACAAGGCAGGTGGGGTGCCTGGGTGGCTCAGCCGTTAAGCGTTAAGCGGCTGCCTTAGCCTCGGGTTATGATCCCGGGGTCCTGGGATCAGCCCAGCATCAGGCTCCTTGCTCATCAGGAGGCCTGCTTCTCCCGCTCCCACTCCCCCTGCTTGTATTCTCTCTCTCGCTGTTTGCCGTGTCTCTCTGTCAAATAAATAAATCTTTAAAAAAAAAAAAAGGGTAAGGGGTAATAAGGTCTAATAATGCATTGCAGATGGGTAGAGGTTTCTGATGAAGGAGGGAACAAGAGAGTTGGATGGAAAGTGACAGTGGCCATCAAAGAGGAAAGTGATGGGAAAAGCGATGGGAACCTCCACTTCATAGGGGCTGCAGGTGAAGCAGTGTCCCGAGGGGATAGCAAGTTGTAGTTAATGTGAGGGAAACACTCAGAGGATAGGAGAGTCTACTGATAACTAGGTTGATTGTCTCATTTATTATATAAATGAAGATAATTCCATCTCTTGGATGAGATACATGGATGCAGTAGAGAAATACAGTAATGTGCAAACTAATACCTAGTGACTCTGTTAATGACTGAAAGTGAATTTTAAAAGCTACAGTGGAGAGATTTATTCATTGTACATATATGTTTTCCAGAGCACCAAGCAATTAACTCTCTGTGGACACTGACCTAGTTCTATAAATTTAATTGAGTTCTGATAGTACCTGGAGTTAGCTAGCCTCAGATCCCACGGGTTAAGCTCTCAGTCCTATAGGACCTCCCCTCCCCAACGCCCGCTTTGGACGCCAATCTCAACCAACCAGCTGTAGTTACGACCTTCTCCTTAGGTTTGATTAATTTCCTAGGGCGGCTCACAGAACTCAGGGAAACAATTTACTTACTAGATCACCAGTTTATTATAAAAGAATATAACGCAGAAACAGGCAGGCAGAAGATATGCATAGGGCAGGGTATGTGGGAAGGGGCTCTAAGCTTCCCTACTGTCCCCGTATCTCCAAACCTGAAAGTTCTCCCAATCCTGTCCTTTTGGATTTTTATGCAGGCCTCATTACACAGGTGTGACTGATTAATTCAGCGGCTGTTGATTATTGATGTAGCCTCCAACTTCTCTCCCTTCCCTGGTCTTTCTTTTTCTGGCTTATTTCATGCAGCATAAGGCCCCCACATTCATTCATATTGTTGCAAATGGCAGGATTCCATTTTTTATGTCTAAATAATATTTCATTGTACCCATGTGTCCGTGTACGTCCTCGTACACACCACATTTTCTTTGTCCATTCATCCACTGAAGGACGTTTAGGTTGTCCCCATATCCTGGCTGTTGTGAATAATGCTGCAATAACATGGGTTTGCTCTGACCTTCGGATTTCAGTTCCTTTGGCTATATAGACAGGAGTGGGATTGCTGGGTCATGTGGTGGTTCAGTTTTTAGGTTTCTGAGAACCTGCCATGCTGTTTTCCATAACGGCTGTAACATTTTACATTCCTACCTGCAGTGTAGAAGGGTTCCTGTTTCTCACCATCCTCAGTCAGTCTTGTTCTCTATTGTCCTCTTGATGATAGCCATTCTACCAAGTGTGTTGTCGGTATCTCATAGCGGTTTTGATTTGCATTCCCTAACGATGAGCGATCACTAGTGAAGCAAGGCCCAACGATACGCATTTTGTAAGAAGCACCGGACGTGATAAATATAAAGACAAGGTTAAAATTCAAAGGATGGGAAAATATATACCACGTAGACCTTGACTTTCTTCATTTTCTAATTCACCTTATTTATCGCTCACTCAGCAAGTATATATCTAACACCTAGTAGGTGTCAGGCACTGTCTCAAGGATACTGATGTACATTAAAAAACATAGCTATTTGAATTTTCCAGTGTTTTGGATTTTAGATGGAAAAATTTGATGGTGATAGAACATTTATAGGATATAAATGCTTATACCTAAAAAAAGGCTTGTTCTTAAAAGAAAAAAGCAAACTTGTACCACCAACTGTCCAGTTAGTTCTCTTTTTGTAGTTATAAATGTCTACCAGAAAAAGAAATACTTTTAATCATGGTGGTAAGCATCAGTAGTTTATAGTAAATTCTTTAATCCTGTCTGGATCTCTATACGGAAGGATACAGCAACAGTAATATTTTACATATCTTGTTGGTTGAAATATTTGTTTCAGTCCTTGTGATCTAGTCATTAATTCCTTAATTTACCATTTTAGAAACCATGTCACATCCACTTCCTCTTTGAATGGAGGATAAGATCTGATTTTTCCTCCCGAGCCCAGGATGTTGCTCTCAACGTGTGGTGTGCATCTCTGTCAGAAGTGAATAAAAGCTTCATTAGATGTTCCTTATAAAGAAAATTAATTTTCCTTTCTTAACCTACTGCACTTCATCATCATCGGAATGTGGTTCAGAAGAGGGACTGTAATACATGTTGACAGGGCCTTCCTGTAGGGAGGTTGCTCCAGTTAGCTTGCTGATTTCTACAGGAAAGTGCCTTGCCTAGTGCATAATTCAGCTGAGAGAGTAGCAAGGGATCGGGCTGACCAATGACTTCAGTGAGGAAATCATGTTGGAACCAACATAT
The DNA here is from genome assembly GCA_028533885.1 of Nasua narica. Lineage (NCBI taxonomy): Eukaryota > Metazoa > Chordata > Mammalia > Carnivora > Procyonidae > Nasua > Nasua narica. The sequence continues at coordinate 12,196,844 of CM052809.1, read as the reverse complement.
TCTATGTAAAATGTATGATATTCTTAATGCTCACATTTAATATTTAATAAATGCAGTCCTGAAGGGTAGTCTTTGAACCGCAAGTTCAGCTACCTGACTGGCATTTCTGCATGCCACAATTAGAGCTGTCAAAACAATCTCCTTTAAAATAGAACCAGAAGGAGCTTGAGTGTTGTTATCTGGAGTCATACCAGCCTTACTTGATGTGCATACAGAGATTCCGCCAAAAGGTGAGGCTAAAAAATATTTTCTGGTTATAAGTACTGCTCTATCCGTAACACACACCAAGGAAGTGACACATTTTTCAAGGCTAATGGTGAGATCTTTTTCTTTAATTATTTAGATATTTATGAGTAGGAAGGCATAGCCAAAAAAAATATATATGAAAAAAACGTGTAGGTAAACATTTCTCAAATATATTGGGAGATATGGAAAAGAAAATAGGGTGATGTAGGTAGAATCCTAAAATAATTGTCCATTAATGAGCATCCTACCTCTAACAAAACTGCTTTCAATCTTTTATGTTAAGACTGTATAAAGTAAGTAAAGTAAGATAAATGGCTCATAGATCTCTAATCTCTTCTTTCAGCAAAATATTTTCTCAAATGATTAAAATATGAATCTGGGTTTCCTAATTCACAAGTAAAATTCTCACTGTTCCTTGCTAGGATCCCTCCAGTCAACCATACAGAATTCCAGTATTTTAGAAGATGCATTTCTTGCACCACCTTCTTGTTCCTCTTCAAGCTTATTTGCCCATTTATTTGGAAAAAAAAATAATGTAGAAAAGTTCTGTCTCTTCCTTTTTTATTCTTAAGGTGACTTTGCCTGATTTTATTATAAGCCAGGGTTGTGATTGTCAGACTTTAAAATTTCGATAGAAATTCTGCAACAGATTCTGTGGCATCACCTCAAACACGATGTCAGGTGGATCTTCTGACTCCTATTAGGTAGGAAATGAATGACAAAGTCGTTATCATAATAAAATGGATTCTGCTCTCAAACTGTCTGACTTGCTCAACCCTCAGGTTGTGCAAAGTGAAACCCTGGTTCCTGCAAGAGGTGGAATTTATTTTATTTTTAAAAGCTGTTATTTACTTATTTTAGAGAGAAAGAGCAAGCAAGTGGGGGGGAAAGGGCAGAGGGAGAGAGAGAATCTCAAGCACACTCTGTGAGCACAGAGCTGGACATGGGGCTTGATTTCATGGACCCTGAGATCATGGCCTGAGCGGAAATCAAGAGTCGGACGCTTATCCGATTGAGCCACCCCGGGCCCCTGCAATATGTGGCATTTAAAAATGTACCTGCTGCCTTCTGAAGGAAAGGCTAAATGTATTATTTATTTACGGGTTTTATGCTTACAGCCTCACTGTTCACTCCCCAGGTTCTCCCCCTTGACTTTATACTGTGACCATTTCCAGCCGAGTGCTGAAGATGGACCAGCTAACAGTTGGTCATCGCTCTAGAGTGCAGGGGTCAGCCCCACCCGAGGAGAGCTGTTAGAGAGTGAAGCTTTCAGGACTGGCCGAAGAGGAGCCCTTCAGACCATCTCACAGGTACATCAGTAGCTACACCACACAAAGGAAATCCTCGGAGCCTGCAGCAGGCTGACTCTCATCATTCCTCCTTCTCATGGAGATGCTGTCCAGGATCCTAACAGTGCTGGGGACCCTGTCAGGGTTAGCCTTTCGAGATGTAGGGTTTTCCTTATTGTATCTCCGGAGCTCCTCATGAAACACAGATGTGCTATCTCACAAATGGTCATCACACATGGCTAGGAAAGAAAAAGATAAATGTTCCCTGGTCTATAAAGACCCTCATAGACTGGAGGTAGTAGGGGAGAAGAGGGGCATAAAGGTAGTTCAGAGGGAAGGGAGTTCAAGCCCCCTGAAATGCTACCCTTAGAGACATCAGTCTTGAGAATAGGAAGCCCCTCCTGGGGTCACACAGATTCCTTTACAAATTAATTACTCTTTTTTTTTTTAAGATTTTATTTATTTATTTGACAGAGAGATCACAAGTAGGCAGAGAGAGAGGGGGAAGCAGGCTCCCCGCTGAGCAGAGAGCCCGATGACGGGCTCGATCCCAGGACCCTGAGATCATGACCTGAGCCGAAGGCAGAGGCTTTAACCCACTGAGCCACCCAGCCGCCCCATGAATTAATTACTCTTGATAGAAAAGTTCGATAAAATTATTGAAGGGCTGTCATAAAAAATACACCTATCTGTATAGACATCTGCAGGAGCATTGTCCCCATCAGAATAACTAGGTTAGGAGGTTATACATATATTCTGCAATATTTTTGGAAATGTTTCCAGATTATTCTTAAAGATAAGAAAATTTTTTCTTGATTTATTAAAGTATTCAAAACCTTAGGTCAAAATAGTAAGAAAGTGGAAATCAAACTAGTTTTACTGAGCAAATATGGTGAATAAATTATAGTTTGTTTCTTTAGAGTTAAAAAGAAAATCCAAACACTTCACCATTTTTGTACATCAAGCCTAATTGCCCATGTAGCATGAATTCTTCATGAAGGATTCCAATGATTTGAAAGAAAAAGTCAACATTTACATTACTTATGAGAGTCAGGCACCTCGACATTGTAAGGCTTCTGAGTATTGGGAATTTATTCTGATTTTTTGATTACTAATGTCTAGTATTTTCTGTAACATTAAGCTTTTTTTGGTCAAAAAAAATCAACTCTTCATGTTTTGTTCAAAGTCTATGACAAAATAATTGCTAACCCTTTTTCACATTAATGTTATTTCACAGTTATCTTTCCTTTCATCTGAATTCAACTCCTCAGTAATCCACTCTGTCTTAATGAACTGTCTTACCTTTTTAGTATTTTCTTGTTGAAAATTTTCATGAGCCTTGAAGATATTTGGACAGCTTACCACTTCCTGTGTAATTGTGGTTATCTTTTTGTCTTTCTTTAAAACTTCTGAAGAGCCCAAAAACCTCTACCTTAACATAATTTCATCTGTGAGACTTTAAACAGGTCAAAATACCTATCTAGAAAAACCTACTGTTTTTTGACTAGTTTTTTGTTTTGTTTTGTTTTGTTTTAAGATCTTATCTATTTGAAAGAGAGAGAGAGACAGAGAGAGAGAGAGAAGAGAATGTACAAATAGGCGGAGAGGGAAAAGCAGGCTCCCCACTGAGCAGAAAGCCCAATGTGGGGCTCAGTCCCAGGACCGTGGGATCATGACCTGAGCTGCAGGCAGACACTTAACCGACTAAATACCTAGGTGCCCCATTTTTTGACCCGTGTTAACCAGCCACTTTTCTGAGGACCTACAGAAGCAGAAATGTACAAAATAATAGCAAGACTTTACTAACTGATGTTGAAAGTGTAGCTGCAAGTTGTAATGTAGCATTCCTTTAATCAGGCTTCCCTGTAACTGAAATACTTACCTTCCTGTTCTTAGTTGGGAATCTCAGCTCATTTTCCTTCACTGGATCCTGATCTGTCACCGATTACTCACAGTTCTGACCAAAGAGAGTTGCTAGTTGATGCATTTGTGGCTAGATTTCTGTCTTCCCTATACCCCCAGTTTACCTTCAGCCCTAGGGACCTGGGCTGAACCATGTTTAAACCTCAGCAACTCTCCTTTCATCCACCTCATCTAAAGCCTAGACCTTGCTTTCTCCCTACAACCCCCACTAGGTCCATTTAAAATCCTTGCAAGTGTGGCTGACTAGAGCATACCCAGGCCTGTGATAGCATCTATGGGAGGCAAACCCGGAGGAGGGCAGGAACAGTAAGGGAAGTGAGTTGCTCCTTGTGTTTCATCTTCTGGAGCAGAGCACAGAAATAGGAGTGCTGAATGGCAGGCTGTGTGCTAGGGGCCTAGACAAGGGAATGTAGGACTCTGGAGATCAATTTTTAGGGGAAGGCATCAGCCCTCACCCTGGCACGATCAGGAGCTGGGTTCCAGCTGTATAATGTGGTAGAATCTCGGCGTCCAGACTTGTTCTGTCCCCGTTGCATTCTGTGCAGGTGCTGGCTACATCACCTGTCTGCAGAAGGCCCGCTGCCTTTCTGTAGCACGTCCCTGCATTCTTCACCTCCGCCTTCACCTTCATCTGTCACGCACTAAGGATGCCATTGTTAGAAGACAATAGGGTCTAACCATGCCCCTACGTGAGCCTACATAGCACTGTCTCTAGTCAGGGGTCCTGCAGAAGGTGGTCCATGGTACATCATTTTGTGGGACTTCTTGCTTAGGTTTTGCCACAGACTCTTTCAAGAGAATGATTTCCTGATGATAGAGTTGGGCGGAGTATGAGGAATAATTTACTGTAGATCATGTTGATATGACAAACTGGAGGCCCATTAAAAAAAACCTTGCTTTTACAACCTGCGCACTGTGCAACAACAACACATTTCACATTAGGAATCTCCCTTAAAAAATCCAAATTTCTATTTCTTTAACAGAGTTAAAAGACTTGGCCTCCCTGACCCTCTCTTCCTTCACAGCGGCAGTTGAATGGTAATTGTGGTCTGCTTCATTTAGCAGGCTGGTGTCCACTTCTCTCAGGCCGACCACAGTCATTTGTGTTTTCTCCCTGGCTCCTGATGTCATTTGAGCCTGCAACTTTCGTTTTAGAATCCATGGAGGACTTCCAAATAACCTTACATAGTTAAAGAGGATACCAAGAAAGGTGCTTTCATACTTCCAAGAGTATCATTAGATTCTGTACTGTAGATATAGCTGCCGATACATTACCCTCACCACGTCTGCCTCACCAGGACAAAAATGAAAGAGATTAACAGTCCTAAAACTATTGTTTCTAAGATTTGTTTTCCATTTTTACTGTGGGCGTAGAAGACTGCTAGAAGTCTTAGTATAAGTTTGTAGTATATATATATATATATATATATATATATATATTTCAATATGAACTGAGTTGTTTCAAAATCTTTGGTCCGTGGAGCTGAGGCAGGACAGTGAGGATGTAACCTTTTGCTCTTGTTTGCTCTTGAAACATTTTAGGCAATTTTCATTCTAACTAGAGTACTGGAGGAATCTCAATTGTATATGAATGATGACCAGAGTGCTTTGAAGCAAGAGCATCTGTCTGGAAGAGACACCAAGGAAGGGAGTAACCTGTTTAAGAACAAATAAATGCTTTAAGAATTCATTAGTGTGTCATAAGGGACAATAGGAAGAAGGAACACCAGAAGAGTGGAGTCCTACAAAGCCCTGGACCTTCTGAAACTTTTTTTTTTTTTTTTTTAAAACCTATAGATAGGATTTTTCTATATTTCCTTTACATAATCTTTTTTTTTTTTTAAAGATTTTTATTTATTTATTAGAGAGTGAGAGACTGAGAATGAGAGGGGAGAAGGTCAGAGGGAGAAGCAGACTTCCCGCAGAGCCGGGAGTCCGATATGGGACTCGATCCCGGGACTCCGGGATCATGACCTGAGCCAAAGGCAGTTGCTCAACCAACTGAGCCACCCAGGCGCCCTGAAACTTTAAACCTTCCTCCCGTGTTTGCCTCTGAGTGGGAGGAGAGGATGCATGCCTGGGACTAAAGCAGAAGTGGTCGTTTCTGCTGCTTTCCTGTAAATCTGAAAAGTTTTTATGTGAGATCTCGATGCTTTGTTTAATTTTTATTTTTATCCCTAAGTTGAAACCAAGGTGTTAAAAGCATATGTTACAGAGTGAGCATCTGAGGAGGTATTCTAATTTTGGAAGGTGAATGTAAGTGTTGAAGTGGGTAGTTTCTCTGGAGAGCATCAAGAGTTAGCTTGTGGAGCAGTAAATGAGAGAGAGAATATGGGGGAAGGAGCAGGGTGTGGGGGCGGGGGTGGGAGGAGAGGAGAGGAAGGGAAAGAGTGTGCTTGTGTGTGTCTGTGTGTGTGTGTGTGTGTGTGTGTCTGTGTGTGTGTGTCTGTGAGAGAGAGAGAGAAAGAGAGAGAGAGAGAGAGAGAGAGAGAAGGATTTTAGAGAAGAATTCAGCCTGAACTGGAAATAACTCAGGTTACCTCTGAGTTGCAGACTGAGTACAGAGATGAAATGCCAAAGCCTTCTCTTGTCTGCTTTTCTACATACCTGCTATCCTGGCTGCTGCTGATTTGCAGGTTTTTGTTTTTGGGTGTTTTGTTTTGTTTTGTTTTGTTTTGAGTCTCTCAAGGAATTTCAAGCTAGAGTAATTGATCATATCAGTAAGAATCACTCAAAAGATGGGGCAAATCAGTTTCATTGACTTTTTGAAAACCGTTTATCCGAATTTGAAGTGGCATCTAACAGGCAAATGGGGCAGGCCTGTTAGCCAGACTGTAGACCATTCATTTCAGGGCTATGTATTTATTTCAGAGATGTCTGCAAGCACGGCCCCAAAGTAACCATTTCCTTTTTATTTTCGACTTCTAACAAATCATTAAGTTGCATTGCATTTTAGAATCACCAATTGCCACTCACGATGAAATCAAAGATATGTAATTTGAGCTCTTAATATGCAAATTTTGTTGATAAGATAGTTATAAATGATTATAGTCTTGCAAAACATCGCTATTTGTAACTTGAAAATTAGAAATATGCTGATAAAGCCTATTTGGTTAGTCACAAAACAGTCTAAAATAATGACAACACGTTAATGATAAACAGTGTCCTTGTCCTTGTCCTTTGATACTAAACATTAAGGGAGGTGGGAATCTTGGAAGTTGAGAAGCTAACGTTTAATTGAAATAGCTGGTCATCTGAAAGTGGTTGCTTGAGGGGCGCCTGGGTGACTCAGTCGGTTAAGCGTCTGCCTTCTGCTGAGGTGATGATCTCATGGTCCCTGGATGGAGACCTCGAGTCAGGCTTCCTGCTCAGTCGGGAGTCTCCTTCTCCCTCTACCGCTACCCCCGTTCGTACTTTCCCTCTCTCTCAAATACATAAATATCATCATAAAAAAAAATGTGGTAGTTTGAATGGAAAAAAATGTGAAACAGAGGAGACCTTCCAAGTCCCAGATCATCTCAATAGAAGCTTGGAACCTGAGAGATGAATCGTCTCATGTTCCAAAGGAATGCTTTTGAAAAAAAGACCCTATAAACTCAGGTGAAAGTCTTCATGGTTGTGAACCCATACTAAATTGCAAACACGAGTTTTTCTCAACCAGCTTCTAATGTAATGATAAAATCTTATTACCCTATTTATCTTCTGTTGTCCCACAGTAAATATTATTAGGTGAATGACAAGAACGATAAATGATTTATTTAGATGCTGAGGTTCTGGTTCAGTGTGATGGCAGTTAATAATTCAGAGAAACTTAAAATTTAAGTATATTAGTGGATGCCCAAAACTCTGACCTAGTTGAGTAACCTAAAATTTCATACGATCAAGAAGACGGTTTTAAAACCCTGTGAAAGCCCTATTTTTTTGGAAGGGAGTCCTCATCGGAAAAGGAAAGAATTTGAGGAAGTCACTCTATGTGCTTCACCTTTCCCCCACTCCTGTTTTTATTTGGGTGAAATCAGATTCATGTAGTTATCAAAGAAAGCTCTGAAAAAAATGGGGTAAGACTTGAGGGAACGGGAAGAAGTCATAAATCATTCTCTCTAGTAGAATACCTTTGGAAGGGAGGAAGCACCAATTCTGCTCAGTTTGCCTTGTTTGTGATAGGGCTTTTATGGCTGATTTATGTCAAATCACAGAGCTTTTCTGACTCTGGGTTCTGGAGCTCCCTTCTCCCGATGCCCTCCTCTCAGGGTTGCTGCTCATTCAGTGGTTGTGGGGTGCCCTACAGCAGAGGTCAGCAAGCCCCTTCCCAAGGGCCGAATCTGGCCTCCCACTTGTTTTTTGGAAGGCCCTGGAAATAAGAATGGCTGTTCCATTTTCAATGGTTGGGGGAAAAAAATCAAAAGAAGAATAATATTTAGCAACACATCAAAATTGTATAAAGTCCAAATTTCAGTGTTGACAAACCACGGTTTTTTGGGCACACAGCCACATTCCTTCATTTTCATATTGCCTGTGGCTGCTTTCTTGCTGGGACGGCAGTACAGATGAGTGCTTGCCATAGTTGGCAAAGCCTAAATTATTAACCATCTGGCACTCCACAGAAAAAGTTTGCCAACCCCTGCCCTTAAAGCAGAGGACTTCAGGAGAACACTCTAATGTTCTTTCTCAAAATCTGGGCATCTGTGATCTGAAATCACTTGAGGCGATTATAAAAATACAGATTTCTGGGTCCCGGTGCCATACGTAGACTAAATAGAAATCCATGGAGCCTCCCAGACTATGGAGTCTGCATTTTTAACTAGCACTCCAGGTGGTTTTTCTGAGCATTGTGGAATCAGAAAGTTTGCTTCATATGGGGAAATGAAACTGGGTTTCCTAGAGGCCTAGAACTGATTTAGTCTAGGTAGACTGGTTCTACCTGAAATGTCATTTACAGATTGAGATGGGCTAGTGTGTTCTCTCTGAATTCTACGTTACTCTGTGACTCATCCCTTGCAGAGCTCCTAGGAACCTTGTTATCGAAACCAGATCTTATTTGTCTTCTCGTATAAAGTGACGGTGTCTAACGAGGAATGTACATACTTGGAGTCCATAAACTTTTCGTCTTCCAGGAAGGAAATATTAGAATCATTAATTTCCTCTGTAACTTATTTTTGTGTGTGTGAATGAAGTACACGGACAGAGCTTAAAAATTACAAAGTTTATAATAGAAACATAGTGTTTTCCATTTATACTCATTGCTGCCCTCATTCCTTTTCCCCAGGGCTGTTTCTTTTGCCATTTACCTCCGTGTTTTTGAATAGTACACCCATACTGCTATTCCTTGATTTTTCTATCGTAGACATTATCTGTTGACTTCTAATATGAAAGATGAGGATTTTGTTCTCTTTTAATTTGCTTACTCATGCTCTTGCCTGACTTTCATTGTCCCAGTAGGATTATGTATAAAATTTTCGTTTAATATTCATTGTTTAGATTATTATGGTTATGGTTGCTCTCTAGACCTATTACATACTTATCATCTCATCTTGAAATTCCCCATGCCTCTTCTCTTTGTTGTGTCTCATACCTCCTTTTCTCTTACTTTTCTCTCTCATTCTGGTGGTTCCCATTTTCCATTAGTTTCCTGGTAGATGACACATGGGAGGATAACTTTTCAGAAAGTTGCATGTCTGAAAATGCTTTGATTGTTAGTTTTGATGAGTATAGTACTATGGTTTAAAAGTACATATTTTTTGGGGCGCCTGGGTGGCTCAGTTGGTTGAGCAACTGCCTTCGGCTCAGGTCATGATCCCGGAGTCCCGGGATCGAGTCCCATATCGGACTCCCGGCTCTGCGGGAGGTCTGCTTCTCCCTCTGACCTTCTTCCCTCTCATTCTCAGTCTCTCTCTCTCTAATAAATAAATAAATAAAAAAATCTTTAAAAAAAAAAGAGTACATATTTTTTCTCATTAAGGCGTTGTTTTTATCTACTCGTATCTTCCAGAGTCCCTATCAAGAAATCTAATGCCATGTGGCTGTCCGATCCCTTGTTTTTTTCTAGAAACTTTTATAAACGTTCCTTTTCCTTCCGGGGTCCGAAATTTCAGGACGGCATGCCTTATCGTAGACACTCATATCCTTCAGGATTGAAGACTTTTTGCTTATATTATTTTTGTTTTAGTTCCCTCTCTTTAGTCTCTCTTTTTTGATCTCCTATTAATTAGATATGGAAACTTTTATATTGATTTTAACTTTCATACTCCCCCCCCCCCATTTTCCATCTCTTTATTTTTAAGTTTTATTTTCTGGTATATTTTATCACTCTTTTAACTTCCAGTCCTTATGTGTAACTATTTTGTTGATAACATTTTTATCTCCAAGATATCTTTCTTTTTCTGTTAACATTCTTTGATTATAACACGTTGTTCTTGATTTTGTGGATATATTCTCTTAAAGCACTGATTACTGTTTACTTTTTGTTGTTGTTTGCCTTTTTTTTTTTAACCTGTGCTCTGTTCTAAGTGCCTTTTTTTTCCCTCTATCTTAGTTTTGATCTCTGGTTTTTATGTCTGAGACCATTCTGAAGTTTTTGGTGGTTTTGGTTCTTAGTTCACATTGCAGAATGGGACACGAATAAGCTTAATGAAATTTCTATGTGTATGATTGAAGCTTATCTGCTGGTGACGTTCATAATGGGGTAATAAGGCAATGAGCAGGTCTTTTCACTCTGTAATTGCCAAATAGTGTAGGTATTTTTTGAGCAGTTTCATGTCCTCAGAAGGACCTCCAATTTCATGCATAGTTGGAATAAATTTGATTTCTAATAGTCAGTAGCTGAGTAAAGTAAAAGGGTTGGAGGTCTCCCTTTTCTGTATGTAGAATTTAACTTAATCATTCCCAGTATAGTGCCTCACCCAACCACAGAAAGCTTTCTAGAAAATAAACTGATTGTCTTTTGCCAGAGAATGTATAGGTTGGGGTGAGACATGAGGGGAGTCACTTGGCTACATAGAGTGGCAATGTTTGTTGGGTGGTATAGCATTCTTTATTTTTTTCTAAATGATCTTATTAAGAGTTCGTTTTGATCTATGCCTATACAATTGTAAAAAAAATTACACATGTATATAATTTATAAATTATAAAGATGTGTTCAAAAATAGTTACTGGTGGAGGTATTAGATGGAACACATTTATAGTTAAATTTTTGAAAAATATTTTTATATAAAGATAGAAGTTCAGGGGCACCTGGGTGGTTCATGGGGTTAAGCCTCTGCTTCAGCTCAGGTTGTGATCTCGGGGTCCTGGGATCGAGCCTCTCCCTCTACCTACTTGTGATCTCTCTCCTCTGTCAAATAAAAAAAAAAGAAATCTTTAAAAAAAAAAAAGATACAAGTTCAACCAAGGCTTCCTCAAATCAGAAATACTAAAAATTTTGCAAGTGCAAAACTAACAAAGTTCAGTTATATGGCTTTGTGTTCACACAAAAGCAAATGTATGAGATTAATCATATGCATTTCCAAAAGCATCATTGGGTGGAAATTTCAAGAATCACATTTAGCCCCAATTTATGGGAGAATTTTCTTATAATTAGAGCTATTCAAATATGAAATATTCTGCTTTGAGATTTTATATTTACTTTAATAATTTGCTTTATTCCTCCCTTTTTCCTTCCATCATGCTTTATGTCCAGTCTCCAGAGATACTGTACATGAAGTTTCTCTTTTGGGTGATTTATTAGGCTAGAATAGTTCCACAGTCCCTCCTCAGTCTAACATTCTGTGATTTAAAATTAGATCAGAAGTCATAAAATACCATACTGGAGTCAGTTTTGAATAAGCAAAACAGAATTCGGAGTAATATCTACGTGTGAAATGTGTTTTGTAACTATAATTTCATCTCTACTGTTTATGGCTGCGGATTTATCTGATCGGCGTGACCTGTTGAAGGTGTTCTGCAGTAGGGCTCATCCAGAGCTCCTTGACACTTTCAAAGCAAGGGCTTGTCTTGGTGGAAAAGGCGTCCATCCATTTCACCAGGCGATCTTTCAGATGGAATGAAAGCAATTAGGTGTCTGACTTTAGGAGCACAGTATTAAGTCTTATCTTGAGGACACTTAAGGTTTATGTAATACCCAGGCATCAGTCAATTAGACCAAGAAAAAAAACAAGTCAATTTTATGAGTCTCCATGAGTCAGGCATTTGATTATCCTGAGAAAACAGGGATCTGGCTCCTTTCATCGAAGCTACCTTTCTGCAATCGATTAACTGCTGACTCTTGTTCTATTGACCCTCACTAATTTTGTTGCACGGGCTGTCGTTCCTTATCTGGACCGTGAGGGAGACTTCTCTGTAAATATCAGCAACCAATGAGGTTAAGGGGGGAGCTCCATCTTTTCTGGGGTAGAGCGCCGGAACGTCTGGACCTTGCTGCCTTATACATTCGACGAGACCCAGTTACAAGTTCCAGCTCTTTCTTTTATACATTCAACAGATTGTTGGATGGCCCATACCAGTATAGGTACTTAAAAATCAAGATTTGATTTTGGGGCGTCTGGGTGGCTAAGTCTGCTCAGTGTCTGCCTTCAGCTCAGGTCATGATCTTGGGATCCTGGGGTCGAGTCCCGCATCGGGCTCCCTGCTCAGTGAGGTGCCTGCTTCTCCCTCTCCCCTCCCCACTCCCTACTCGTGTCCTCACTCTCAAATAAATAAAATCCTTAAAAAAAAGATTTGACTTCATCTTCACTGTATTCTTTTATTTTTTACATCATATTCTCACTAATGTAAAATCCTGCCTTGATGTGAAAATGCAGTTTAGTGTGACTCAGTAAAATTGCTCCTGCCATTTAAGAATTAGCTGGTGCTGTTTCCTTCTACTCTCTGCTTCTTCATGTTAAAAAATTCAGTGGCTTGTGTAGCGGTTTGTAATCCTTCAGTTAGTGTGAACAATTAGGACATTCCCTTAAAGTCTCATACTGCTGGTTTCATGTTACTTGCTGGCTATTGCTTGGGTCTGTCTATCTCGTTCCCTGAATCTTCTAAAATTTGTTTGTTGGGTCATGTCATATCAGATTCCTATTAATAATTTTAAGAAAAGATTTCTCAAACAAACAAACAAACAAACTGTGCGCTGCCCAAGAAAAGATTTCTCAAATCTAGCTGAATTATGTAAGTTAGATACAAGACACAGAATGGCGAATCCACTGGAATGAACTCGTTGCCAAATGAGCTACCCACGGTAGGATCCAGCACTCCTGAGTGCCTCTCCCCACCTCGATATGTTATCGTCTCAGGCCGAGCTGAAACGTGACATTTCTATGCCACGATGAGTTTCGATGGAAAGGCAGAGTAGTGTAGGCTTAAGGGTAGAGACACACTTCTATTCTTTACTCATTCTTTACTCTCTCACATACTACCTGTAAAATGGAGATACCAAGAATTTATTTAGTCCTTATCTGAATCTGAAGAATTCATCTTTTGCTTTTCTCCTGCCTGTACTCCTCCTGGATAAAACCATGTGCAGTTTCCCCGAACATCTTGTTCTGTTTCCCATCTGTACGCCGTCCTTGTTTCCTCTAGCTTTGAGAATCTTCTTCTTAGTCTGCCTGCTCATTTTTTTAAGACGAAGTCCACGTGAAATTTCTGGCTAACCAGAGTAGGGGACTCCTTCCTTTGTGCCTTTAACCTATCAAATATTATAACCATTGTTGCGCTGTATAGTTTTTGTTTGTTGGTTTGTTATTATTAATGTGTGAGTCTCTCCTTCAGGGCCATGCATTATCAGTGGTGAGTGCATATTGAATGAATGCTGTTTCTTATGCTTAGAATAGGCGGGATGACTTATCAGTGGCTGCATAACAAATTCCCTAGACTTGTGGACAAAGGCAATGCTGATTTGCATGATTTTTCTGTTGATCTGACTAGTGCTTTATGCGACTGTCTGATTTGTCTTATGGCCACTTGACTGGGACCAGAGGTTGTACTAAAGATGTAAGAGTTCCTAGGACTCACTCCACTTTTGTGGGAAAGACTCAGAAGTTACTCTCTGAGGGGACTCCAAGGACGGCTTCTCTTTCTTCACATGCAGAGCTCAGCAGGGAAATTCACTATTTGGGTTCTAGGGACCGTTGAACGGATAGGAGAACCAAGGCCTTGGTGAGGCCCATCAGAGCCTCTCATTTTAGAGACTCTTCCCGAGCAGCCCTTGAGGTCTGAGTGGTACCCCGAAGTCAAGGCAGTGTTCGAAAGATGGCCAGTGCCTGAAACCTGTGCCTGAGCCTTGTCTGCCTTGCAGGTTGCCTCTGGGCCCGCTGGGCATCTATCCTGCTGGTGCTGAGTTTCCTGGTATCTCTTGTCGATTCTGTCTACCTGGCCTGGATCCTATTCTTCGTACTCTATGATTTCCGCATCGTTTGCATCACCACCTATGCCATCAATGTGGGCCTGGTGGGGCTCAGCTCCCGGAAGGTCCAGGAACCGCAGGGGAAGGTTCTGGGGCACTGAGCCCTCACCCAAACCAGGCTGACCTCCCCGGGGGGGCCCATGTCTGGGTCCTTAGAAGAGTCTGCAACCTGACCCCACCATACTCCCACACAGGACAATGGACCAAATGGCCACATTCTTTCCTCCATGCTAGTGCCTCTGGCTCTATCCCCAAGGCCTGGTTTCCAAAGCTCCTGCCATTGCCCAAGAAGGGAGGGTTCTGAGCAATAAAATTCCTTAAACAAACAAACAAACAACCAACAAAACCACTCATGTGTCTAGGGCCTCGGTTGGAGTAGTTTGGATCATCCTGTCTCTTTGTGATCTGTCGTCTGAGCTTCTCTCTATGAGGGTGGGCGAGTGCTCACAGACAGGTGCCTATAGAGTCTCCACAGAGTCGTATTTGCTGATATTCCCTTGGCCAAAGCAGGTCACATGGCCAAGCTCAGTGTCAGTGTAGGAAAGGACTGAGCAGGACCCGTGTGCTCCTGAGGTCCACTGGGGGCCACTAATGTGACAGTCTAAAATGTGCACTTACCTTCACTAACTGTTGAAGAACTCGTTAAGCTCCTTTCGATCATTTCTCTCCTCCACAAAGCATTCCACGTCCTCTCTAGGGCTTCTCTTATATATTTTTCTGTTGCACATGGGGTTGTCTTCCGTTATTTCCCCGGGGAGCAGCAGTGAGGTGCTCATCTAGAACTTGGAGACTGTCTTCTTTATACTTTCCCTTGTTCCAAAAAAAAATAAGGCATCAACTTGGAAATAGAGGACACAGGGTCACCTTGGAAACTTTAACTGGGTGACATGTAAGATTTAAGGCGTATTGTCTCTCGGGCCAAGGCAGTCCTTACTGAAGGTATTAATACATCCAAAAGAAATATATTGTTTTTCAGATTTCATTTTTGAAAAGATAAAAACAAAAACCCCCCAATACTCTGTGCTGGGAAGGGTTCAGGGCGAAGGGCACTGTTGCCTGCTGCGGAATTGAAATGGCAATCGTTCTGGGAAGCAGTTCGGTGGTCTCTGTTCAGACCTTAAGAAGTTTGTATTCAAGTCGAATGATTCCACTTGTAGAAAATCATTCTAAGGGAATAATCAGAAGCAATTTTGTGCAAAGGTGTTTACCGATGCATTGTTTATGCAGAGTGAAGGGAAACATCCAAGTTGGGAAATGATGAAATTATGGAAGTAACGTAAAATGGAATATTATGCAACCAATAACAACTGGTCTATGGGAAGAAATTGTTATGACTTGGGAAATAGTTCCCGATGCAAAATGTGAGTGATTCAAAGGTAGATGAGGATTGACACAATTTTGTAAAACCGTGTGTGTGTGTGTGTGTGTGTGTGTGTGTGTGTGTGTGTATGTTCTCAGTGATCAACACATGTGTTAAACACACTGTGCTTGGTACTGGGGCTCGGTAAGAAAGACGAAAGACAGGTTCACTTCCCTCACTCTGCTTACAGATTAATGGGGAAAGTAGATGCCGGATGGTGCTGATGCTGATGGGGAAATAGCCAGATTAATACTGCAAAAGGACCAAGAAGAAGAGAGAGCGAGCAAGAAACTTGTTGGTTTGAAAAGACCAAGTGAGTTTTGAAGGGGTAAATTTGGGGGGGGGGCTGGGAGAGAATTATAGGGGTGAGACACTGAGGGAATCGGCCAAATGAGGTAAAAGGGTTTTTATGAATTTATGCGAAATATATTCCTGCTTTATTTTTTAATTATTATTTTTTTTTTTGCAGAAGACTACTGGAAATATTTAATTTGCTTGTCATTTAGTTTAGATGCTGAACAGAAATGTCTTTGGGTGTGACACGGGGCTGACGTGAAACATTCCAGATCCCTGAGCTTATCATGGGACACGTGTAAATATAGGTAGATGTGTATACGTCTGCAGATATATACAGACATCCATCATCTATCTGTGCAAATGTTATAAAGATTTTGGAGGTGGGCAGGGGAAGCATTCCAAAATCTAGGAGATCACAGGTAATTTTAATTTGGTTCTTAATTTATCTGCAGCCAGAGAAATACGTACGTACGTAAAAGTTACACGTATTTAAACTTTTACAAAGAGTTGGTAAGGAAGTGGATTGGTCAGCAGGGAAAGCATGTCCTTGCCTTGGCTGTGGGAAGGGTGACTCTTAACGGTCTACGTATCCTCGTCAGGTCTCACCGGTGTGGCGATGGGCTCCTCATCAGCCCTGGCCTGAGGTCATCCACCACGTGTTCCATTCACGTGGTGCCTCTGCCGTGGGCTCCCTTCTCCTCGAAACATTCTCCGGACCATAACCAAGGCGGAGAAGGGGTGAGCAGAGCTGTCTCGTGAGGCAGAGTGAGCGGGCCGCTCGCCACCTCAAGCCCTCCCTATTCACAACGCTCCAGACAACGCCAGTTGCATTGTCAGCTTGTGAATTAGAATCCCTGGTTAAGCTCCGTTAATATGAGTTAACGTCCCAGTGACAGAGTCACGGTCTGTGCGCTGACAGAGTCCGATACGAGAGCATTCTGGGGAGCAGAGCAGGCCTCGTTCGTTCCTGGAAGGTTCCTGAGGTGGGTCTATCCCCAGAAGCTGCTGGGCAATTAGCCCCCGGGACCCAGCCTGTTACCACTTGGGCCTGAATAGGTTCATTTTCCTGAATATTCCACACTCTGTGCTTCAACTCCCCAGAACATGGTTTTCTTCTTTCGTTCACCAGAAGGGGAAGCCTTTGAAGGCAGATATTGTTTGTCATTTTTTGTGTGTGTACATAGCTCCTAGCACAGTGCCTGGCACAAAGGATGCATTTAATTAGTATTTACTGAATGAACACACATACCTCAATTGAGGTTAATCATCAGACATATTTCACCATATACACAAAGACAACTGTCGATGGATTTTGGAACATCGGCTCTTTTGGATTATTTCTCCCTTACTTTACATACATTAGCCTCTTCCTCACATAAGTGCATTTGTAAACCACTGCTCTGTTTTCATCCCATCTCCTGCACAGTTCTCTATGTGAGCCTCATGGCAGGGTTATTAAAGTTGGGTAACAGTCAAGGATATGTTAGGCCATAAAAGCCGACACTCTTTGGTTCTGACAAAGCCTTACTTGTAAGAAATGAGGGGACTAGGGGAGGGGGAGGGGCAGTAATCTAGTGTGGCTCAGGTAAGAAATCAGTCTGTCTGTGAATAAAGCTTAAGTCTGTCCCAATGACATTTTCTTTTGTTGTTTAAAAAGTCTACCGCTCCATACAAAAATGTGCAGGATGAATTCATCGAGGGCTCAAGGATGAGGAGAGCACTGGCATTTTCTCTCCTCCGTAAAACGGATTGAAACAGACAGAGAAGAAAGGTAAATACCTGTGACCTCCTTTCAATAGGCCCCTGCTGAAGTCATTTGTAATGAATGAGCCTGCAGGGAAGGGTCCTCTGGGAGGCCCCTCTGGCTTCCCCTCTTCCTACGGGACTCCTTTTCACTCTCAGGAGCTCTTTTGTGCTCTCAGGAGGAAAACAGCTAATAAGCTTAGATATGAACAATGGGTTCCACAGATCCTGTGCAAATTTCTCAAATTTCATTTGCACCGAACTGCTGAAAGGCATTTCCTCAGCTCCAGCCACTATCTTTACCTGGAGGGGAATGTGGGCAGAGGGGCGAGGTCAGTTCCACAAGGAGGAAGCTTTTTCCTGGTTTCAGTAAGGCCCTTTATGCCCATTCAGAAAGCAATGCTTGGAAGGCTTTTCCCCTGTCAGAGCTGGGGAGCAGGAGCTCTGCTGTGCAGAAAGGGCCAGCCTGGGTCGAGCCAAGGGCAGTGAGGCTGACCTTGCCAACCCGTCCCGAGACTGGCTCTGAGGCCGATGTGGGGGGGGCTTGGATTTGAAGCTGACTCACTCTTTGCACAAGACTCATACCGGGTGGGTGAGGATGTATGTGAAATCGGTTTGTTTTACTTTTTTTTTTTTTTTGCTGCTTGTTGGGGCCCTACCCCCTTTTTAAATAATTTCCATATATTTTATATACTACTTCATGTTAGGTAGGCCAAATGTAATAATTGTGTTTGAGAATGATCCCGAAGAATAATTTATGAATTATTCACCATTTAAAAGCCACTGTTGTCAGCCGTTGCAATTTTCAGAGAAAGTTTTTATTCTAGAGGAAATGTTTCATAGTAGATTTCAGTGGAAAAAAGTTAACGAAATTCTAAAAGAAAACGAAGGGTAATTCTAGTGAGAAAAAAAAATTAAGGAAAGTTCAGTGGGGAAAAACAATCCTGATTTTGGGGTTTTTTTTAGGAAGGCAAGAGGAAGTATTCCAGTGTGCTTTAGATTACAGCTGCAAAAACTGGGAGTCCTATCTTCGGAAACAATTCATAATTCCTGAGGTTTAGCATAAGAAGAAAATATGATTTTGAGAGACAAGCGAAAAGTATCAACTGATACACAACTATTGGTTCTATAAATACTCATTTCCATAGAAGAGCATCTTGTTTATCTGAAATTATTACTGCCAATGATTTTTATAGTTATTAATGAAAAGCCAACACAGATGGGCTCAGCAAGAGGGGAATTCAACGGCTGTTCAAGGTGAGAGGTGTACATAGGGCTGTGTGATGAAGGGGCTCCAACAGTTTCTCAACATCTCTCACTTCTGCTTCTTCTACATTGTCTTTCCTCCGCGGTCAGTCCCATTGCTGCAGCTGTTTCAGCCTCAGAGTCTCCCGACCCCCTGCCTTTTTTCCCAGCTGATTCTGTAAAGCTCCTAGGATTCTCTCTGCACTGATTTAGGTCGCATTTCCCCCCTCTAGACTTTGACTGGGGTGTAGGGAGATCGTATGCACTGGATGGCTTAGGCCGGGTCCTTGACTTCCTGCGGGGCCAGTGAAACCCTGGAGAGTCCAGTGGGTAGAAAGAAAACAAGGGAGGGGCGCCTGGGTGGCTCAGTTGGTTGAGCGACTGCCTTCGGCTCGGGTCATGATCCCGGAGTCCCGGGATCGAGTCCCGTATCAGACTCCCGGCTCTGCGGGAAGTCTGCTTCTCCCTCTGACCTTCTCCCCTCTCATTCTCAGTCTCTCTCTCTCTAATAAAAAAAAAAAATTAATAAAAAAAAAAAAAGAAAGAAAACAAGGGAGAAGTTCTTAAAGAAAAATCATTGGCATGAGAAGGCATGATGGAAGCTGGAAAGGCAACAATAACTGTTCACCCAAATTTATCATCTTTAAAAACATGTCACTTTCTTGTCTTAAGTAGTTTATTGAAGAAATAAATAATATTTTGTAAGAACCCTACATGGGTTAATAAAACTTACCGTTCTCAGTACTTGATAAGATTTTCCAGTTTCCATACTGAATTGTATAAGGCCAATCATATTTAATAGTCTTCACTTATAGGCCTTTCTAAAAATGTTCGTGGGGCTGGAGTGGACTAAATAGGAAATGCACTTCATCTCCGGTCTCCTCCACATCTCAGTCCTAGGAATCCCAGTGGACCTGTTAAGATGGTGCCCCATGAGCTAGTGGGTCTTTTTGATGCAGACCCGCGGAATGGGGTGGAATGAGCTCTTGTTGGAGAGATGGTAGATTGCTCTCTGTGAAGAGGAACACCTGTGGGAGTGTACGTATGTACGGATCAGATCTAAGCACGTGAATTGGACTGAGGGGACCCGTGCCTGACCGTCTGATTCCATCAGCAGCCTCCAGGCTCTCACACCCACCTCTGGGCTTTAGAAGGGAGGGACCGTCACAGATGGGTCAGCGTGGTGGTTCTCTCATCTGTTCTCTCTGGAATCTTTTTGTGGTATGTTCGTTTGTCTTCTTTCTTTCTTCCCTAAAAGGATTTATTTATTCATTAGAGAGAGAGAGGGAAAGAAAGTCGGGGGAGGGGCAGAGGGAGAGAGAGAACCCTGAAGAAGACTCCCCACCGAGTGTGGAGTCTGGCCTGGGGCTTGATCCCCTGACCCTGCGATCACGACCTGGACCGAAAGCTAGAGTCAGCCACTTAACCAGCTGAGCCACCCAGGCAACCCCAGTGTTACTTTATTTCTATAGCAAATTCTCTGTCTTGGTGATTGTTGAGAGATGCTTGAGTCTCACTCGTGTCTGCATTTAGGTGCCATGTTAATCCTTTGCGAATTTTTTTTGTTTCTCTAGCACAGCACCTTACCAGTGATAATTTGCCACTAATGAATCCAATAATTAATTCAGTGGTGGTTTAATCTTTTTTAACTCTGTCATGCCTAGGGATGCATTTAAGATATAAGGTATTTTCAGTTAAAAAAAAAAAAAAAGATATTTTCAGTTACTAGAAAGACCCCAGTATGGGATGCAGATAATAAAGATGGTGAGGCTTAGCTAGAGGTGAGCGTTCCTAGAATCCTTTCATCTCGTTCTGTCTTTTCTCAGTAACTTCACCGCAGTCGTGAACTTGAACATTCCATGTCCTCAAGGATTTTGAGACAACTAGAGACCTTTTCTATACAACCCCAAGTTGTTAAGTTCTCTTGGGTTTACGGTATTTCTCTATTTCTGGTGATGGTCACTTCTTAGAACTGTCGGAGTGCCTGCTTCTAGGAGACTCTTAGGTTTCCCTCTTAGTTTCTCTTTCCAACATGAGAAGGACTGAAAAGGCTGGCACATAACTCAAATGCCTGAAGTCTGGACATTGATTTTGGCTTCCTGTGGGCCCCCTCCCCGCCCCACCCCCGGCCGTCTAGTTATTTGCCCAGGTTCTGGGTATGAAAAAACGTGGTGGGGGGGGGGGGAGAAAAAAGATGAGGAGAGATTGGCTCTTCCCATTTTGCAAAAGGCAGATGTCTGATTTTTAGTTCAAAGGATTTCAGATAAAACATTAACCTTAGTGACTCATGCTTTATGAACATGGTTTTCTTTTAGCTATTCTGTTAAGAATAATTTTTCCAGGGCACCTGGGTGGCTCAGTCGGTTAAGCGTCTGCCTTCGGCTCAGGTCATGATCCCAGGGTCTTGGAATCGAGCCCCGCATCAGGCTCCCTGCTCAGCAGAGAGCCTGCTTCTCTCTCTCCCTCTGCCTGCCACTCTGTTTACTTGTGCTCTCTATCTCTCTGTCAAATAAATAAATGAAATCTTTAAAAAAAAATTTTTTTTTTCCAGTGATCAAGAAGTGCAGTGAGTCAGTGCATGTTTATTTTGCTGTTGGGGAAATAAAGCAGGAATAGATGTGTCTGGCCCTCAGCTGAACTACAGGGTGAATGAGGTTTGCTTCAGGACCGCTCAGACTTCTTCCCGCCCTTCTCCTGTTTCCTGAGCTCATCCTCACTCTCTGTCCTTGCCTCTAGATATGCAGGGCTCCTCCCTGCTTCCCACCTAGGTCCTGTAGCACCCCGCCCCCCCTCCACACTCCCCCCAGCCCCAGAGGGCACCGTGCCCTTGTTTGGCTCTCCCAAACCATCATCCGAATGAAACAAAGTCAATTCCTTATCTTGCAGTCTGGGTCCTGCTTAGCCTTCACCACTGAAAATGAGTGCGACTCCTGGAACCAAGCCTCGTTAAGGTATTAATGCACTGTGATGCTTAATATATTATTTCTCCCAAGGATGCTCACAATGTGATAAGAAACACTTAAGGAACATTTATATTTAGGCGAAAGGAATGATCAGCCTCAAGTGGAATTCCAGGCAAGTCTGTGGTCCACTAGGTCCTGTTGCCTGTAGTCCAGAAGGGGGCAGCTGGCAGCTTTCTATACCTTCTTTGGGGCTGGCAGATCCTCTTCTTTCTGGGCTTTCTTCACATTTCTCTCCTTCAGTAGGGTTTTTGAGAAATCCTCCCTTAAATCCAAGATGGCAGAGGACTGATTTCCAGCTGTGTTCCTGTCAGGTCCACATGCAGGGCTCAGCCCTATTTGCAATCATCTCCGTCAGCTCTTGGAAGAATCTCTCTTGGATCTAGCCCTCCTCTAGACTTGGTCTTCTGACCATCTACACCTCCCTTGCCCGTTGGGTCAAAACCACGTCCTGTCGCATCTTGGTGATAGAATCCTGTTGTCTTCTATCTGGGAGTGCTCCGGAAATGCCCTATCTAGGATATGAACTTACTCGGTGAATAGCAACCCCTCCCTGGGGCTGCTGGTTCTCTTCCTAGATTTCCTTCCTTTGCTCCCCTGTTCTCTCTAGTTCTAGCTCTCTCTCCCAGTAGGCAGCATTGCTCACCCTGCCCTGGAGATACTGTTGCCAAAAAATGGAGTTACAATACAGAGCATGGTGAGTTCATGTGTACGACACAAAGCATTTTGTAGTAAGGAAGATTCATGATTTGAACCTTGGTTGCCTCCGAGAGAGTGCTCATTCCACTCTATCACAGATGCATACCTCCTTCCCTCCTGGACCCAGAGCCTTCATTTTTCTAAGATAAAACATTCTATCCCCCCTAGGACAGGATTACCAGATTCTTCGTCATTCTGGCCATTCTGTTACAGGAAAATCCACTTTGTCACTGTCTCCCTGAAAATTCGGTGTCCAAAAAGGAACAAAATATAGGTAGCTTGAGAGTTCACTAAGTGTTTTATCATCCAGCCCACATTTCTCCAACTTGTCCACAAAGATATCAGGAGAGACTATAAAAATGCCTTGCTGAAATCCTTGCATGTCCAAAAGAAAATCAGGCTATCTGACATGAAACACAAACACACAAGCACAAGCAGGAGAGCATTTATACATTACAACTTAAATGTGGAAAAAAAAACCCCCAAAAATAACAGTACTCTTTATTTTCCATAAGTGACCTCATCTTTTCCTCAATCCCATATTCCATTTAGGAGTAGGAAAAAGAAATCCTAAACCTGCCAGTTCTTGGTATCTTGGTAACTTTGTCTCTTCTGTTTTTAAATAGTCTCTGTTAAATTAGCTCACTGTCTTTGGGATAAACCCTTGATTCAGGATTCAAACTTGGGAGATTGCTCTCCTTTTAAAGATTTGCCCCTTCACTTCCCACTCCTTAAGGAATCGTGGACATATTAGAAAGGGGGACCATGGAAAGGGGTATAGGGTAGCTAGTCTGCATCTGGGTCTTTGTGCGGTTTTTGGTGTCTTCTCTGGTGATTGTGGAGATGGTCCTTGTCTCTCTCGATCGGTCGTCGAGTGCCCTACTGGCTGGCTTCTGCTATTGGAGGCTGTGGCCAGTGAAACTCGCAATCAGGCTCCGTGTAAAGCATCTACTTGCAATAAACCCTAGCCCCCTTCCCACCCTGGAAGGGTCCACATTGAACGTACCAGAGACGGAAAAGGTGACAGTGAGACAGTGACTGTGTGGCGGCCGAGAAAGGACAGTGCATCTCAGGCTGCTGCCGGAAGAGCTGGGCTTAGAGGCAGCCCCAGCTGCCCTGGTCCTCAGCTGGGAGTCTGGGGGGTCGGGAGCGAGTTGTCTAGAGAGCTGGTTCTGCAAATATATGATTCCCACGTGGAAATCTGTCTTTCCACGTCTTCAGTTTCAGAAGCGGGAGGATCTCAGTACAAGCGCTCATGTGCCAGCTTCATTTTGTGGGAACAAATCAACGGCTGTCATCACGAAAGCTGGGGGCAGAGAGGACAGGGCAGACATTTGGAGACAGAACTGGGTTCACCTCTTCCTACTCCCTGTTGACCTCGGAAAAGTTACTGCACTTTGTTGAACCCCAATTTGATCGTCTGTAAAACGGGGTTAACAGATGCCTATCTCATGAAAGGAAAACAGTGTCCATCAACAACTGTACAACAACAGCTGTAATTGTAAATCATAACAGCATCTTCTGAACATAAACATTATTTTTCTAACATTCCAAGGAGATGGCAGCTTGTTTCCTTTACCATTGGTTGGCTTCATTAAGTAGGTCATTTTCCCCCAATACAACCATTTTTCTTTGAGATAAATGCCTTTTTTTCCTTAGAGGGATGTGTTTCTCCCTCTTCCTGACAGAGCCCGGAGGATCCCTGTGAACATCCTTCCTGTCCCTCCCCTTGGGGGCCCTGGGCCACAATGGCCCTGTATCGTTGCCATCATTGCTCCACCCGGGGACGCCTGGTGGAAACTCCCATTGCGACCTGCTGACGTCAATTCTGAGGATGTGCAAGATGGATTAAGAAGAGGCCCCTAGTGGCTTTTACTTTTCCGGAAGCCAAATGTTTTTCAAATCAGAAGCAGAAGGATTTAGCACAGGCAGGCCAGACCCTCATCTCTGTCAAGGAAGGGGCTACACAGCTTTCACTTTCCCCCGAGACCCTGATGTATTTCCCGCTGGGCCTTACCTCCCTGTCACATGTAAGCCTTCCCTCCCTGACTTTCTTCCTTGAAACCCTGTGGCCAGGCCTTGCTCTGTTCTGTATCCAGAATGTGACTGGGGGTGAAGGCAGGCACAGCAGAGAGCTCCTGTCTCTGAAGAGCAAGGCTGGTTCTGTTCTTGGGGTTGTCTAAGTGGGCTTCTCCCAGCAGGTTCTGGGTGCTTCCTCTGCTTATGTACTTAATCTCACCTCTGCAGCAAGTGTTAGAAAACAAAAGAGCAGCTCTTTCTCCTACCTGTCTTGGACGCCTAAAATACTCTCACGAGGAACATGACACCTTGCCGACAAGAAACACGGCCCCAAACCCGAGAGTCCCTTTCCTCATTACCAGGGAATAGTAAACTACCCCTCGCCTTCTTCAGCTCCTCCACTGACTATCTTTTCTTTGCCTGACCATCTCTGGGGCGTGGTGAGAGCTGCGTGGGCGAAAGCTCATTCAGAAAGGTATAATCCTCTGTCTCTTCCGCACAGAATTCTCAAGCTCTGGAAGCCAAGAAGTAGAGTTAGTAGTGATTCTGGTTTTCTCATTGTGGCTACACTGGAGGTCTCAAAAGTCAGTATTAAAAGCCCAGCACAAAGGGAGGTTGGTCTAGGTCTCCATAATCTGTAAAGATCTGTGGAGATCCCTGTAGATCTCTTTTTCGAGGCGTCCATGATTCTCGGATACACAGCATTCACTGGCTTGGGGGAAATGAGGCCAAGATGGGACTAGGGGCATGCAATAAGATCGGAAGGCCAGAAGGTGGCGCTCGTGGTATTTATAAGGTGCCACTGGCCGCCCCCCACCCCCCTAGGTAACTGACAGCCCTGGCTTCCTTCCAAGCCGCTACCAGTGAAACAACCGTGTTTTGTTAGCACCACGCTACACAGAGTTTTTTTTGGTGAATCTCTGCTTTTACCCAAACTAGCGCAGCCTACTTGCCTTCATGTTGTGAGCGTTACTTACAGTGAATTCAAAGGCCGGAAGGTTTTGTTTGTTGAAATTTGCTCCATGTATTTATGATGATTTCTATTCTTTGAAGCTTGGACAAAAACGGCCCCCAATTCTCTGGGAAAATAAGGGAATCCGTTTGTTTAGCAACTATTCACTCACTCTGGGAATGTTGCAAAGATCTCCATGCAAGGTGTTACTGCCTATCTTGTTACGTTTTTTCCTTTCTTTCTTTCTTTCTTTCTTTCTTTCTTTCTTTCTTTCTTTCTTTCTTTCTTTCTTTCTTTTTCTTTCTTTCTTTTTCTTTCTTTCTTTCTTTCTTTCTTTCTTTCTTTCTTTCTTTCTTTTTCTTTCTTTCTTTCTCTTTCTTTCTTTCTTTCTTTCTTTCTTTTCTTTCTTTCTTTCTTTCTTCTTGTCAAGGCTTTTAATATTCTTTGTATGAGTTTAGTGTAAAAAGGCACCAAGTTAAAGCTGCCTTTACATGACTAATAGACTGCTTCATGAATTAGTAACCCTGCCTATATATTTTTAATAGTAAAAGAACTTACTTCAAAGGGACTTGAAAGCCACTGAGAAACCTGGGAGAAACTCAGCAAGAAGCCCCTCTGCCTGTGCCACTTCGTTTAGCAAAGGAAGATTTTTTTTTTCCCCCCAGAGAAAGTAGTTGACAGGAGTCCTACTAATGGTAACGTGGAAATCTGTCCTCTTACCTACTTGCTTGGTGCTTTCTGGACAGGAATAAGGGGCTGCCAGTCATGGGAAGAACTATAGCAGAGGCTCCTTTTTTTTTTTTTTTAGTAAAGACCCAAATAGTAAATTTTTTAAGCTTTCTGGGACATAAGGTTGCTGCTCCCTTCTGCCGCCATACCTCAAAAGCAGCCATAGACAATGTGTAATTGTGTGGGCATGGCTTTGTTCCAATAAAACTTTATAGAAACAGGTGACAGGCTAGATGTGGCAGGTGCAGTTCACCAAAGGACCATAGTCTGTAGAACCCTGAACCGGAGGAAAGGAGCCTTAACTTTTCTTTCTCTGATGTGGACATTTCCTTTTCGATCCTCTTGCCTTTGCTAGGGGGGTAGTTGAAGGTTGTCCAGATGTGTTTGGCTTTATCCTCATAGATTTCCCATTATGATAGGAGCAAAGGGGGAGAAACAGTTTCTATTTCTGTGGCCTCTGCAAGTAGGGAAAATCACCGACAAAATTAGGGGATGGTGGGGATCTCTTTCATCTCCTCAGTTCTCAAAAAAGGGTTATATTGAGTCAAGTGGATCCAGCATAATTTTCTGATGACATCGTATTTGGCCAGCAGTCATCCTTTAAGGAGGAGTTGGCCCAGAACAGCCTGTGGACCAAATCTGGCCCTCCAGTTGTTTTGGTAGATAAAGTTTTATTGGAACATAGCCACGCTCATTTGCTTATACAATCTTACTGCTCTTGCTTTGTAGTACCAGGGAAACGAGACTTTTTGACCTACAGAGCTTAAGACATTAAGCTTTACGGACTGTGTGGTCCTTTATAGAAAAAGTTGGCTGACCTTTGCCCTAGAGTTGTACCTTCCAGACTCTGTAATGGAGGACTTTTTTAAAATCCATGATGATGATGTGGGGTTCCCCTATCTTTGACTGGTAGCAGGTTGTGCCTCATGCAAGTCCCCACACAAGTGCTGAAACCCCACATAGGTTCATTCCTTTAGAAAGACATGAGTCCATTGCTTGTGTGGTGCTTCTCAAGGTGCATCAAGGTCAGTGATTAATTCGGGAAACCGGGGGTGGAGCCTGTCATTCGGGATTTCTTTCTTTCTTTCTTTTTTTTAAGATTTTATTTATTTATTTGAGAGAGAGAGAGAATGAGAGATAGGAAGAGGTCAGATGGAGAAGCAGACTCCCCACTGAGGAGGGAGCCCGATGCGGGACTCGATCCAGAGACTCCAGGATCATGACCTGAGCCGAAGGCAGTTGCTTAACAACTGAGCCACCCAGGAGCCCTTTTTATTTTTTAATTTTATTTTTTTTAAAGATTTTATTTATTTATTTGAGAGAGAGAGAGAATGAGAGATGGGATGTCATTCGGGATTTCTAACACACTTGAGGATGCCGTGTATAGTACTATTCCATGACTGTACTTTGAGTAGCGCTGTTTGAGATCTTGTCTAAAGGGATCCGCGGTGTTGGCTTTGGGTCCCACTTGACTGATGAGGTCTGGGTTACATAGAGAAGTGAGGCAATTTGCGTTGGGCCACCCTAAATGGAATGCAGAGGCCGTTAACCAAGGGGTGCCTCAAAATGGAGACGCCCTCTTCCTACCCCACACATAATGTTGTAACCTGGAAATCAGCTTTCCTAGGGCTGAGACCAGGTGTGCTTGTGACTTAGCTGAAACCCAATCAGTCGTGGTATTGATTATAGCCTGTTAAACAAGTGTGGACCACAAGAGATGCAAATTGCTCTTAACCTCCTGGCCTCCCTCACGACTCCCACTTCCTTCCCTTCCTTCCTCCTCTCATGTTATTGTGTGTTGTTTGGAGGGTCTCCAACAAATCTTTGGACCTGGAAGACATTGGGAGAGAATATAGCAAGTAGGAAATGGAGTCCGTTTTACATTCTTGTAACGTTAACACGCGAAAGATAGGCTTAAGAGATCTGGCCAACGCCTTTCTGTGTCGTTCGGAGGCACTGTTGAAGCCACGAATGCCAGGCTTTGGATCCGCATTGAGATTTATGTTGCTAGAGCTGCATCTTGCCCGTTTTCTGCCCTTCCTTAGCTGTTGTTTATCAGGAGCTTTTTGTGTAGTTCAACTGCTGCTGCTTATTAGTTTAAACGATATGGGCCACTGAGAAGAACAGAAAAAGAGGCTAATAAGGAGAGCTTAACTTCCCCGGTTGCTTATCATGAAAAGTTTATTTAGGAGCCAAGTCTCCTTTTAAAAGATTCCCTCTGTACAGTACAGTAAAAATGCCGTTGATGTTTGCCCAACTCTACAACCAACATCCCTTTGCTCTTGTATCTATACTGTTGCCACAAAGCTTTCCTTTTCAGAAAGGCCGCCAGTGGAATGAATTCACGATGCACCAACTCAAAATTATAGCCACGTTTTCGTGTAAGATAAAGTACCAACCTGAGGCCAAGTCATTTTTATCGAATTAGGAGCCCTTTCTTTCTTTCTTTTTTTTTTTTTTTAAAGTACCTTGGACTCTCTCGTGTATTCTTTTTAAGAGTTTGCCAGAGATAATATCAAAAACCGTAGCAACCCCTCGCCGGTAATTTGGCCATTGGAGGGGGAAGTCACAATGGTATTTGAGGAGAGGGATTCTAGGCTACCGACAAAGCCCTACTGTGTCATTTGTGATGATTCCGGTACTGAGCAAGTTATGTAAGGTGGCAAGGGCCGAAACATAAGCACCTTTGTTGCTTAAAATCTCAGGGCATTTCATCCTTGGGAAATCCAGAAGACCGCCCAGCTGAAACAGATTTCCATAGGCTAAGATCTTAAATCAACACAGGGGAGAGAGAGGGCTTCTACAATTTGACATCATTGGCTTCTTCTCCTTCCCAGCCGTGGAGCGTGATGGCCCATTCCCTGTGGGCCCTTGCTGTCGCTTGCAGAGCACAGGCTTCCTATGCACATGTCCTTCTGTTCCTGTCCCTTCTGCCACTCCCCCAGCTCGGGTGCTTTTCATCAACTTGTGCCTTGACTTCCAACGTAGCCCCTGAGTGATCCAGCTGCCTGAAGTCCTACTCTTCTCCTGGCCTCTTCCTATCTGTCTGGAACTCAAATCCCGTATGTCATTCTCTTTCTGAGACTTGTCGTCATCAAACAGATGGCATTCCTTCACCTGTGTATGTTCTCCCAGGCCCTCCATCATCCGCCTCCCATGCTTCTGAGTTCCCACCTCCCACCACTAGCTGCCTTGCCCGTCCGTCCGTACCTCGCACTCCTCCAACATGGAACTATGTGCAGTTTTCAGAACGTCCACTTTTTCACACCTCGAACATCTGATCGTGATTCCCCTCTGCCTTTAAGAGCAGCAGTGGTTTCCGACCAGAGGCGATTTCGCCTTCCTGGGAGGTAGCTGGCAATGTCTGGAGACACGTGTAGGTGTCTGTATCTTGGGGGAGGGCGGACTAGGTATAGGCCAGGGACGCGTGAAGAGCCTCCTACAGCAAAGAATTATCTTGCCTAAATGTCAGTGGTGCCAAGGCTGAGAAACTGCTCCACTTGTAAATTTCCAGGAGGGTGATTTCTGCTTTCCAGTTAGGATGTGGGGAAGACATTCTCTCCTGTAGCAAATTGTCCTCATCCTTCCTCTCTCATGGAAGAGAGGCTCGGTGAATGTCCCTTCACTGTATTATGAACCTGCTCTCTAAGTATACCTCTACCCGCACTGCCCAGGTCATACGTTATTACTATTTTGTTTAATTTTAATAAAGGCATTGCAGATACAGTAAACAGGCTTCCAGTTGTCCCAGAATGACAGCTGCATCTCACATTCTTGGTTCAAGGCAAAGCCAACAGTGGTTCAGCTTCCTCCCCCTCAGGTCTGAATTAGAAACCAGCTCTCTACCTCCCCTCACATTTCTGTGGAGGAGATGCTTGCTTTTCTCAAGGCCAGGCGGAGGTTCCACAAGAATCCTTGTTTAAAAGAAGGGAGATATGGAAAGGATGACTGGCATTTTTATTCCCTTTTTGGATGTCTGCTTTTCCAGGGAATTGGGGACAATCAGATGGGACAAGTGAGCTTTTTACCAGCAGACCACGTTGGACCTCGTCTGTCCATACCAGCCAGCAGGAGGGCATATACAATGAGTGAGAACAGAACTATCACCAACGTCAGGCAGGAGCGTGACCTGGCCCAGTTAGGAGGATATTTTTTGTTCTCTCCCTGCTACCTAAGCCCTCCCCTGACAGAGAAGGAAGCAGCTGGGTAGAGGAAGAGGAAAGGGGAGATGTGAAAGACCTTGCAACCCACCCCTCCCTTCAGATCAGGAAAGCCGAAGGTGGGTCTCGTGCTTGGGGTTGTGGGGGATAGACAGCAGAGACTTGAATCAAATACAGTATTGAAATTTTAGAATAAATAGAGCTGAGTCTTACAGGCTGAAAGGATACTGTTTGTGTAAGTCAGAATGTCTGAAAACTTATGGATTTAGGTCAAGATAATAAAAAGGAAGGCATTACTTACGTAAGACATGTAGGGATAGTTAGTGGCAAAAAATTCAAGTTTATATCCTAATGAATTGACATTCCCCAATAAGCTATACACACACACACACACACACACACACACACACACACACACATATGTGATGAAAATTTCAAACAGTACAGAAAGAGATAAGAATTATATAATAATGACATAATCTCGTTTTCGCCACAACATGGGGCGTGCAGTCCTTAGGTCCCTCCTTCTTCTCCTGGGCCCATCTTTTTGACAGATGGGTGAGTCATAAAATTTGGAGGGCTCCTGCATTGTGGGAGCTGTTACTTCAGAAAGCCTTCTGCACGTCTGGGGTGTGAGGTGATAGAGAGGTCAGCACCATTGCCTTTTTTCGCTGGAGCTCAGACAGCAAGCAGCAAAGCCAACATGCCTCTTCTAGCCCTTGTCCCGCAATCTCACCAGACCCCTGTGGCACATTCTAACATTAGTATCTAAGACTTTTTTTTTTTTTTTTTTTTTAAGGGTTGAGTATTCTAAGAAAGGCTCGAAAGGTCAAAGTTCTAGTTAACTCAAACACTGTCTTGTATTCTGTAAGGGAAGGTATTTCAAGTTAGGACCTACATATCCTGCCCCCACCCCTGACCCCTGAGTGGTTTCATTCCACTTCGTGTACAGATGCACACACTCCATCATGCATCCTTTCTTTGTGTGTCTTGATCTGAAGGGGCAACCCCTTTCTACGGACATGTCTCTCCCTGAATTCCTTGTGGCCTCTCGCAATTTGAGAAACATCTTAGACTGCGCCCTTTGGAGCATCACCCTTGGTCTCTGCCTCTCACCCAGGCTTTGGAGGGCAAAGGGTTGCGTCCTTCCTACTCCGTAGCGTTGGTGACCTACCTCATTTGCTGAGCCTAGTATAAGGTGATGATGGGGGAGCTCTTGTGGAAAAATTTGTCAAGAATTTCAAGATGCACTAAACCGAATACAGGAACCCTTCTGAGCAGGGGGTGCCTGTGTCACTGGGCCCTGCCCCTCTGTGGCAGCAAGAGCCCAGTTCTCTTTACTGGGTCACCTGTAAAGGGAGCGGTTTTCACAAGCATTGATTTGTTTTTCTCAGTGCTCATCATGTAGTCACGTACCCCTCCAGGAAAGAACATCGCCCTGCAGGCCCGACTCTCGGACTTTGCCCTGTAGGAATGAGACATGACCCACGATGAGTCCCACCAAGATGTGAATCTTTACAAGTCTGCCTGGGCCCAATAGCATCCCAAAGGGAGAAACCCACACACTGGGCTTTCATGCTTCTTCCTTGTTCAAGGAACGGGTGCTGGTGCCATTGATTTATTTCGATTCATTCTACCTCTGACAGAAGAAGGGGAGGAGAGCGTCTCTCTTCCTTCTCTTTCTGGTGTGTGTGTGTTAAACTATACATCATGTAAAATTGACCATGTTAACTCTTTCTAAGTGCACGGTTCAGGGGTGGCAAGTCGATTTACACTCGTGTGCAGCCCCCACACTACCCATCTCCAGAACTTTCTCATCCTCCCCTATCTGGTCCCTTTTACTGCATCTCTTACCCTGAATCAGAAACCCCTGGAAATCTGAGAACGTGACTTCCTCATTTTTGAATTTCCATGGCCTTTCATAAGGTAGACACTCCCTCTCCTTATTAACCTGCCTTTACACTCAGCAGAGGGAAAGAGAAAAGGAAGCTGCTGTCGTATTTGTTATCCGTAGCAGGGAAAGGCAGCCTCTGATACAATTAGCATTGTTTGCCTCCATTTCCAGTGCCACCCTTCCCTTCCCCAGGAAATAATGAGAATAGAATTTTTCTTTTTTTTTTTTAAGATTTTATTTATTTATTTATTTGACAGAGAGAGAGAGATCACAAGTAGGCAGAGAGGCAGACAGAGGGAGAGGAGGAAGCAGGCTCCCTGCTGAGCAGAGAACCCCATGTGGGGCTCGATCCCAGGACCCTGAGATCATGACCTGAGCTGAAGGCAGAGGCTTTAACCCACTGAGCCACCCAGGCGCCCTGAATTTTTATTTTTTCATATGGGAGTCGTTACGTCCTTTATGATGTCCTGCTGGCTTCTAATTAAGGAACATTCAGGATTTTCTAGTAAATTGACTAATATGTCCCTAAATATTGAGTTGTGTCTTAAGTCCTTAGGACTTAAGGAAAACAAAAATGAAAACAAACCCCCACTCAACCCAGGGGATAATGAATAGTCAAGCCTATGGTTACATCTCATCCTGGATTCTTTTGTGGGTCTGGTCTTTCTTCAAATGAACAAGAATTCTGGTTTACCTAAGTTTTTATTGATTAATGCAAGGAGGCCACTATTTGAATCTGTCTGAAGACCTTTTTGATCAAAGATGTCTAAAATGTAAGCTTAGGAACAAAAGAGCTCAGTCCAATTAATGCCCACCTCTTAAAAGACCACCTCCAGGAGTTCAGTAAATATTTTTATATGATTCCTTGAAGTTCTGAGGCTGGAGAGAAGGCTAGCAAATCGCTAAGACCAGATGTTGGAGGAATTTTCTGGTGGGAAGAAGATGGTCAGAGGGTTCTCCTAGTCCTGGCTTAAAAATAAGTAGTTTGAAATAAAAAGTGAAAAGTTGTAAAGCAGACGTATAAAGGGAGGGATGTTTTGACTGCTGAATGGAGACATGTCCCCTAAAATTACCCCTTTATGACACTTAAGCAAATAGATAAACGCCCAAATAAACTGCTTATGGGGTTCTTTTGTTTTCGTTTTTTGTTTTTGTTTTTTTGTTTTGTTTTGTTTTTGCTTATGGGGTTTTGAAGCAAGCTTGCCCTGCTGTCCTCATGGGATCTTTATTTCCTGGGAGCATTTTTAGATGTTGGAAAAGCTAGAAGGGACATGTTATAGTTTGCCTAGGAAAGGATTCTTCTTTGGACTTTTGCGGTGGGGTGGATGGTGAGGGGAGGGTGTCAGGCTGTATTTCTTCTCTTCCTTCTAAGAGGAGCCATTATTACCTGTCAGTCACTTTTTTTTTTTTTTTTAAGATTTTATTTATTTATTTGACAGAGAGAGAGAGAGAGATCACAAGCAGGCAGAGAGGCAGGCAGAGAGAGAGGGGGGAAGCAGGCTCCCCGCTGAACAGAGAGCCCGATGCGGGGCTCGATCCCAGGACCCTGAGATCATGACCTGAGCCAAAGGCAGAGGCTTTAACCCACTGAGCCACCCAGGCGCCCCAAGATTTTTAAATTTACTTGACAGAGAGAGAGAGATCACAAGTAGGCAGAGAGAGAGGCAGAGAGAGAGGGGGAAGCAGACTCTTCCCTGAGCAGAGAGCCTGATGCGGGCTCGATCCCAGGACCCTGAAATCATGACCTGGGCCAGAGGCAGAGGCTCTAACCCACAGAGCCACCCAGGTGCCCCTGTCAGTCACTTTTTTGAGATCCTCCTATTGTATCTGGGAATTTATCCTAGTTCTCAGAAGTGCAGGGGGTGGGGGGAGAAAAAGGAGATCAGTTTATCTACAGGAATCCCATTGTGGAAGTCAGCAGATAATATTCATCATATATAATTCTTGCTGAGGAATGTCTCCACATTTCCTCTTGAGAGAAATTCCCTTATATCTTGTCCTAAATTTTAGCTGTGTTAGGGAAAGAGGTGTAAATATGAGAGTATTTATATCAGGAGTTTGGCTTTCATGTTGGTTAGAGCAATAGCTGCTTCTACAAATAAGCTGCCAAATTTCAGGTGCTTCCTACTGGTCCCGTGGTAATTTGGGGACCCAGACTCCTCCTGTCTTGTGACCCCACCATCTCCTATGGTTTCGGAGACCTTTGCTCAAAGCCAGTAGGAGGAGAAAGACTCTAAGGACAAAGCGTACAGGCTTCTCACCTAAGTTGTCCTTAGATAACACTAAGATGTGACCTCCCAGGTTATAAAATAGAGTAATACATCATTCGATTTCTTTGGCATTCTCCAAACTCAAAACTGCTGTGATAGCTTTTTGTTTATTGACTTGGGACAAAAAAAAAAAAAATCCTAGCAAATTTATTTCTTTACTTTTAATAAGAAATAAGTCTTATTTCTTATTAAATGATTATTTAATTTTCCCTGCTGAACACAGAGCCTGACATGGGACTCGATCTCACGACCTTGAGATCATGACCTGAACCAAAATGAAGAGTTGGATGCTTAACCCACTGAGCCAGAACTTTCTCATCCCCCCAAAAAGCCCAACAAATTTAAAGGAGGTTTAGCCTTGCCGAGTTAACTATATGTAAGTAAAACGCGCTAGCATCTGTTTCTGTGCGGGTGTACCATGCAAGTTCAAGAAGTATTCATGTTCCAGAACAAAGACTAGAAAAAATACCTGTCTGTAAATTGATTGAGTTTATACATGTCAAAGGCTTTGTCAATCGGAAACAATCGTAATACAAGTTATCATATAAGTGAAAAGGCGTTGCAGTTTGTCGCTGTTCTCATTATTCATAATATGTTCATATTCTCATGGTAATCACTGGTAAAATCCTTAAAAATTAATTTTGTAGTTGCCCTCATAAAAGATTTCACTCTCCTCCACGCTCACTGTAGGTAGTATAAAAATTGAGCAGAAATAGTTAGACCCATTTCCCACAAATGTTTCTTCTTCCTTTTTTCCATTCAAACTCTCTGCTGTAAGCCAGAGGTGAGGAATTCAGATTCCTGGAAGGAGTAGCAAGAGAGATCAGAGACATTTGACTCTTGATAATATGGAGACTATATTAATGGGTACTGCTGTGCTCTCTGGATTCTGTGATATGCGAGTGTTTACGGGTACCCGTGACTGAGTCAGGATTTCCAGTATGATTTGGGTCTGGTAGCAGAAAACAGTGTGAGGTGGCGGCTTCTGCCCAAGACCATCGGAACCCCGATGTTTTTATCACCAGGCAGGTATAAACAAATCCCTTCAAATTATCACCCCCACGTTACAGTTAAGGAAACTGGGGCTCAGATTGTATGAGGAACTCGTGGAAGTCATTGATGATTGAGGCAGAACTGTAGAGTGGAGGATTTCAATTTGATGCCAGGTTTTGTTTGTTGTTTGCTTTTTAATCACCAACCAGCCCAGAGGAAGCAAAGACCAGTGGATGGCTCCTGATGGGCTGGAAAGGGCTTCATGGAGGGGAACGCTTTGGCAGGAGTTGGTCTGAAGGTTCCTGAAACTACCTCAGGGTTCAGAGACCTGAGCTGTAGCGTAGGCTCAGTAAGCTTTGCCTTTTTGTGTCACTGGTAGTGAGAGTGTGAAACAGGTCAGGGAAGGGGGATTTCTTCCCCCTTATAGGCAGTCAGATTCTCCTTCACATGAACTTGGAATGTTAGTTCTTTGGTTCTGCCTTTTGACCACAAGGAGGGCGTGCTGTGTCTCATCATTAGGGTGTTCTTAAAGCCAAGGACTTTGCTTCACCAGCATCACCGACCTTAGTCATTATTGCTTAAACTGAATCAGTTACTTGTGGTATGTTAGTTTCTGGTGGTGCCTGGGAGAAACACCAGCAAAGACACTTCCTACATCTCTTAGATGATGAAGACTATGACAGACAGCAAGAGCTTGTAAAGTGCTTCGTATATGCCAGGCACCGTTCTAAGAACTTCCCATAGATCAACGCACTGTGTCCTCAACAATCTAGAGGTAAAAGCGGGATTGGGGACTTTCATGCGGTCACACAGGCAGAGAAAGAAAATGGATATATGAATCTGAGATCTTATCTGTTATGCTGTCTTGATTCTCTTTTAGATATTTAAAAATCAAAGTCAGGGAAAGCAATGATATTATCCAGTGTGAAGTACACTGAAAATAAGTAACTTCTGCCATATAAGAAGCTTAAGTTGTTTTTTTTTTTTTAATTTTTTAAATTAAAATATAATGTGTTATTTGCCCCAGGGTACATGTCTGTGAATCATCAGGCTTACACATTTCACAGCACTCACCACAGCACTTACCAATGTCCATAACCCAGCTACCCTATCCTACCCCCCATACCCCCAAGTCACCCTCAGTTTGTTTCGTGAGTTTAGGAGTCTCTTATGGTTTGTCTCCTTCCTGATCTCATCTTGTTTCATTTCCTCCCCCACGCCCACAACCCCCACCCTGCTTCTCAAATTCTTCATATCAGAGCAATCATGTGATACTTGTCTTTCTCTGATTGACTTATTTCGCTTAGCATAATACCCTCTAGTTCCATCCATATCATTGCAAATGGCAAGATTTCGTTTCTCTTGATGCCTGCATAGTATTCCATTGTATATATATATGCCACATCTTCTTGATCCTTTCATCTGTTGATGGACATCTAGGTTCTTTCCATAGTTTGGCTATGGTGGACATCGCTGCTATAAACATGCGGGTGCATGTGACCCTTCGGAGCACTACATTTGTATCTTGAGGGTAAATACCCAGTAGTGCGATTGCTGGGTCGTAGGGTAGCTCTATTTTCAACTTTCTGAGGAAACTCCATACTGTTTTCCAGAATGGCTGTACCAGTTTGCATTCCCACCAACAGTGTAGAAGGGTTCCCCTTTCTCTGCATCCTCGCCAACATCTGTCGTTCCCTGACCTGCTAATGTTAGCCATTCTGACTGGTGTGAGGTGGTATCTCACTGTGGTTTTGATTTGTATTTCTCTGATGCCAAGTGATGTTGAGCACTTCTTCATGTGTCTCTTGGCCATTTGGATGTTCTCTTTGTAGAAATGTCTGAAGAAGCTTAAGTTTAAAGTTCTCGTTTTCCCAGTTGACGAAACCAAAAGACAACCAACAGAATGGAGAAGATTTTTGCAAATGACTTATCAGATAAAGGGCTCATATCCAAAATCTATAAAGAACTTATCAAACTCAACACCTAAGGAACAAATAATCCAATCAAGAAATGCACAGCAGACATGATATAAAAAAAATAAAGAAGTACTTGTTTTAAAAGTATTTGTTTTAAGTTGAGATTATTTTTTTAAATATTTTCCTCAGTCTTTACAATATTAACAGTAAACTGTTTATAAGAGATGAAAATCCTTTCTATTTCCCCCAAATTAACCATTTTCTAAAATTACTTTGGATTAAAACTTTTCTTGCTGATAGTTTAAAAGAAATTAAAAATATTTTTAGCTTTATAGGAAACATTAAACCAATAAATAGGTAAGTATATTTTTCTTTTCTACAAGAAAAGAAAAATATACTTGGTTAGTTTTGTTACTTCTTACTTTTTATCACTCAGAATAGAAACTCAGCTAGATTTCACATTCCTCAATTCTATGGGAATTGTCAGCAAACCTTGCTGTACCTTTGTGCATTTTTATATCTTTCTATATATAGATTTATATGTCTGTATATGTGATAGTCATTATATTTTTAGATTAACTTCCAAGTGACACTTTTGGTTCTATTATTGACTTACTAATTATTTGCATCTCCCTTTATTCCCCAAAAAGGACTTATGGTGGCTAAAATACATTTCTCTGGTAATACATGATAATAAAGGAGAAAGTTGGGGAAAAGAGAAAGCCAATAAATTGAGAAGTCAGGGCAATGCTTTTTTCAAATACAAGCCACACGTGCCAAAATGTGTGCACACTTTGCAGTAGGTGGGCTGCAAACTTAATCCCCATTGCTAACAGTTGATTAAGATATTATAGAACTTACTGTGTTCCTAAGGAACAAAATAGTAAGTTGAGACAGGCATAGCTGTCCTTAGCACTGAGACCTGAAAGTACACAAACCGTGAGAACATGTCAAACCCTCACTGTGTTTACCTAGTATGTAGAGATGGTTCTTGACCCAAAGGACCTTCTCGGGGCACAATATCACATCCCATAGATGGGAATATAAAACTTACCTCTCAGGTGGATACTCATTCCCACCAGCCATCTCTGCTGTGTTTGGTGCTCTTCCTTCTCCCATTCCATAAATGACTTTTTATTTACTTATTTTTTATTAACATATAATGTATTATTTGTTTCAGGGGTTGTAAGTCTGTGATTCATCAGTCTTATATAATATTCAGTGCTCATTACAGCACATCCCCTCCCCAGTGTCCATCATCCAGTTACCCCATCCCTCCCACGCCCTCCACCAACCTCGGTTTGTTTCCTGAGATTAAGAATCTCTTATGGATTGTCTCCCTCTCTGGTTTTGTCTTGTTTCATTTTCCCCCTCCCTTCCCCTATGACCCTCTGTCTTGTTTCTCAAATTCCTCATATCTGTAAGATCATATGATAATTGTCTTTCTCTGGTTGACTTATTTTGCTCATCATAATACTCTAGTTCCACCCATGTCATTGCAAATGGCAATATTTCATTTTTGATGGTTGCATAGTATTCCACTTTGAGAACT
Organism: Nasua narica; assembly: GCA_028533885.1. NCBI lineage: Eukaryota > Metazoa > Chordata > Mammalia > Carnivora > Procyonidae > Nasua > Nasua narica. Next base: position 12,158,213 of record CM052809.1, on the reverse strand, counting down.
TTCTCTACTTCCTTCAAATTGCCCAACCCTCTTCCTTCATCTCTCATCTCCCCCGTCTCAGAAAATGGCTGACTGCAGACAAAATGGAAGCCATCAGCAGATAACTACATCTTTTCACCAGTGCTGCAAATGAATCTCCCTGCCCCTGTGCTTTCTTCCTCCTTTCTTGGCATGCGCTAGAGGAGCTGCTCCACCCTGGTAAGAATAGTTCTTGCCCTTAAGCTGCAAATTCTTTTCTTCTTGAAAACGTGCCTTAACATGATGTCTTCTCTCTTGTATAGTCACCCTCTGTCTTTTGTGGTCACTGAAATATGCTCAGACACCTGAATCTCATAAAAAGAAACCTTCTGGACCCTGCATCTATATCCTGGACCAGCTCATTCTCCCTGACCTCTCCATTTACAGCCAAATTTCCCAAAAGGCAGGCCGTGTTCACTGCCACCTTTACCCCACTTCCTGATAACCATTCTGGATGTTTCACACTGGATTCACCATGACCCCATCTATAAGATCACCAGTCAGTCACCTGAGTGGCACCAAATCCTGTGAATATGCTTTAATTTTGTGAGCTCTTTAGTGGGTTTCCAAAAAAACTTGCTCTTTATTTTAATGAATGAGGCAGAGTTTACTTCAGTGGTTCACAACCAAAGGCCCGAACTCTAACTGTCCAGCTGTATCATGCTCTGCCCTTCTCTTTGCTCTTCTTGGTCCACTTACACTGTCTTTTTTTTTTTTTTTTTTTTAAATTCCTCAGTTTATTAAGTAAGCTCTGTTCTCTTCTACCACAGGGCCTTTACACATGCTGTTTCCCCTGTCTGGAAATTTCTTCCTGTCCCTCTTTACTTGACAGTTTTAATTCTTCAGATTCAAGTCAAATGCTGCTTCTTCTGAGGAACCTTCCCTAGACCTCCAGACTTGATCAGAAACCCTGTTCAATATTGTCAAAGCCCAGCAATGCCATTTAATATTTGCGTAAAGTACTGGCTAGCTCTTCACCTGGCTTAATGATAGGGTTTTAATTTTAATTCCAACTACATGGAGACATTCCAAAACATATTTAATGGATTATTCAAGTAGGATGTGTGTGGCCATGGTTTACACAGTGGGAAGAGTATCCTTTCAAGTTAGAGTGCGTGTCCTGATGACTCATGGGCCTTTCAAGGATGTCTGAGAACCACTCTGCTTATTGTCTTTATTATGAACATGACAGTTGCAGAAAAACAACCAGTTCAGAGGCCCTGAGCCAATGCAGAGGGAGCTTAGATGCTGCCACGAAAGTCCTTCCCTGAGTGATTCATGGTTGCTGCCACTGTCTCTTGTCTATATGGCTACATGGAGCTTTACTGGCAGGTCATCCAATGCCTTCGAGTTTGGCATCCCAATACATGCTTCCCTTATCACCTTTTGCTTTTTATTATCCCTTGAGTTGCAAAGATTCCTTGATCTGGTGTGCTTACTGGGTAAGTTAGGAGGAAGAATACAAACCAGCAATATTTTGTACAGCATTTTGAAATGAATATTTATTTGACACTATAACCCAGTGGAGGAGTGCAGGGGCAGAGTTACATTCTGCATTTTCCACAGGGGACACAGAGGTCAGAGAAGCAATAACTAGGGAAGACAGTTATAGCACCCAAGCCTGCTGATTTTAGATGTAGTGTTCTTTTCTGCCATACCATTAATCTAAAAGTGTCTTAAATGCTTCTTCTTTTCACATAAACTCTTATGTATGTTGACTCTATTATCCATTTTCAACTCAATGCAACAAAGATCCATTGGGTGTTGTTCATGTAGAAGACTCTGGGGGATATGGAACAGAAAATGGACATTCAAGCTTATGATTTGGTAGGAGTGGAAGTGGAGACAGGATAATGTCATCTACTCTGTTACTTCAGTGGCTAATGCCCATCCTTTTTAAGATTGAAATTAGGATTAATTTAAGATTTAGCTTCTCTTACATCCCATTCTTTAATTATTGTGTATCTTGTGAATATCTCTTCACCTATCAGACACCAAGTCAGATGACCAAAGAACTTATGAGGAGAAGATCGTGCTGATATGTGAATTTGTCTCCTTTCCTAATCTTGACCCAAAGTGAGAGGCAGGTGGCAACTGAGAGTTGAGGTGGGTCCTAAACTTGGCAAAGTAGAAGAATTACCTACTAATATTTCAATTATTCAATATTTCCACATACAGTATTTCAATATTTAAATTACCCAGCTTGATCACCTATTGAGAAAACCCTGAGCTTTGTTTTTCACTACCGCCAAGTCACCATAAAAGAATAGAATGAGTGTTCACCTTCTGTGGCAGAGACTGTTGGTTGCCTTCCCCAATATCCAACCTAGTCATGGGACATAGGGATAGATTTTCCGGCTTCCCTCGTCACCAGGCTGGATGTGTAACTCTATACTGGCCACTGAGATGTTACGGTAGGTGATGGCAGTCTTAGGGAATCTTAAAAGACACCTGGCATGCACCATTTACCCTCTTCCGTATGGTCAATGCACACGGAGTTGCCTTAGATTACGGGATCGCATAAGACAGCTCGTGGAACATTAGAAGCCTCTGTACCAGGTCTGGGGGCTATCACAGAACTTCTTTTAAGGGGCATAAAGAGACCATAGCTCTGGATTTTTTGTTTAAAAGAATGGAAGCAAAATAAGTAAATCAGAGAAAGACAGTTATCAGATGATCTCACTGATACGTGGAATTTAAGAAACAAGGCAGAGGGTCATGGGGAAAGAGGGAAAAAATGAAACCAGATGAAAGCAGAGTGGGAGACAAACCATGAGAGACTCTTGATCACAGGAAACAAACTGAGGGTTGCTGGAGGGGTGGGGGTGGGGGGCTGGGGTAACTGGGTGATGGACATTGGGGAGGGTATGTGTTGTAGTGAGCACTGGGTGTTATATAAGACTGATGAATCCCAGACCTGTACCCCTGAAAGAAATAATGCATTATATATTAATTGAATTTAAATAAAAATTATATAAAAGAATGGAAGGGGAGGTAATCCAAGAAGGTGACCTTTTTGGATTTCTCAAAACACTTGTTCTGTGGGGGTATTGAGGCAGATTTGGTTCATTCTGGAACACAAAGAAATGTTGTGTTTCTGGCCCCCACCCCCATGGAGTACTTCATACCATATATGTAGGCTGGAATGTCCATGATCTCCTTTTACTTTTTCTCAAAGCCTATGAGGTGTTTCTCCATTCAAAACATACATCTTGTTTCAACATGCCAAGTATAAAGCATTTAGGATAAACTTTCCTTTTCTTTTCTTTTTTTAAAAAAGATTTTATTTATTTATTTGACAGAGAGAGTTGAAAAGGCAGTCAGAGAGAGAGAGGGAAGCAGGCTCCCTGCTGAGCAGAGGACCTGATATGGGGCTCGATCCCAAGACCCTGAGATCATGACCTGAGCTGAAGGCAGAGACTTGAACCCACTGAGCCACGGCGCCCCAGGATAAACTTTTCTAGCAGGAGATTCATTACTTAATAAATTCAACAAATAAATTGAGCTTATGCTTTGTGCCAGGCATTTTTGATAGACTGTTAGGATTCATCAGACAGCAATCCCTGGCCTTCTTGGGGCTTACCTTCTAGCTGGTGGACAGACAATAAGCACAATATATTACTAAATGGAGTACGCTAGTGGATGATTTAGTAGGAGTTTCAGAGTGAGGAGACACAACATACTTTTGTTTCCTGGCTGCATTAAACCCAGAGAGAGGCGAATCTATCTGTCCTAGTGAAAATGTACTGGATGAGAGAGTACAATCCCATGCATTTTAGGAAAATGGCCCTTTGTAAGCTTACTTAGAGAATTCCTGCAGTTGTCCCAAATGGCACCCTTAGGTATTACTGAGAACCCGGCCAAAAGAGGCAGATTTGAGGAGCAGACATCTGATCCCAAACATTTTGCAGCTTATAAACAGAGCAGAGCATAGACAAGAGGAAAAGATGTTAAAAGCACAACAGATGAATGAATTCCTTGCTTTCCCGAGGCTAAACACTGTGGTGAACTTGGGGTGTCAGTGACAGTCTCTGAGGAGAGAGATTCATTTCTGTTGGCTTTTGAAATTTTTCCCGTTCCAGCAAACTTCCTGGAATGTGTGCAGATTGAAAATGCTTTCGTCTGGTAGGCTTAAGAGTGATGAGGTTGTGTGTTGGCTTTTATCTCGGTCATCGTCTGTTCAAAATGAGGTTGGGTTGGCAGCTCCTGGTGAGACAGACCTGCTGGGTACGGAGGGTGGGTCTCAGCAGGCGGCTCTGAGAGAGGGGGCCCAGGAGCAGATCACTAGATGTCATAAGAGAAGATAGAATCATTAACAATGTGAGGATCCAAGTCAAGGCTTAAGGGTCCCCGGCCATTTTGGAAAAAGGGGGGAGGGAAGAGAAGGGCCGGAAAAGGGGATAGCTGTGAAAACATTATTTAATCTGTTCAGAGCTGAGCAGGGACCGGCCAGTGAGCACGCTCAAGGGATTTGTGGTGCAAGGAAGGCTGGAAATGAGGGTTCTTTCCCTGCAGGTGGGAGAAGGTGACTTTGGGGAGAGTTTTGACTTGGAACCGAGGACTAAGTTGCAGGGATAACAAAGAACATTTGAGGAATTCTGAGGTTTATAGGCTGATGCTGAGCACTGCCATTAGAGGACATTTTAATCCATGCCTGAAGGGTTAAAAATTAGCTGCTAAAATAAAGCATGTGCTATGCTTTGGCTAGGACACTGCTTTCTAAAGAGGTAGGTTGACTTTATCCTGGATGTGAGTGTCTCAGGATATACATGATCTGACATAGGCTGACTGCACTGTATAGGCATTCTAAATGTTCCTGGATTTCTGGATTCAACGTAGTTATTGATTCAAAACTGTAGTTCAGTGTCTCGCTAAACCTTCTGCCATTTTGTCCTCCAGTGAGAAATGAGATTATGTTTTCTCTTAGCATAATATATGAAAAATTCAGTTACAACCCACAGATGTTTTGTTGTCATTTTGTGTATGTGTGTGTGTGTAGTTCTAGTTATATATAGTATATAATTCTATATTGTATAGTGTATTGAATACATATTATTATAGTTATATATAGTGTATAACTATATGCTATGTTGTGTGTGTTAAATATAGTTATGTAGAGTATTTATATAGTTATATACTATAATATATGTATGATATATATAGTTACATGTAACTGAACTATACAGATATGAAACAGTATTTCTTATGAAATACAGTTATACATGTTACATATAAGTTATATGTATATATACATGTTTTGTATGTTATATATACATAAATATATATAACTAATTATATCTATGTAACTGTATAGTGTTTCATAACTTTAAAACATTTCATGTGCTTTTAAGAGGATTCACTTTGCCCTTTAAAAAGCTAAACTTACAATTTGGAAATGCTATCACTAAGTAGCAGATGCTTGGTGTTTGAGCCACAGGATTTAATTTTTTCCCAATTCAGATGTGGTTCTCTCTTCAGGCTCCAGAAGTAGTCTAACTTCTCTTTCTCTCCATCAGTAAATACATATATGTGTACATGTGCACATGAATACATACAGAAGTATATTCTCACTCTTTCATATGCATACATACATAGTCACATCTATACCTTTAAAAAAACCAGTGGAACATTGGGAACGTTGAAGAAAATAGCCTCACTGTGTTTAAATATGGTACTTTAGAACAATTCCCTAATGAAATAATTTGGCACATTTTTCACTAATCTTTTATCTGTCATCACTTTTCCTAATTTTAATGCACTTCACACCCAGACTTGGATTACCAAATTTGATTTAAACTCACCCTATTTCTCCTCCTGGGGTGATTTCATGACTCTGGGACCTCAAGCTCTTGGATCAAAGCTTTGCTACATCTCAGCAGCTGTCTTAACTACTCTAGAGAGAGTAGTTTGAGTCCTTCCAAGCACATCAAAGAGAAGGTGTTAGTTTGCCTTTCTCACACCCCTGCTCTGAGAACATCTGCTTCCTGTCTCCCGTATGAAGGAGTCCAATGGGAAGAAAGTGCCATAAGAGAGGGCGAGTCTGTTGAGAAGGCAAATGCCCTCCTGACTAGGTCTTCTTCAATCCTGAAAGATCTTCTTGTCATTTTTCTCTTGATAAGTTTGAAAGCACTTCATAAATCACGGTGTATTGGCGAGGGTGCTAGGTGAGAAATTGGGTCGTTTTAATGACCGTCCAGTTCTGCCCATGAAGTAACGTTTTCATTTTGGGCAAATCTTCGGTTTTCTGATTCTCCATTTCCTCATCTGTAAAATGGGATAGTGAGATATTATGGCCTTAACTTTCTTTAAAATTTTATGATACCAGTCCATCCCTGACACCTTTATCATATTGGTCTTATGTATATGTACTGATTTTCCCCCCAAATCATTGCAGACTTCATTTCTAATCATTACCTTGATTTACAGTCTTTTCTTTGTAAAAATTGAAATTATGAGGTTCCTGCATAGAGTCAAAAAACCCTTTGAACAAATTTATTTTATTTATTTTATTATTATTTTTTAGAGATTTTATTTATTTGTGAGAGAGAGAACACGTAAAAGCGGAGGAAGAAGCTTGCCCCTGCTGAGCAGAGAACTGATGCAGGACTTGATCCCAGGACCCTGGGATCATGATCCGAGCTGAGGGCAGATGCTCAACCAGCTGAGCCACCCAGCCATCCCAATTTGAGCAAAATTAAATAAAAGAGTCAGCCAAGTTTTATTTTATTTTATATTTGCTCTAGATTCTTCTACTGAAGTATCTTTATTAGATGTTGGCTGAAGAGTTGTCATTACACATTAATGTGCTACAGTGTTGACAACTTGTTCATGGAGATTCACTATAATGTTCCGAATTGCTCTTTGAAAGGAAAAATGTAAGGTCATATGACTACTGAGCGACTGTTTTAATAAATTCAAATGTGATTTTCCAAAAAGCCATGTTAGTTGGACAGAATAAAAAAAGTCCTGGGAGTTCCCAGCAGCTAGAGTGGGGTGTGGTGACCCAGAAGTGGGTGAGGGCTCCTGGGGAGAGCAGGTGGAAGCCAGCAGAGCAACCCCAGGCATCCTTAACATTTAAAGCATCGGCAGAGGAAGAGCAGAAGAAGCATGAAGCGGGGAAGCCTCGAGACAGAGGAGCAAGGAGGGAGAAAACTTTCAAAAAAGAGGGAGTGGTCAGTCGTGCAAAATCTTATAAGGAGGCAGACTAAAATAAGGGTCTTTTGCTAGAAAGAAACCCACTCAGGCTACAGTAATTGGGGTTTGTTTTAAGGGTATTTTATGGAATTTCAGGCAAATCCGAGAACAAAAACCAAAGGCAACTAGGCAACAAGAGGACTGGCCGCTGGGACCTGGAAAACCACCAGGAACCTGAGCTACTGCCTCCACCGCTTTCCCAGGGGCCAGCTCGAAGCAGCTGCGTGGTTATCTGTTCTCAGCCAACTCCTTTCTCTGTGCTTTCTCGTATATGGCCACAGCGGCCTCCTTGCTTCTTTGCCTCCTAACCAACTGCCAAATCTCCTTTGATCTTAGTTCCTATTCATGCGAGAGAGAACCTAGCCAAGCTCTTCTTTGTGACCTTGTCCACACAGATCACAAATTTCTAGCCTATCCGATGGGTCAGCTGTCTTTAGATGGCAAGTCTTCTCTTGGTTCATCAGTGGTGCCTGGGCTGGGGGCTTCCTTGGGGGAGTCTCGTGGTAGAGAGGTCTACTTGACAGAGCCTGTGGGCCACGGCACAGCAAGTGCATCCAGAAGGAGTGTGGACCAGCTACTTTCAGTCAGAAGGAGAGGTTCATTCAGCAGGCAAATTTATCAGCATGTCCAATACAAGGTCCGTTTGACTTAGCTACTGAATTGTACATATAATTTTGGAAATAATGCTTTCGGTAGGATGGTGTAGGGCAGCGATGGGATTATAACAGAATGAAGAGTGAACGGAAGCTGTACAAGTGACCACGGTATAGACTCTATATTTTTGGCAGGGCAGTAGGGCTTGGCGTATGAGGGAAAGACGTAAAAGATGTAGGAGAGGATGATGTAGGAGGAGAGATGTAAGAATGACATAGGCTAGATTATGCTGCGGTAACAAACAACTCCAAAATCTCCCGTGGTTTTAAAAAAAGGCTTACTTCTTCTTCCTGCTCCATGTTCTATTTTTATCTGCTCATCATTGTTACCCCAATGGAGCCAAATACTTGTGATTTCTATGCCAGAGGGAAAGAGAGGTCTGGAGAGTTTCCAGTTAAATGTTGTCAGTTAAATGCTTTGGGCCCAAAACAACATCTGTCATGTCCCTTCACAAATCATTGGTAAGAATCAGTTAACTGATCTCCAAGTACAAGGGCGTGAAACAGTGTGATCTTAACAAGTGCCAGAAAGGTAGGTAGTTGGGATATATATTAAGCAACCTAAAGACTACAAGAAATAAAGAAAATGAAGAGAGCAAATGTACTCTGTGAGTGGTTGCTGAGGAACTGAGGGAGTCCTCCTGTAAGGCGGAAACAAGGTCTACATAGCAAGAGAGGGAGGAGTTGGCGAAGGCTTAAAATAGTTGTTGGTGATGTAGTAATGAGAGCTGCAGGGAGGGATTTTAGGTTATTCCTAAGAACCTAAGTGAGGATGGTGACACTAATCTGATCCCATGCCTTTCTCGGATAATATTCATGAGCCCAGGTATGGATGGGAAAGGTGGATTGCTTGATCTAGGATGGAGTTTTGTTGGGCTTGTGTAGCAGAAGGACAAGTATGTTAAGGGAGTTGAGAATATTACTAGATGTGTGGTTGAATGATGGGTCATGTGCTCTAGGCTACTAGGGACGTTCCTGAAAAGTAAGGATGGTTGGGTTAGAGAGAATGGAGGAAAAGCAGAACAGGTTAAATTTTAAAATATCCTTACCTAAGCATCAAGAATTATTGAAGATGGCAACTTGGTTAGGATGCTTTGGCAGGGGGCAGCATTTATCAGACAGCCCTACTTTCGTGGCTCTAACCGATGAGGGCTTTTATTATTCACTTATTAAGAAGTATGGAGGTAGACCATCTGGCGATAGGTCCAGTGACTCAGTGATATGGTGAAGGAACCCAGTCCGTTTCATGGTCCACATTGCCATCCTCAGTGTATTGGCATTCCTTCACAGGCTTGTTACCTCATAGTCGCAAGGTGGCTGCCGCTACTCTAGGTAGCATATCTCCACACAAAAATAGAAATGGGAGACAGGGTGTGAGAGATCTTTGTTTTTGCATTTTTTCTTTGTATCATGGAAGAAAATACTCCCTTTATGTCTGTTTGGTCAGAAGGAGGGCATATGACCCCTTGTAGGCCAACCACTGGCTGAGAGCAATGGGACTTCCCTGACTGATTTCAGAAGGATCATTGCTCATCCCATGAGAGTTGACACACAGCTGCTTGAACAACGTTGGGGTTCTGTTATCAAGGAGGATGGGAGAAATGCCTGCTGGAGAACTAACAGTGAGTGCCTCGAATGGGAACTTCCCTTCTTGGAAAAGGGTTAAGAGTGCTTACTCAAGGTGCAAAATTACTATTATTGCTTATTCAAGATTTAAAAGAAGATGTATAGATATAAGCTTTGAGCCAGCTAAGAAATTCTCCCCGAGGGAAAGGCATAATATCATAAAATTTGAATTTCTTTTTTCAGAAAGTTTGATTTAACCCTTCAGGACACTTTAAGTTTCTTGGGTGAAATTTGTTCTTTAGAAGATCTTCCACTGGCTGATTTGTGTGTATAGTTTTTCTCCGTCAGGTTGCTCTAAGTCGAAATGGCTAGTGAAAGTCTCTGCCATTACGGCACTAAAATGCCAGGACAGTAAATGTTCACTTGTCTGGATTGTTCTTTCAGAAACCTAATATGTAAGCTTCTTTCCTTGCTTACTTTTTTTTTTTTTTTTTTCACAAAAATGCTATGTGATATGAAGATGTATTCCGTTACTCCAGGCCTTCTGCAAGCTATCTAAATTTAAGTTCCATGACCCTTCCAGTAGTGCTTTACTCGTTCTGTGAGGCGTACGGAGATGGACAAAAAATTAGTTTGCTCTGTTTTACTTCCTTCCAATTTGAATAGGCACAGTGTGGAATTGACCCGTATTGTTCCATTCGACAGACATTTATTTTGCATTTTCGCTAGGGAATGCCGTTTCTAGGTTCTTCTTGGTATACTAACATGAAAGATGCACAGTACGTACTCTCTCGGAGCTCACATTGTCACTGTGAATGCCGATGTGGTGGGTGGAGGTAACTAGGTTTGAGCATATCTTTCCCCGCTATTTGAAACACTTAGTTGTTAAAGACCCAAGGGGTTCTTTGGGTGTGCTGCTGTATCTTTTTCTTAGATATTTTCGTCTCAATGCTTGATCTACAAGTAGCTTGTTTGTTTTTAAAAACCGAATGGTCTCTTTTCCAGGAACTTGTACCATCTCAATTGCTGTAAAATTGTCCGTTTTCCATGGTTTGTTCTCTCTTCGTGGATTTCTGGTTGTGAAACTGAATGTTGACTTAAAAGATCACATCCTCCACCTTGAGTCTGTTGGCTGCTTCTTTAATGCCCCTGATCTTGGAGTCTATGAACCCAGTCTCCCAGGTCTGAGGAAGAGGTCCTCACCCAGATGCCCAGTGGGTATCCACCTCTTAGAAAGGGCTTGAAACCAAAGATCTTGCTCACCGTGCCTCTGATGAACAGTGGGCTTAACTTTAAAAACAGATGCTGTATTTGAGAACAGAATTCTAGCTAACTGCAAATAGAGTTTCTTTTTTTTTAAAGATTTTATTTATTTATCTGACAGAGAGAGAGAGAGAGAGAGAGAGATCACAAGTAGGCTCCCTGCTGAGCAGAGAGCCCGACGTGGGGCTCGATCCCGGGAACCTGAGATCATGACCTGAGCTGAAGGCAGAGGCTTAACCCACTGAGCCACACAGGCGCCCCAGCAAATAGGGTTTCTGAAGGCTGTGTGTAGGAATAGAGGCTCTTCCTCTGGGCACCTGCTGGAGCAGCTACATTGCTTTCCCATTGCATTGTAGTTGCTCACTTTCCTACATTCTCCCCAAGCAGTACATTCTTCGAGCAGCTGCTCTTTTCTTTGATTGTGATCTGGTCACGTTTGCCATGACATCTTTTATGTTTTGTTCTGAGAGCCACACAGGCCATGTTTCAGTATTAGGATTTGTTCATAATTAGCCTTTTGTGTACATACAGCAGCAACTCATACTCCCCCCCCCCCCCCCCGCCGTTTCTAGGCTAAATTCAAGGATAATTTGGCACCTTGGCATAATTTTGCAAATACTAATGAGGTCACTCCTTTCTCTCCTGGATCACGAGGCTCTACAGTTCCATCATGGAAGAACTACTCCTGTCTTTGAGTTTGGGCTATTATAACACATGACTGTACACCGCAGGGCTTCTGAACAGTAGAAATTTATTTCTCTCAGTTCTGGAGGCTGGAAGTCCAACCCAAGACACTGGTAGATTAGGTATCTGGTGAGAACCAGCTTCCTGGCTCAAGGATGGCAGGCTTCCTGCTTCCATGGTAGGAAGACCCAACTCTGATCTCTTTGGCTCCTTATGATGGGTTTCACTCTTGTGGCTTCATCACCTCCTAATGGGCCCACCTCCTAATACCATCACTCCGGGGGTTAGACGTCAATGAATATGAATTTGAGTTTTGAAGGAACAAAACTAGTCCATACAACTCTGCTGATTAAGGCATTGTCTTTTATTATTATGCTCCCTCTACAGCGCCCCCCAGAGGATAACCCATTTACTCAAGACAGAATATGTTGGTCCCCTGGGCTTGCTTCCATTGGCCGTGGTGATCTATGGTCTAAGCTACCCATGGCTCTTTGGGCCAGAGCTGTGGATTACTGCTCTGCTGGTTCTGCCCCCCGGCCACTTTGTCTATCACCAGAGAGCTCAGCGGGCCAGGGAGGAAAGCTTTGCTGTTTACCAGGCATAAGAAGTACCCTCTCCGCACCTCCCCCTTTCCACCCCTCCCAGAAACCTTTCGCTGACTCTCCCTGCAAACTTTCCTTCAAGATCAACCATCTTTCTGAGAAAACAATGTTTCAGAATTTTAGCAGATTTAAGTCTAAATGATATGGTTTGAAGGTAAACATATGTGAAAGTTTGCTTTACCTTATACAACAGCTGTTTATGTGAAAAATTATTTGTCAATTGAGTTTTTGGAAATGTAAATATGTTTTAAAGGCTCCAAGGGAAATTGTTACTTAAAGGAACCCAGCAGTGAGACTTCCAGAAAGTAAAGACTCCATTTTCTGGGATACAAATAATAGCAAATTGTTCTGCAAATGTGGAGTCAAGAGAGTCTCTCTCTTTCTGTCTCTCTCTCTCTCTCTCTGGCTTTTTAATCTTCAGGTGATATTCAGTTGTGTAGAAATTGGACTGTGTTCTCATCATACTGTTAGGGGTTATTGTCAAATCATGAGGTATAGTTTATAGTAGAAACCTGAATTCTCAGAATTAATGAATCAATCAAACTGTTTCTGTCTCTGTCTCTCACACATGCACACACACACACACATACACACACACTCACATGTGGCATAAATATGATTATAAATTACACTGCATTTGAAGTGTGGAAGGAAAGGAGGGACTGTTTAATTAATTCTGGGAGCTGAAGGAGACTGAGAAACTTGAGTTTTGAAGAGTAAAAGCCATAATTGACAAAACGATTTGCAGATCTTGATAGGAATTTTCTCTGGGGACTGTTTCGTCTCTCAGTTATAGCTAGTTTGATTTTTTTTTTTTACATGAAATGGGAATTTCATTTTTAAACTATAATGATTTCAGATTTTCTTAGCACAGTCGGTACCATCGCTTTGTGCTTGATAACCTGTGCTTCATCTACCCAGGGGAATTTATTAGAGAGTCAAAGCCTATTTTTTTTTTTTTTTAAACTGGTCTTCCTGCCTGAGTACAGTGGTGTTTCTATTAAAAACAAAAACATTCATGGGCAAGCTCATTTAATCTCTGTCTCTTCTAAAGTTGCCTTTTTTTGTTATTCACTTTGTTGTATATAATAACGCAATTGCTCAGTGTTTAAGAACCTCGAAAGGGAAGATGGTTTCATATTCCAGGACCTTAGGCATCCTGTTGCATTTTCCTGCTTGCAGACAGCCAAGGGTCTCAGTACGAGGATCTGACAGACAACTCTTGTCTGTCTAGATGAAATTACTAGCATGTCGTGGCTGAGCACAACTTCCCCTGACGTAGAATTTGATTTGTCTCTTGTAAGCAGATGGCGGAGGCATAGAACAATGCAAACAAAACCTAAACGGAGGGGATCGGTTCGATGTCTCCTGCAAAGAACACAACTGCTGCAGAGTGAGAAGGAGTCTCTCTGTAGCTGCATTATATCATCTTAGCCACCTGGCTTTGAGTTCTTCATAGGACATAAAACCCAGAAAGTAGTGAGAGTGTTTACATTTGTCCTGGATTCCATTTGTGGCAACCCAGGGCTTTCAGGGCTTCTAATAGATCTGAGAACAGCCCATCTTCTCATGGGAATACTATCCTTTATGCATTTTGCTAAACACAGCTGTAAATAATATTAATTCTGGGATGGTGGTCGCAGAGGGAGGCCATAAGCTTCCTGCAATTCCCATTTTCTTTTTAAAATTTTTTATTTCATTTTGTTTTAATTCCAGAATACTCAATAGAGGGTCATATTAGTTTCAGGTGATATATATATATATATATATATATATATATATATAGATAGATAGATAGATAGATATTATATATAGATGGATATATATGGATGGACATATATATCTGGATATATATACATATATATATCCATTCAACTCTTATATACAAAACCCAGAGCTCATCCCAAGTGCCATCCTTCATCCCCATCATTTCCTCCACCCCCCCTGCCCACCTCCCCTCTGGTAACCAGCAGTGTGTGTTCTAGAGTTAAGAGTGTTTCTCGGTTTGCCTTTCCCTCTCTTTCTTCCCCTTTGTTTGTTTTGTTTCTTAAATTCAACAGATGAATGAAATCATATGGTAATCTTTCTCTGACTGACTTATTTCACTTAGGATTATACTCTTTAGCTCCATCTATGTCATTGCAAATGGCAAGATATCATCCTTTTTTAAGGCTGAACAATATTCATATATATATATATCTTTATCTACTTATACCTTATCTACTCATCAATCAATGGACATTTGGGCTGCTTCCATAATTTGGCTATTGTAAATAATCTGCTATAAACATAGGGGTGTATTAAAAGGATGTAAAATACGACACCAAATAACTAAAACATGAAGGGTAGAGGAATAAAGAATGAGTTCAAAATTAAGTGACCATCAGCTGACTATAGACTGTTATAAGCGGAAGAGGTTATATATAGACTGAATGGTAGCCACAAATTAAAAAACAATAATAGATATGCAAAAAATAAAGAGTAAGGAAGCTAAGTATATCACCATTTCATGCAAACCATGAGAGAAAGACAAGAAAGGATCAGAGAAATTCTGTAGAAACAACCACAAGACAAGTAATGAAATGGCCATAAGTACATATCTATTAATAACTACTCTGAATATAAATGGACTAAACGCTCTAATCAAAGGACATGGGGTAATAGAATAGATTAAAAAAAAAAAGACCTATCTATATGCTGTCTACAAGAGACCCGTTTCAGACCTGAAAACACTCATAGATTGAAAGTGAGGGGATGGAGAAATGTTTATCATGCAATTGGATTTCAAAAGAAAGCTGGAATAGCAATACTTATATGGGACAATTTAGACTTTAAAACAATGTCTGTGAAAAGAGACAAAGGACACTGTATAATAATAAAGACAATCCAACAAGAAGATGTAACAGTTATAAATATTTATGCACCCCACATGGGAGCACTCAAATACCTACAACAGTTAATAACACATAAAGGAACTAACTGGTAATAATACAGTAATAGTAGGGGACTTTAACACCCCACTTACAATGGTGGGCAGATCATCCGAATAGAAAATCAACAAGGAAATAGTGGCTTTGAATGACACACTGGATCAGATGTATTTAACAGCTGTGTTCAGAACATTCCATCTCAAGGTAGCAGAATACACATTCTTTTCAAGTACACATTCTTCAGAACATTCTTCAGAATGGATCACATATTAGGCCACAAAAGAACCATCAACAAATTCAAAAAGATCGAAGTCCTACCATGCATCTTTTTTGACTGCAATGCTATGAAACTGGAACTCACCCAGAAGAAAAAAATCTGGAAAGCACACACATACATGGAGGTTAAATAACATGCTACTAAACAATGAATGAGTCAACCAGGAAATCAAAGAAGAAATCAGAATGTACATGGAAACAAACGAAAATGAGCAGTTTTGAGAGGGAAGTTTATAATAATACAGGCCTACCTCAAGAAACCAGAAAAATCTAATCACCTAACCTCATACTTAAAGAAGTTAGGAAAAGAACAACCAACAAAACCCAAACCAGCAGAAGAAGGGAATAATAAAGATTGGAGCAGAAATAAATGATAGAGAAACTAAAAACAAAACAAAACAACAATAGAACAGGTCAATGAAACCAGGAGCTGGTTCTATGAAATTCTCATTTTCTTCAGTACCTACAGAATAAGGGAATTATTTTATATCATTCTTTAACAGGATATTAGTCTAACTGCAATGAAACTACAAAAATGGTAATGGAATATTATAAACCAATGGGAGAGCAATAGATTCATTTGTAAAGAGTATTGGGCAAATCAGTTAAAGTTAGTCTCCTTCTCTTCCACCTCATATATCAAAATAAATCCCGGGAAGGCTAAAGAGTTTGGTGCAAGATACGAACATATAAAACACACAGAAGAAAATACAGGTGATTATCTTCTTCCATTCGGGCCACTATGACAAAAATACCATAAACCGGTTGGCTTAGACAAACAACGGACAGTTTATTTCTCACCGTTCTGGAGGCTGGAAGTCCAAAATCACGGAACGGGCAGCATCCTTGTCTGATGAGCCTGCTTCCTGGTGCATAGACGTCAGTCTTCTCACTGTGCCCTCACATCCAGAAAGAGGAAGGGAGCTCTCTGGGGTTTCTTTTGAGAGGGCACTAATCCTGTTCCTGAGCGCTCCACCTTTATAATTGCCTCTCAAAAGTCCCATCTCCTAATATCATCACTCTGGGGGGCTAGGGTTTTAACATGAATTTTGGGGGGACATAAGCATTCAGTCCATTGCATTATTAAACCAAAGGCTCAGACTTCAAAGCATGAAAGCCAGTAGAATAAATAATGCAAGAAAACTGCTTTAGAAAGCGTGGATGGCTCAGTCGAAGGTCATGATCTTGGGGTCTTGGGATCGAGTCTGCATCGGGCTCCCTGCTCAGCAGGGAGTCTGCTTCTCCCTCTACTCCCCGCCCTCCCCCTCCCTCGCCTGTGCTCTTCCACATGTTCTCCCTCTCTCCCTTAAATAAATAAATAAACTCTTTTTAAAAAAAACTACTTTATTTGACGTTCACTTTGACATGCTTTGGAACCATGGAAGGATAGCCGCTAACAAGTGTGAAGTCTACGTAGTTTCTAAGCTATGGGTGATCTGCTGTGTTGAAACTGTCACGAGTGTGATTCTTAGAGCCGTGGCTGGTGGAGTAAATAAAGGTAATGTGCATGCCCCAGACAGTGAGCTGGGAAAACATGTAAATACCCTTATAAGTATGTTTTAAGTCTATGGCTTTTCGAAATCATATGGGAGTAGCATGAATTGTGCTCACTTCAATATCCTTAATCTGTTATCTCTATTTCTCTCCAACTCTCCCCATTAGAACAATGTGTCGCAATTTGTCATTGGTGAAATTATAGCAATGACGAGTGAAAGTGGGGAGAGGAGGATAGAAAACATAAAAGGAGAGGAAAGGAGAGAGGAGGAGGAAGGGATGAGGGGTAGGAGAATGGGAAGGCCGCTTCTATGCCAATACTGAGGTTGGAAAAACAGACCGAAGGAGAAACGAGCAGGAGAGATGGAGGGTCTGTAGTACCATGGGGGTAGAACTAGAATCTTCATTTCAATCTTTGACATGAACCTGTGGTCTCATGGCTAGAAGCTAGATTCCTCACCTGCCTAATACCTCTGTCTGGCATCTGGCAACCCTTGGTCCTGCTTCCCATTGCTAGTTGGTTGCGTGTATGCCCACCCCTCTTGGCATTCTGGTTTGGTAGCCCTTTCTTAATATTTCACACCTTGGGCCTCTTCTATATCAAAGCCCGAGTCTCCCCTGGACATTCCTTCCTGGCTAAGTTGGAAAACCTTTCTTCTGTACAGACTCCAGACCTGTCCGGCTCCGTTTTGTCAGCAGTGGGTCTTCCCAAGGACACATGCACTTCCCATTTGTCCCAAATTGCAGTCTTTGACTGGTGGAGTTTGCCCTTTGTTCTGGTATTGGCCTCTTGGAGAACTTCTCTGATGCAGAAGCCTCCTTGACCTCCAGGTTGACAGAGGGCCGTGGGTTTTGTGACCTTTTGGCTCTTTCCCTCCAGGTTGCTTCACAATGCCCTCCCACTTCTTCCTATTACAGCCCTGCCTACAATTACAATCAGCCTCATGAAGAGTTGGAAACTACCTAGCTCTATTTCTGAGAGCCTAATTTGCCCTCAAGTTATGCCATCCTACCGTCCTGGGTGGCTGCCACCCTGAGCAATGGCTGTAATTGTGGAATGAGCAGATGGTGGTTAGGGACTTGCATGCCTTCTAAGTGACTAGTGCCCATCAGGGCTGACTTAACAATACAAGAGATGGAAGGAGCGGGGGAAGGGCAAGATGTATCTATTCAAATAGCTGATATCTCTCTCTATATATATAGATATATATATATATATATAATTAGTAAGAAGCACTGTTTCAATTTGCAAGGTTTTTATAATATCACAGATTGTTTTGACTAATTAAAAGTCTTAGACGTTGGCTACAGTATCTGGCGGGAACCGGTTGCGCTTGAGAAGTCATGGTCATACAGGGTAATGATATGGGAACATTTTCTCCTAGGGAGAACTGCTGAGCCCAGAAGTAGAGATTCACGACCCAATTCCAGAGCCAGTCTTGAAAAATGCCTTTTTGCAAAATGCCTTTGCCAGTTGGACAACCTTACATTTCAAACTGCTTTCCATTATGGCAGGTGCTTTATACTGTCTTCATTCTTCACTAGACTAGAGCTGCCTGCCTAGTATTTTAAAACTGGCAGAGAGAAGCAGGAATGGAGTTAGATAGAGGTGCATTTCCTCCAAACAGGAAGGGGGATGATTGTCCTTGAAGATTGCCTGGTAAGTGTGCAAAAACCTAGCCTGGCCAGCAAGGCAGTTGAATCTTTATCCAAAAAGACACAATCCACAATTGTGTTGCTGGCCCACATAGAAAAACCTAGAGGTTCTAGGTGCTTCTTTCTGTTCTCACTGTGCGTTTTGTTTTTAATTCCGTTAGCTGTGCACCCCATGACACTTCTTAACATCCTGTGTTTTCTCGCGAATACCTCTCTCCCATGGTAGTCTTTTCAGTTTCTTAAGCTTGACTTGTGTAACTTCAAGACTGTGGGTCTTTAGTTATGACTTTGCTTTGATCCTAGGCCAACACTTTTCCTTTGAAAAGATCTTCTTATATAAATACACTGAAATTGCTGAAGGGCTCCTCCCTGTATTAACATGGTGAAGACAGAGGGCTGTTCTTTCCAGAAACCAGGATTCCCAAGGAACCCTGATTAGCTTCCGACCCCAGAGATTGCTGTGGTTGTTGAATCACGGTGTGTCAAGTACCACAGTGGCTCATGTATTTAGCAAAGACTGGGCGTGTCAGAAGGATGAGTTGTGTTAAATCTCATAAGAGACAAAAGGCTAGAGGCCAGGACAAGATCAAGGAATAGAAATTTAGGACGTAATTTATGACTCTTGTTTTTGTGAGAGGTAAAAATGAGACTGTGTTGGCTGGAAAATTAAAAGCTCTTGTACTTGGGAAAGTTATCCAAGTAGGCAACTGAAAATAATATCATCCCATATTACTTTCCCTTGAAAATGAAATCTGAGTTAGAGTCTCCCTCAGAGTTTGAGTTTTTGAAATTACTTGTGGGGCTCATCTTCTGAAAAGGTAGCGGGTGATATGCTCTTTTCTCCAGTTTCTTTAAAGATTTGGTTTGCTAATCATTTGGTTTCTAAGCCATCAGCAAGCATACATGTGAAAAGACAGTATTTTAAAGAATGTAAACATATATTCAACCAATGCAGCTGCAAAGTACCCGATTTGACATCAGTTGGCATTATTGTTGTGTGGCACATTTAAACTAGTTTTTAGAAAGGGGAATTAAAATAGGCCTGAAGTGTGGAGAATTTTGTCTGATGTTTGATTTGTATGCAGAGCTTATAAATTCATTTCAGAAAACAGAAAGCAATACTGAGGTGTAAGAATGTTGGAAATATAAAGTTAAAACTGAACTGCAAATTATTCTAAATTTGAGGTCCAGCTTATGTGGATGGTAAATAGGATAAAGGTGACATTCAGGAACCCAGACATGCCCCTGAGTCACTGACTGTCACGTTGCTTTTTTTTTTTTTTTTTTAATTTTTAGTTTTTATTTATTTTATTTTTTTCTCCCAAATATGTTTATTTTTAATTTTTCAGTGTTACAAGATTGATTGTTCATGCACCACACCCAGTGCTCCATGCAATACGTGCCCTTCTCAATACCCACCACCAGGCTCGCCCACCCTCCCTTCGCTCTCCCCTCCAAAACCCTCAGTTTGTTGCTCAGAGTCCCCAGTCCCTCCTGGTTCATCCCCCCCTCCGATTTCCTCCCGTTCACCCTTCCTTTCCTTCTCACAATGCCCTCCATGATTTTCTTTATACTCCACACGTAAGTGAGACCATAAGATAATTGCCTCTCTCTGCTTGACTTATTTCACTCCACATAATCTCTTCTAGTCCTGTCCATGTTGATACAAAAGTTGGATATTCATCCTTTCTGATGGAGGCATAATATTCCATTGTATAGATGTACCACATCTTCCTTATCCGCTCATCTGTTGAAGGGCATTTTGGTTCTTCCCACAGTTTGGCGATTGTGGCCATTGTAGCTATGAACATTGGGGTACATGTGGCCCTTCTTTGGACTGCATCTGCTCCTTTGGGGTAAATACCCAGTAGTGCAATTGCAGGGTCATAGGGTAGCTCTATTTTTAATTCCTCAGGAAATTAAAAATAGAGCTACCCTATGTCAAGTTGCTTTTTAAAATGAACGTGAGAACATGAGCTGATCGTGAAAATCCCACAAATGTGTTTTTCTGAAGTTATGTCTCTAGTTTCCCATTATACTTCAAAGTATAGAAATAGTATCGGCTCCTGAAACACATTTTATTAGACAAGTTGTATTTCTAAGGTTTGCTTACATGTATTTATCACATTAAATTCGTGTTTATATTGCTTTTGCATCTCACAGATATATTTCAATTATCCATCACACCTCTGGTTCACTTATGTTGCTCAAACGTTAAGTGTGGCTGCACAATTGTACATCTCTATGCAGTAACTTATAAACAAATACAAACATACCTTGGATATAGAGTGTATTATCAATTCTCATTAATTCACTTGATAGAAATCAGCTATGATGTCAATTCCATTGCTGATCCCAGGCTAAACTGCTTATTAGCAATCTAAAATCTAAACTAAAATCTAAACTAAAATCTTTTTCTCCTTTCCGGGGATTATATAAGTTCTAATTCAGAAAAGCTGGGGAGTGACTCATGTCTATTTCAACCTATTGATAGATATGCTGCTCATCAGAAATGCCCCGAGGCACTTGCCCGAGCCTGTATTCCTTGTAGCAAGCCCCACCGACATTTCCCGGACCGGAGCTAACAGTGGACTCGCCCTTGCGGTTCTTAGGATTGCTGGGCACACCTCAGCAATGGCCATCAGGGAACTTTGAAAAAGCAAGGCTATTACTCCCAGGTCCTAGAGGGCACTTGGCATACCTGAGGACCACACCCTGAGGTTGAAGTCAAGGGTAGGGAGAGAGAGGAAGCTGGGACTCTGGGATCCTGCTTTTCTTAGGCTCAAGGATTGGGTTTTGAGGGTTCGCTCTTCATTTGCAAATTTAAAACATAAGAGCAGGAATTTGGGAGTGAGAAGGAAGAAGTGGGGTCCTTCAAGGGGTCAGTTATCTGGGTTATCCAGGGATTTCTAAAAGGGGAGCTTCATGCTTGGGGCTGTCGAGTGGATTTTTAGGCAGCTGGGGTCTAGAGCTGGCAGCATGTTTACTCGAGATGGATACCTTGGAAGTCAAAACCTTAATGTCAGCGGCTCTCATTACCCTTGATGGCAGAGACTTGCAGGACTTGCAGCAGGAGCACCTAGTTCCATGCCCAGCCCTTGTGAGTGGCTATTAAAATCCTCTACCCTTTCCCCCAGCATTCACACGTTCAGTTTCTTGGTTTTTATTAAAGTATAGTCCATTTGGAATTTCAAAGAAAAATTAAAATTGGGTTGCATTTTTTACACTAGAGGATGTTCATCTGCAAGTTATTTCCTAACAACCGAACATATTTATTTGAGGTTGAACTTCAGATAGCAACTTGGCAGGAGCAAACCATGGCCCAGGTGGATGATCATTGTGGATAATCATATATGTTACTTTCTGGCATGACCTTTAATGAGAGAGGCAAGGGGTTTATCAAATATTTGAAGAGTAGAAAATTCAATTCAAAAACGAATTCTGAGGAGGTCAGCATTTTCCATAAAATCCCCTGTACCTTTGCCTTTAGGAGCCTAAGAAGGTGTTCTAAATGCATCTGTTTTGTGAGAGGAGACTCATCTGTTAGGGCAAAGAATGATTTTTCTGCCCACTTCTTTGCCAGCTTTCATAATAGCTCTGGCAAGGAGCCTGCTGGCAGGCAAACCCGAGTTCCGTGAATGGGCTTTATTTTTTAATCATAGAACTTGTGATCCTTGACAGGTTCTAACAGCTTAGTGTTTGATGCATATACTTGAACTAAGGAAGACTGGATTTTACCCAGCAAAGGGAAAGAAATACTCTAATCAGGGTCCCACTGGGGACTGATGTTCCGGAAGCTTCTATGATGTGGAACTGTGGTTCACCTATGATTCTACATGAGAAAAGGGGAAATGCATACAGTGTGAGGGCAAAAAAGGCAGCACTCTTTCCTTTATTCTCCCAAGTGCTGCAAGTACTCAGTGAAACTTGTTTAATTGATTAAGATGCACGACCACACTACGGAATGTCTGATTTACAGACATTCACTGCAGTCTAAATTTCATCTCCCTTCAGGAGAGAGCCATGTACAAGATTTGTTGGACTTGAACAGCAAACCATTCCCAATCTGGACTAAGAAAGGAAGAAAAGGAAGAAAAGTCTTTGCATATACTAAAATCCGTTGGTTTGTATATTGTAAAAGAGTGAATTGTATGGTATGTGAATTACACCTCAATAAAAGTGTGGCCAAAAATAATTTCAAAGCAAATGCTCATGCAGCCATCTACCAAGTAAAGAAAGGGAACATTTATTGTATTTGTTTTCGTAGTTGCTGTCTACTTCCTTCAGGTAATACTGGCTTTCCATTTTCTGGAGTCATATGAAGCTTTCCAAGAAATCTTGTTTAATACAACCAGTAAATAATATGAAACTACTAGGGTAGAATGTAGATAACTGAAGTTGGGGAAACCAAGAGTATGTATGATGTATTGTTTGGAGTTCACTTGCTTTGGAACGCAGCCATTTTCATTTCATCCTCCATGAAGCTGTTTCATTTCTGGAGTGCCTCCTATGCGTCCCGCATGTGCTAACTTCCTTCCTGGAGCTCACTGTCCAAGAGGCATGGTAGGCAAGACTAAGTACCTTAATCAGACCACATCCTGAGATGCAGGGTGCCCTGTTTTGGAGGAGGTTGTTGCAATTTTTAGAAACACATGACAAATAGGAAAAGGAGTAAAATCATCAGGGAAACAAACCCAGATGGAAAACACTTTAAAATATAGGCATACCTGGTTTTATTTCGCTTCGGTCTCTTCCTCCTTTCTCTCTTTTCTATAGGACCCATGAAGCTTTTGAAAATTTAATTCTTAATAAGATTATTTTGAGTTTCTTATCACTTCAAATAAAGCCTACTACTTGAGCTACAATTTTAAAAGCTGTAAAAACAAAAATCTAAAACCTACCTTTTACCACAGCTGGTGAAACCGAACGGTTCCTTGTTGGGAATGTTTCTGCATTCCACGTTCAGGTTAGGTCTTGAGTCTGGAGAGAATAAGGGCTTTTCTTCTGAGATGTGAAGTCCTGCAGTTCAGAAATCCCTTCCTTCAATACTGAAAAATGGATGTTTTTCCAGGCTTAGTGGTTTTATATTTCTGTCTTTACAGGAGTGTCTCTGTATTCCAGGTGAAATCAGTTATATTCATTGACATTCCCATTAAAATGGATGGGATGTTCTTGTCCATTTCCGAAAGAGTTGAAGTGAGAACAAAGGCAAGTAGCCAATAGTTGTTGTTATTCTGATTTGGTGTACTGAACCCACAGCTGCGTTTTTAGAGTTCGAATTAAAAACGTAAACAGTTAGGTCTGGAGATTATGATGTAATGCGGATAAGCAAAACTTCATCTAGTCAGAGCTCAAACCTGTTTAATCAATCAACAAGTATTTATTGAATATTTTGCTAGGTATGGGGAAATGAACAAAGTGTTACAGAGCTAAGCTCATTTTCATTCCCTGGTTTCATTTCTTTATTTCCCTATTTCTGTTGCCCTTTTTTCTACTCCCAGGGGCTCACTCTCATTTTTGGAGCTATATCCAATCCATTAGATTAATTTTGAATTCTTAGTCTTTTTCTA
>CM052809.1:12073389-12133807 GCA_028533885.1 Nasua narica | reverse complement strand
TAAAATGGTAGAATTGTATGTATTGATTTCTGTCTAGCTACTTTGTTACGCTAATAATTCATCGGATTCTCCTGGGTTTTATACATGGAAAATGAAATTATCTATAAATAATGACAGACTGTTTCTTCTTTTCTAGTCCTTATCTATTTCTTTTCCTTACCATAATGTGCTGACCGGGACCTCTAGCTTGTTATAGAAGGGAAATAATAATGGAGATAATGGGCATCTTTGTATTATTCTTGATGTTAATGGCATTGGTTTCAGTTTTGCTGTTATGTATGATTTTTTGGGGGGCTTTTGTAGGTTTTTTTTATCATATTTGGGAAGGTTCCCTCCATTTGCTTGGATTACATTTTCTTGATGATAAAGAGATGTTGAATTATATGGAACATTTTTTCTTCATCTACTGTGTGTTAGATATGAAGAGGTATTGTCAGAGTGACCCTCACAGAAGGATTTCTTCTCTAGATAAGGCCTCGGAAGCAGCAGAGGACCTTTGTCAGTCAGGTTTTATACAGCCTCCTGGCCCACACTCACCCCCTTTCCAGGGCAACCTGTGTCCAATGACGTGAGGGATGAAGGCCCAGTTCCTTCTGATGTGTGATAACTGCTGGTTGGCCAAGGGTTGGTGGGGTCTACACTGCAGTGCGAGTTATCTGTCTGCCAATCCTGCTTTTCCTCCCTTTCTTTCACAGATGTGGATTTCTAAAAAACATTCAACACCCCAAAGTCAGCCGCAGTGTCCACTTTTGGGGAACCCATCTTGTAATGACATGGTTTTTTTTCCTTTTACTCTGCTCATGTAATGAAGTATATTAATTGGTTTTTCTTCTATTAAACGAATGTTACATTAAAAAATTGCATTTCTGTGATACACTCAAATTTATCATTATTATCATATCATTACACATTGGTGGATTTTGTTAGCTATTTTTCTTATTTTAGATTTCTATAATCTACAATTATGAGTGAAGTTGAAATTCCTTTGGTGTGCTGTCCTTTTCTGCTTTCATCACTGAGGGTTTTCCTAGACACGTTAAATGAATTGGGAAGTTTTTCCTCTTTTCCTTTATTCTGGCAGAGTTTATGTCACATTATAATTTTTAATACAACTTACCTATAAATTTATGTATCTGGTGTTTTCTTAGGAGATTTTTTTTTCATAGTCAGATTATTTAGTGTCCTTTTTGAAACCTTTTTTAAAAGTGACAGGCCCCAAAAGAGAAAGAATTTCCGCAATGATTCTCCTGAAACCAAACACAAGTAGAAAAAAAATATATGAGAAAAATTTCCCAAGTTGATGAACTGAAGCAAGGTTAAAGGGCAACTTGACTGTGTGGTCCACCGTAGATAATTGTCTGGAGTTCCAGGTGGACATTCCCATTCCTTTCCTATACCCCATATAGACTTTAGTGACGTATGTTTCAGAAAATCTTCCTAGTGAGCATTGTTGAAGGCAGAAATTTCTTTCAGTTTAAATTCATGAAATACATGCAGTGCACTAACCCAGTACTTAGTGTACGCATCTGGATATGTAGGGTCTAGTTTTGGCACTGCCGTAACTGCTGACCTCAGGCCAGTGGGGAAAACCTTACATGAGCTTCTTTATCTGTGCTCTGAGTTAAAATTTACTGATTTAACTTATTTAATGGTTATGGAAAATCATATTTTCTACATACTTTTGAATCAGTTCGGTGTGTTACATGTTTTTCTAGGAATTTAACAGTTTTACCTATGTTTGCACATTTTTTATAGTATTATAACAGCTTTTTTATAACATTCTTTGATAATTTTTCTTTTTTAAATAATTTTTTAAAAAGATTTTATTTATTTATTTGACAGAGAGAGAGATCACAAGTAGGCAGAGAGGCAGGCAGAGAGAGAGGGAGAAGCGGGCTCCCTGCTCAGCAGAGAGCCTGATGCAGGGCTCAATCCCAGGACCATGAGATCATGACCTGAGCTGGCTTTAGGCTTTAACCCACCGAGTCACCCAGGCACCCCATTCTTTGATAATTTTTCTACACGCTATATCTCCCTTTTCATTTGGATTACTGTTACTTCTACCTTCTCTCTCTTTTTAAAGTTGAACCATATCAGATGTTTATCTCTTATTTCTTTTCAAAGAATCAATTTTGGCTATGTTGATTTTATGTGTTTTATTCATTTGTTTTTTCATTTATTTTTTTTTTCTTCTATCTGTTTTTTTGGAGTGTGGTTAGAATTCTTTTTACCAAAGTCTTAAATTAGCTGCTTATTAATTCATTAATTTTCACCTTATCTTTTCTTTTTTTTAGCTTTTCTTCTTATGTAAACTCTTGAAGCTATACAATCCCCTTTTAAGTACCATTTAAATACCATACATATTTTGATATGCAATATTTTGGTATATCGTAATTTAAACATATTGTGATTTATTTTTAACTTACATGTTTTTTAAAAGTGTGTTTTTAAATTTTCACACCTGTGCAATTTTTCTCTTTATTACTCTCTTGTTGATACTTAACACAATGGCATCATGGTCAGAGAATATGCTCTGAGTAAATGCTTTGTGATAATAGATGCTCTGTTTTTATTTCTACCAACTTGCTTTATGCTTTCTATTTGCCCTGCATTTTCTATATTTCTTTTTTTCCTTTTTCTCCCTTTCTTTTCTTCTTTTGGATTCACTTTCTTTCCTTCTTTCACTTTCCCCCTTCATATTCTCATTTAAAGATTATACAGTCTTATTTGTTTTAGTAGGTCAATGAATATACATGCTTAGTGTTTCCTAAAATGAGTATCTTTACTCTCCAGAATAATACATGAACCTGAGGATACTTCAGTTTTGGTTATCTCCTATCTGGTTTATACTCCATTGTTGCTTTATTTCAGGTTTTTATTTTCAATTTAGATAATATTGTTGTTTTATGTAGTTGTTGAGATTTGTCTACATTTATACCCTGTCCTTTTTGTACTATTCCATTTTACATTTTTTTAAAGATTTTTTATTTATTTATTAGAGAGAGAGAGACTGAGAATGAGAGGAGAGAAGGTCAGAGGGAGAAGCAGACTTCCCGCAGAGCTGGGAGTCCGATATGGGACTCCATCCCGGGACTCCGGGATCATGACCTGAGCCGAAGGCAGTCGCTTAACCAACTGAGCCACCCAGGCGCCCTCCATTTTACATTTTTGATCTTCCTAACAGTTTTGTTTTTTCTTTCTGCCTGGAGTACATCCTTTAGAATTTCCTTTTAGAGGGGTTTATAATGTCAAACTCATTTTTGTTTGTCAGAAAATATCTGTGTTTTGCCCTTGATTTTTTTAAAAGGGGACTCACTATACAATCTATATTTGAAGTTCTATTCTCTTAGAATTTTAAAGATATTGTTCCTCTGTTTTCTGGCTTCCATGGTTGGTGTCAGGGGATCTGCCATCAATTTGATGTGAGGTTCTCTGTAGGTAATTTGTATTTTCTTTTTTACTTATTTTAATATATTATTTTTCTTTAATACCTTCAAATTTCCCCATGATATGTTTAAATCTGATTTTTAAAAACTTACCCTTCTGGACATTAACTGCATTTCCTGAGTCTCATTTATTGTCTTACTTCGTGCTCGCTTCGGCAGCACATATACTAATATTGTCTTACTTCAATTCTGGAAGACTGTCAGTCATTCTCTCTTTTTACATATTTTATCTCTTTCATTCATTCTTTCTTTCCTCCTGGATATCTTATTAGAATATGGTAGACTTTTTTTTCATTCTACCTTCTGTGATTTTTAACCTCTGATTTACTTTTTGGTATTATTTTGTCTGTGTTGCATTGTGATTATCTTCATATCTGTCTTCTAGTTTACAAATTCTCTCTTCAGCTATGTCTAATCTGTTATTGATTTCATGTGCGGATTTTAAAATTTGATGAATTAGAATTTTCATTCTCAAAATGTTATTTTTTTTCAGATTTACTTCATTTATTTTATATTTACTTTCTTCTCGTATATTCTTTTATATCTTGAAATTTGTTAAATATCCTTATTTTATAATCCAAACTTGGTATTTTTAGTGTGTAAGATCTTTATAGGTCTGATTTCTTGTAGTTCTTGTTTCCTTGTGTGTTTTGTGATATTATTCCATGGATTGTGAGCTTATATTCCTCAAAAGTTATCTGATGGGATTTTTGTAGTCTGAGAAAAAGGCATATCTCTCCAAATAGAATTTCTGTCTGTTTTTGATGGATGTTAAATGACACTACTTAGGTAGGAAATTAAGTGATTAGGTTGATGTTTTTTGGATCATAAAAGTAGTGTTAGAACTCAGGTGAGAAGCATGTGCAGTTGCTGGTGGTAGTAATGAAATAACAAAGGAGACCTTTGTCTAGGCTGAGAATGTTAAATTCCTTTTCTGTCCCCTTACGAAAGGATTTTTTATTTCTATTTTACTCTTAAATAGGCCTGTGGAGTCCAACTTATGCAGGTGTCTTCCATTAAACAGTTCTAGGTAGCCCTGGGACTGCTTTCTTTTTTCTTTTATACCTGAGGCTTTAGATTATAGGGTTAATTTGATGACCTCAGGGTGAAAATCTTCCTCAGAGTTTTATTCACCTTTCTTGATTCCAGCTTTCACTTCTTTTTTCCTGCTTTGAAGAGTCCTTATTTGGTTGCCAGGTCAGTGATGAAATTTAGAAGATTTTTTTTTTAATATATATTATTCAGTATTTTTTTATTTTGGCAGTGGGGGAAGGCTGTTCAGAATATCTGTCCCACCATACTGTTGGAAATTAAATCCAGTTATTCCCATGTTTAAAGATAGGAAATTCAAGTTCAGAGAGGCCAAATGTTTGCTGTAGGTCATGGGACTTGAGGGTGTCAAGGTTGAGGATTGTTGATCCCATGCTAATTGTTCCTGTTATTTCCTGGCTCTCTGAAAACTACAACCATCAGTTTAAAAGACTATACTTAATAAACATACAACTATAGAGATTGTTTTTAATAAGATTTTAAAGTATTTTTCCTATTTGGAAAGGTACTCACAATTTTATTCTTTTTACAAAAGTTTTTATTAAATTCTAATTAGTTAACATACAGTACAATCTTAGTTTCAGGTGTACAATATAGTGATTCACCCCTTCCATGCAACACCCGGAGCTCATCACAAGTGCACTCCCTAATCCCCATCACCGATTTAACCCATCCTCCCACCAGCTCAATTTAATTCTTAAGCAATCTTTTATGAAGAAAACAAAGTATACATTAGTATTTTTTAATTTGGAGACAGACACACCTCAGGATGATGTATGAGGGTTCCCCCCCCCCCCCGGCAATGTTGGGAAATTTAGAAGTGGCTCTTAATTTTCAAATAATTTAGATAGGAATATTCAAAATAATGCACGATGATCATTATGTATTTTTGATGTTCCCCCTTGGAGAGTAAGAAGCAAATTATGCAGGTATGTTTTCTCAACAACAAATAAGTTGGCGGTTTTTAAAAGTAAAGCTTGGTGTCTTTGAAGAGCACTTCATATTGAAAAATATGCTAGATGATTCCTTTGTCATGTTTCTAGATTTAAGGCAAACTTTTCTTTCCTCAGATAAATCTGTGAACACTGATCAGAGCACACGAGGTAAGGAAAAAGGAACAGCCAATTCCATGTCCCTGATGTCTGGGTGCCAGTTGGTACAGTTGCTACTTTTGGTATAACCCTATAATATGAAAAGGCAATTATAGGATAATTTGAGATGGGAACAGGTGAAGCTTAAATAATTTCAGCCTGAGGAGAGAAGAGCAAATGGCAGCTATTCCGAGCAGCCCTGGCGCAGTTTCTGTAGTGTTTGGACAGGCAGGTCTCCTAATGTGATTTCATTATGCTCAGGTTAAAGACTTGGGTTTTAGATCAACAATGTGCAAATTTGGTTTATCACCTGTGTTCAAAAAAGAGATGACAGAATTCCAGCAGGAGAGCTTCGGTGTTTGCCAAGAGCACCAGCAGAAACATTGTTCTGTTTACGTCTCTCACAGAACAAAAGGTCTGACTAGAAATGTGAAATTATTTGTATCGGACAATAAGGAATGGCTACCACTTCAAGAAGACTCTTGTAACAGTACTCTTCATGTGTATGCATCTTCGCATGCTTACTTTTTAAAAGTAAACTTTGATCACCATTTGGTGGTTTTAGCCTATCCACAACTTTGTGATTTTTTTGTAGTAGTTGTACTCAAAGTGAATGAATCACAGAAAAATACTCAGTGCTGATCCCACTCAACTGGTTCCATAATTACCGACACTGCAAAGAGCGGGAACAAATCCTATGGCCTGATTTGTCCTTGTCAGAAGAGCAACAATGCTTAGGAATAAAACTCAAAGTTATACATGACTCTAAAAAGAGCAATTTTTCAAGCGTTTCATTGGCACAAATTGAAATGAAATGAGGTCTTGGGCTCCTGAGGTCACTTTGCAACAGGAAGAATTCATTATCTAACTATACACAGAGGAAAACGCTTCACAATTGTATTTGCTTGTAAAGGATGAGTGCCCACACATAGAGCCAAAGCAGCAGAGGTCACTTACAAGGAATAAACTACATGAAAGCAGAGATTCAAGTGTCCCTGGCTCATAGATTTTTCTTTTTTTTCTCCTGGTCAGAGCTGCTTTGTGGCATATTGCTCAGTGGGATGCAGGAAATACTTGGGGAGCTCTTTGTTGTTAATACAAAATCATTTTTGCAGATCCTGCTAAGTTGTCCACTGGAAGCAAAATGCAGTCTTGTATGTCTTCTCCCCTTGGGTTGGGAGGAGTTTGTTCCCCAATGTTCTCAATATTCCATATTATTCTGAAATGTACATTTTCTCTTAAGGCATTTTATGGCATTTTCCCTATTATTTGAAGCAGGTGCAGCCTTGAAGCTTTGAATATTTAACAGCTCATTGGGTGGTTAGAGATGGGGCATTGGTTTCAGTTTAAAAAGTGGAAAGGAAGTACACGTTGAACACATCAATTCTGAGGATTGCATTTTTCCAATGTATTTATAAATAACTAGGAACAGAGAATTGATTCTTACATTTCCCATCAGGCAGAGTTGGTGACAGCTTGGAAGGTTAAAAACAAATCATTTAAAATGAAAGCAAAAAATTGCATGGTAAGGAGAGTGGTTTTTTGTTGTTGTTGTTGTTTTTAGGAGAATGATTTTAACTGAGGATGGGGCAACAAAGTAGATGTGGAGATGTAGTCCCTTAATCTCTTTCAGCAGCTGACCCCTCCCCAAAGTCACACATCAGGAGAGGAGGGCTAGAGAGGCTCACATGTCAAGGTCAGGGGCTATTTTTCACTCCTGATCATTTCCACTCATCCAATCAAGTCTCCTAGCCTTTTAAGTTTGGTTTTTTTTTTTTTTTTCTGATAATGTGGCTCTAATTTATTCTCTTTCTCACCTTTTTATGGCTCCTGTTGATAAGGATTGCATTGAATCTGTAGATCACTTTGGGTAGGATGGACATCTTAACAGTATTCAGTCTTCCAGTCCATGAACATGGGATGTCTTTCCATTTATTTTTGTCTTTTTAAATTTCTTTCAGCAGTCTTTTTATGGTTCTCAAGTATTGTTACAGGTGACTGCATGTTTGTGTTGTATTTTTCTTGAGTGGTGGGTGACTTTGGACATGATGGTGGTGCCTTTCATTGAGGTACAGGGTACGTGAAGAGAAGCAGTCTGCAGGGCATGGAGAAGACAGTAAACCAGCTGCTGGCCCTGCTGAATTTTAAGTACTAGTGTGGCATCTACAAAATGTACTTGAATGCGGAGATTTAGAACTAGACATTGATGATGGATAAAACCATCAGAGTGGGTGAAGATGCTTAGGAAATGTATTTACAGAGAGAAAGAGAGAGAGAGAGAAATCAGTTTTCCTTTCCTCTCTCTTCTCCCAGTAATAAACCATCTAAATGACACATTCCAACCTGCTAACACTGTTTCTACTTTGATTACAAGCCACAAGTGTCATTGTGACACTAAATGTCAAGGTAGCCAAAGCATAGATACCTGCTTACTGCTTCCTTCTGGCCACCTGAAAACCATATTGAACAATCATGTTCCATTCTGTAAGATCTCCTCCCCAGGGCTTGTAAGTCACGTACTTCTTTTCCCATTTCCCCTAACAGAATGAACTTTGTCCTTGAGGGCTTCATGGAGAAAGAGACTCAACTCCATTTCTTCTTGTCTGATCATTTTTTCATTATTCTCTTTGGTCCTCAGTTCAATGGACAGGCCCTGATGATTTTATGAAGGCCTCCTTTGTTGCTCAGTAGAATCCAATTCCCTTAAAATGCCACATAGGACATTAAAAAGGAGCACAGATTCTCTCCAGCCTAGAATGATTTAAATGTGATTTGGCACTGAAGGAGGAGACTAGAGTTGGTGGGAAACCAGCTCAGTCATTCAGTCACTGAAGCGAGATGACAATAAAGAGTGTGAGCCCCTTCATCTTCCTTCAGCCCCTCCTCCCAGGGGGTTGGTAGAATTTCTTAATTCCTAAGTATTTCTCGGTAAAATTTGTACCCCTTTTTTTCATTTTCTTCTGGCTTAGTTATGAAGTAGGTAGAAGAAATGTGACAATGGTGATCATCTTCCCCATAGCACTTCTGGATGGAATATTATATTTTATATCTGCCTGTTTTGTTCACAACTTTGTGATGCGGACAACAGTGCCTAGCACATCTTAGTTACTCAACGGAGAGTTACTGAAGTAATTTGTGTGGTCAGATCAGGTATTGGATATACATTCATTCTGGTTTAGAAAATGTGATAATTGTGGCCATGTCACTTTGCATTAAACACATTTACTAACACATTTTATTTTTTGGTTGCTTTGGTGACATTTCCTAATTCCTTAGTTTACCATTGGATCTCAGGTCTGACCTTGGATACTGTTGATAGATCTGAAAGGATTGTGATGGTGTTTATTTTGTTTTGTTTTATTTTTTTGGCAAGCTTGATTTAGATCTTACATTTATTGTTACTTGTCTGGTCTACAAAGAGACGTGGATAATTGACAGTTGTATTCAAGTCTTAAAAGAATTCAGAGAGCTGGTGATTAGGGGTGCCTTCTAGCTGTCACTTTGATTTCAGTGGGATTGCACTTCAATGCTTTGCCTAGAAACACTAGGAGAGAGACAGTTTTCCTTTACAGGCTCCCTGTAGAAAAACTCCACCTGTGTGGAGAAGGAAAAAATGACACCTACTGACTTACTTTTCATCTGGAATTAATACAATCAGCAAAGTCTAAAGAAGGCAGATAAGGCATGTTTTCATTTCAGTGAAATCAAGATTTTCAAAGCTTTTGAGCTACTAATCCTGCTCCCTTCTTTCTGCTACTTTTCTTCTTTTCTCCAGTGCAATGTCTGCATCAAAGCTACATCTCTGACATGAGCAGAACAATCAGAGGCGAGGTGAAAATGCAAAGCGTGACAATTGAACACTCTGACTTCACAGAGAGCCGCAGATCTTAGATGGGTTTGCAGTGGTGTCCCATCCTGATTACCAACACACCGGGAAGTGGAATGAAAGGGGCCAGGCTGGATTATCCTGGGGCTCCTTGGTAGCCATGGAACTTGGTCTAGATGGGTGAAATCCTTAAAGAAAATCAGACACCGGACAATGGAGGGGGTACGACTTTTTTCTCTGTGGTTAAGACCAGTTTCCATTTATCCTCTCGTGGTTTCTGGAAATGACTTTACCCTGGCAACTGAGAGGAATGGAGTTGGGGCTTGGGAAAGTGGGGAAAGGCTCTGTGCAGCAGGTGCTCTGGCTTGCTAAGTAGGTTCAATTCAGACACTGTGACATGTTTGTAAAGGAAATACTGTTAAATAGTAGAAGAGATGACTACGAATCCCACAGCAGAGGCAGAAAGAAACCAAACTCGAAACAAGGTGCTGTATTTAACTCACTATTGTTTAAATCAGCATCAGGTAGTTTCAGCTTTCCTTGTCATGGGAGTGGGACTCCCTACTCAAATTGAGGATACTAGTAGTGTGGGAGAAAATCCTAACTTGGAAAATATGTTGGCCTGTGTATTATAGAAAGTGATCTTTTAAACGTTCGCTCCTTAGATTGGGTCAACAGTCTTCTACCAGATTTAAAAATGGTCATGGTCTTCTAAGCCAAAGAGAGTGTTTGCTATGTGGGTTTTGGTTTCTTTCCTTCTAATCTTCATTTGGGGGCATCTCAGGAAACCTTAACTTCTCACCGTATCTGGGACTGGACATGCCGCCAAAATTAATTTGAAAAAGGGGAGATAGATGGAGTTGACAGGGATTCTGTTAATATAGATCTGCCCCCCAAAGACAGAGGGCTCCATGCCTCTCCCTTGTTAGGTTCTAATTCTGTGTGTCACTTGGGAGGCAAAAATCTCTTCCAGAACCATCTACCTAGAAAAGGCCTGGATAAGAGGTGTGTTGTGTGAGGGGTCTTGGGGCGATGAAGTAGTGAGGTCTAACTGTGGGAGGCAGTGCAGTGGACCAAGCAGGAGCTCAGGCACTGGTGCCATTCTCTGTGGGTTTGTATCCCCATCATGGGTTCTTGGACCTTTGGGCAAGTGACTTAGTGTCCAGTCAGTCATTGGAGCTGGGCCATCCTGAGAAGGGGAATGACTTTAGTCAAGGCAGTTCTTCTGACGAGGTATCTTTGAGTGGCTGGGAGTGGAAGGCTCTTGCCCAGCAGCTGAGGCAACAGGTCCTTCCATGAAAGGAGATTTGGGTGCATCAGTGTCCATGAGGCTTAGCGTCCTTGGCCCTCTGTTTCCCAGGAATATTTTTTTGAGAATCAAATGAGACAATACATGTAAAGTCCTAGAAAGTCCTAGAAAGCTTTCTCTCACAACGTTTAGGTTCTCATTCACCCAAGAGTCTTAACAGGTAGAAGGCCAGGATTATGTGGTCTTTCCCTACCCTTACTTACTTTCCCCAGGGAGCATGACTTAATTGTATTGGTGACTTAGAAGGGAATAAGGGGCATGGCATCGCATCCTTTCTTTCTTCTTTAGGGGAAGACATCTAAAGTACCTGAGTTTGCCTATCAGAGGGACTCCTGTCCTGGTGCAGCATTTCCTAGAACCGAGCATGTAAGTTTAATTCTGGAATTTGGGGTCGTGAAGGCCATTGACTCACAAATGTAAATCACTTTTCTCCAGTGTCAGCTTTGTAATAAGGACAGTAATTTATCATCAGTAAAACGGGGTTACCGTATTTGGATTCTATCTGTCTTATTCTTATCTTATTCCCCATATGAATCTGATCGGTTCAAAGTCCCGGTGGGGATGAGGAATGTCATTTGTCAGTCTTCACCCAGCTCTAAAGGTCAGGCTTAAGGTTTCCTCATGCATTAACTCCAGACCCAGATCACTTCATACTAGATGGATATTGCATTTATTCAACAACCTCGTGTGTGTATGTGTGCGTTTATTCCAAAGAGAAACTCTTGGGAGGCAGAAATTAGGGAGGAACTGTTAATTTGAGTATATCCTCTGTAAGTCAGCTGAACAAATTGTTATTAATCTCCTGAGATGGGGTAGTTGGTGTACCAGGCCCAGAGGACACAGATGAATAGGACCCACCCAGGGACCTTTGGATTGTACAAAAGATAGTGGCAAGGGCAGTAGAGGGAGGGTCAACCAGGGGTCAGGGTAGAAGCGTGGTTATCCCTCCTCTATCTATAACACTTCCTCTATCTATAGCACTTGGGTTAGGCTCTAGAGTCAGTGTCACCCTAATGATAAGGATAATCTAGTCTGATGTGTCGTTCCCCCCCCCCCCCCGTCAAGTTTTGTATAAAATAATCCTATCATTGTACAGCAATTCGAGATAAAGATATTTGCTTTGGAGTTTGATTAAGGTAAGTGACTCACCTCCTGCATGTTTCTGATTCCTCACAGGAGAAACAGGGATGATAAGAATGCCTGCATCATAGCGTTACCATGAGGTATATGTGAGCTAATCCACATGGAGCCTGAGACCAGTGTCTGGCCCAGAGGGGTTCTGCACAGAGGTGAGCTCCTATGGTTATTAGCTATTATCAGGAATGTACATGCATGTGGAGCATTTAGCTAAACCACTCCATTGATGTTGCTGCCTTGGCATCTGTTTCTTGTGGCCAGACAGCATCCAAGGTCCTTGAACTGTCACTACCCCATCCTGAGATGCATGTTCTAGATACCAGCTAGTAGAAAACGTCCCCCAGGATCACACACAAGCTCCTCATACAACTTTCCAGCAGCCTTTGCAACTTACATTCTCTCCAAGGCTTTCCCCTTTTGTGTCCCTTAAATAAGACCACCCTTGAGGCTTACCAAAACTCTTCTAGTTTTGAATTGACCAATCTGGCCTTAGTCTGGAAACCCTAAAGCACTCTACCTCTGGTCTCTAATAAAGGCATGTGCCCTAAGGTCTGTCACTCTCTCTGCCTGCACCTCCTTGACCTCCCATTGGGGCATCTGTAGGCATGCACTGTGTACTTCCTCCAGGATTTGCCATAGTCTTCTCTATTTCAATTTCTCTGTGGTCTTCTATGGAACCTAGATTCACCGTCGAATACCCTGGGGCTCTACTTAATAAGTGTTGCATTAACAAAGTCACAAAAATGTGGCATGGTACCGGGGAGGAGAAGATAAACCATGAAGAAAAGAGAAATCTTTCCTTTATAGTTCCCTGGAAGGCTTTGGGTCTAAGACTTTCTTTACAGTTATGGTGGGGGACAATTAATAGTGGAAAGGTCTTCCATATCCAGAGAGGAAAATTAACGTCTGTCCAGACTCTTAACTTTGTCCCAAGTATTTGTTTGTCATTTCCTGCATGGCATAGCAGGAAAGCTTGGTGCTTGTCTTTTTTCACCCAAAGTAACAGACAATAAAGTCAGCATGTAGCTGCAAGAGGCAGAATGGTTTCCAGTTTTACCAAATCCTACTTATTTTGGACGAGTGGTGAAAACTGTGCCCATATCTTAATGTTCTTTTATTCATGTGGGAGCTACAGAGATCTATCTCAAATAAGCAGTCTGATTGTGTTTGACAGTTAGACAAAATCGTTATCATTGAATTAATGTAGGCATTTATTAAAATCCTATGAGGTTCATGGGTCCATACCAGGAGCTTAGTTAACATATGATTTAAGGCCATAAAAGTCATTCAAGGTAGATGTTGTTTTCTTGGTTTTATAGATGATGAACTTGGAGTTTAGACTCTTTCCCAAGACAATAAGATAGAAGTTGCTGGAATTTGAACTCAAGATTTCAATAAGATTTTTTTTAAGGTCACATAAATTTAATGAGGTCCTGCCATATATTATTCGTACATTGCATACTACTTTTATGAATTTTAGGGAGTTTTAGAAATACAGAAGATAATCAAGAAGAAAATAAGAATCATCCTTAACATCATAACTCAGAAATAGCCACTATTTAAATTTTGGAGTATTTTCATCCGGTTTTAATGCATATGCATGTGCGTGCGTGTGTGTGTGTGTGTGTGCACGCACGTGTGTGTGTTTTCCCACTAAAGTGAACTTCTTCTTTCCATGTTCTTTGAAAATTCCTCCTTAAAAGTATGTTTTGAGATTTTCCCATATTATTAAATAGTTTTCCAAAATCTGACTTTAAATTCTTACGTTTCATTATGTGGATGATGAAAGCCCTTATTGTTCCAATGTGTGTTTCCCATTTCCCCTATTTTAAACATCTTTGTATATAATTCTTGTGCGTATCTCTAATTATCCCCTTAGAATAGACTTCTGAAGAATAATGACAGTGTTAGAGTTTTTTCCAATTATCGATTGCTGTGTAACAAACCAACCCAAAACTTAGCCACATCAAACAACCACCATTTTATTATGCTCATGGATGCTGTAGGTTAGGAATTCAGTAAAGACACGGCAGGGATGGTTTGCTCTCTGCTCCATGACGTCTGAGGTCTCAGTGGGCAGAGCTCAGACCGTTGTGTGCTGTTCCTACAGGTGTCCTCTCCAGCTTGGTGATCTCAGTGTGGTGGTAATTTCACGACTTGGCGCAGGGATCCAAGAGTCTGTCCCTAGCACAAGGAAGATTATGTGGGATTTATGAACTAGCCTTGGAGGTCACATGGTGTCACTTTTGTTGTCTTTTATTGGTTGAAGCAGTCATAATCCCATCCCAATGTAAAGAGGAGAGAATACCGACCCCTATCTCTCGGTGGAAGGGGTGTCAAAGAAATTATAGCCATGTTTTAAAACCACCGGAGAAGTTATAAACCACTTTCAAGATTTCAATGGATAGGGACGCCTGGGTGGCTCAGTTGGTTAAGCAACTGCCTTTGGCTCAGGTCATGATCCCGGCGTCTTGGGATCGAGTCCCGCATTGGGCTCCTTGCTCCGCGGGGAGCCTGCTCCTCTCTCTGCCTCTGCCTGCCTCTCTGCCTGCTTGTGTTCTCTCTCTGTTAAATAAATAGATAAAATCTTTTTTTTTTTTTTTAAAGATTTTATTTATTTATTCATTAGGAAAGAGAGAGAGTGAGAGAGCAGGTCAGAGTGAGAAGCGGACTCCCCATGGAGCTGGGAGCCCGATGTGGGACTCCGGGATCATGACCTGAGCCGAAGGCAGTCGCTCAACCAACTGCGCCACCCAGGGGCCCTAGATAAAATCTTAAAAAAAAAAAAGAAAAAAGATTTCAATGGATATCATCAGGCTGCCCCCCCCAGAAATGTTATATAAATCAACACTTTTTCTAGGGAGGCTGAGAGTACACTTTTACCCACGCTGGATATTGCAGTTTTAAGAGGCATTTGTCAATTTGATAGGCAAAAGATACAATATCATGTCATTGCAAATTTCAAGTATGAAAATACGAGTTAAATTCTTTGTGTATTGTTTTCAGACACATGGCAAAATTTCGTGCGGATTTTTCTATTGTCGGCTTCTTCTTCCGTTGGAAGAGTCATCTTGTCCTTCATTAATTGGTAGGTGTTGTCCATCTATTACGACTAAAGCCAGGCGATCTGACTCTAAGTTGAGTTCTTTCACTACCACCCTTAGGAACTCTAATTAATAAGCATTTTTAAAGACTGCGTGTCAGGCACTGTTTATTTGTAATCCTGACTCTGCCTCTTCCAAGCTATGTGGCTCTAATGATCTATGTAAGCCTCCTAGACTTGGTTTCCTCTCCTGTAATACTGGGAGGGTAACATTCGTAGCTCACTGATTATCGTGGTGATTCGGTAATGTCCACGTAGATGTTTAGAAAGAAGACTTATGACCTGCTACGCGTCCAGTAGAGATACATGGTTATTCCTAATATTATTACTGTCACCCTAATGGTTGGCAGTGAGACCTCGACACTGGGGAGTGTTCTAGTGACTATCTCATTCTTTCTCTTGGCCAGCTTGTCACTGCATACCTGCCAGTCACGTCAGAGCCATTTGGCTTCTGAATTCTGAAGAGTCATGGTTGCTCTGAGAAAGATTTCCACTTTTCCTTCTTACTTAAACTCGGTTTTCTAAAGGCATCCCACAATGCAGGATGGTCTTTGGGGCAGGGTTGGGGAGGAGGCACCTTGATTGATTGTTGAGACACTTGGAGATAATCCCCATCCTCGATTGCCACGCCAGTACAACTAGAAGGACACGGAGGGGAAGAACTCATTTCTTTGTGAAACTCCGGAGATAAAAACCAAATTCGATGGCATTTCCCTGGCCTTCTCCATTTGTCTTCCCATCCATCAGACTGATGGCAGAGTTGAGCATTGTAGAGAGCAGCGCCAATGAAAGTCAAACTCTTCTTCAGAAGGCCCAGTCCCAAAGGGCCCTCATGGCTTGGACTCAGGGGAGGTCTTGGAAACCAAAGGCCAGGGCCTGGATCTGAGGTGGCCAAAGGCAGGGCTCAGCCCCCCACCTCTCTCATTCCTCTGAGCATGCGCCTTCCTCCCAGCCTCGCACAGTGTCTCCATGCTCTTTCCTTTCCGAGCCTTACGGGGGTGTTGGAGTGCCATGCTTGGAGGTATGGGCACTGGGGGGCTGGGTAGGCGGAGGTGGAGTGAGGCCTGGCGGCCTGTCTCTACCATCCCTGGAGCACTGAACATTTGTTGTCTCCAAAGAGGGCTTCTCTGGCTTCAGCCCAGCTGTCCCTGTGTGATAACCACCGCAGCTAATACCACACTGAGGAGCCACTTCGGGTCTCCGCCTCACCGCCTCTGATCTCTGTGAAATATGAGTTGGGGGAGCTTTCCGTAACAAATGCCTGCTTGACTGAGCCCCTATTCAGGCATCCGGTGTCAGCCCTTGACAGACAGCCCGCTCTAGCCAGACAGTGACAGATTCAGCCTCCTGCTCACACTGTCAGGGGAGTCCCCCCGACAGGCACAGGCTTGTCACTGGAGTGCCTGGCTGGCTCCTGCCAGGGCTGTGGGGCCGCACCTGTGTTTCCAAATGTTAGTGGGCTTGAGAGCCAGCCGCTTCCCCGCCGCCACCGTCCTTCTTGTCAAGGTCAGCCGGCCTGATGGGGGAGGGGTGCTCCTGACTGGAGCTGACCCTACCTCTCCTCTTCTGTCCTTTGCCCCTGCCTCAGAAGACAGGCCTTTGGATACCCCGGGGGTCCAGGACTTAATCAAAGATGCGTGAGAAGATCTTGGGTAACATTAAAAATAAATATATAAGTAAAACAAACCCCAAATAACCATAAACAAACGAACACACTTGCTTGGAGATAGGTCCAGGCAAGTTTACTTCTTCGAAGTGGCATTGCCAGGTTTCCTTTAACATGCCCTGGCTAGTCTTGATTGAAGATGAAGTGTAGGGGAGAACAAAGCGAGTTACGGATGGCCAGGCGGAAAAGAAGAGTTCACGTTAGTGGCCACGCTTGGGATTCTGCCAGAGGTGGCCATATGGTGATCGTAATGATGATTTATAAATCAGAAGTTGTAACCTGATGGCCCATGGACTGAATTTGGCACAACGGGTTTTTATTTGGCCTAGAGTGCTTATTTGTTTTTAACAGAACTTAATGCTCGTATTTAGAATCCGGACTATTTGACCAGCAAACGTGATTTCTGGCCTTTCTTTAAACCCCAAGCTCTGGCAACATTGGGCTTGCGTAGGAGAAACAACGTTGTTGTCCCGACTCCCTTCGGAAAGGGCAGATACTCTTTAGTTTGCCACAGTCCTCACGGCTCCCTATTGTTCAACCCAAACAGTGTCTCTTATTTCTATCACATGGATGATTCCCATAGTTCTTTGAGGTGGTTATTCCCTAGTACAAATGCTGACCTTTAATGTTTACTCAGTCTCGAGTGAACTCTACTTACTGTCTTTTTCCCCACCCCCTCCCTCTTCCTGGGATGATATGTGACAGGGCATGGCTTGAATTTTGAAGATGTAAATGCAATTAATATTAGAGAAGAAGAAAAGTACTGGTATTATTGATATGTGAGGACCATAGTCAACCATAGCCAGGGCTTAGCTCTTGATTTTAGACAAATGTCCCATAAATGATACACTTTGTGACAAATTTTGGAGTTTCTGCTGACAGGGGAAGAGAAATATGTGAATAGAAACCCGTTATATTATCTCATTTTCAATCCTTACAAAAATCCTTCCAAGTTAGCAATAGGGTCTCCTTTCCATGAATGAGGAAATGGGGCTCAGAGTTAAGGCCCTTTTTCAGTGTTTTAAAGCTGGAAATGAAAGGAAGCAGAACTTATATTTATGTAAAAGTCATTTTCTACAGCATACTGTCCTAACCAATAGAATCCTGTGTCATCTCTATGAGCTAAAATTCAAATATTGTTGAGAGAAAGTGTGCTACCTTTTTAAAATAGGCTGCATTTGGATTTTGGAAGCATATATTTTTGTTTGTTTGTTTTCTTTTGTTTTATTTTTAGTAGTGGGGAAGTGGGGGCAAGGGCAAGGGAGAGGAAGAATTTTAAGCAGATGAGCACAGAGCCTAACCTGGGGCTAGGTCTCATGACCCTGAAATCTGGACCTGAGTCATAACCAAGAGTCAGACACTTAACCAACTGAGCCCCTAGATGCCTTTGGGAGCACATGTTTAAGAGTCTTTGATAATAATAACAATAATAATAATAATAATAATAATAATAATAATAAACCCGAAAAGGCCTTGTTCATGATGGTGATTTTTTTCCCTAATTTTTTTAATCCACAAGGTGTACAGAGTAAAATGGTACTTGATTGATTTCGATAATGAAGGAAGACTGAGAAGTTTGAATAAACTCTTTGATAAACCACTGGACAGGTTGGAATCAGAATCATTAACACAGCTTAGCCTTCTATCCGTCTGACGTTTGATGAATATTAGCCAAGATACCAGATGTGATGTAACCACTGCATTTCTGTGGTCTCAATCTAGTAT
The DNA here is from genome assembly GCA_028533885.1 of Nasua narica. NCBI lineage: Eukaryota > Metazoa > Chordata > Mammalia > Carnivora > Procyonidae > Nasua > Nasua narica. The sequence goes on along the minus strand of CM052809.1, from coordinate 12,115,454 downwards.
TGTGCATGCCTTACTTCTGCGAAGTGTGTTTCAAACTTCATGCCCATCAGTTGTGCCCCATTCTACAAGGGGAATACTGGAGAAATCCCCCGAACACTTGTTTGACCAAAAAATAACTTTAGAAGTGCTTCCGCAAATCATGGCTGAGGAAGGTCATTAGTAGTTCTGATAGTTGTAGATAAGTTGTTTTGCAGGGACAGTTATGGGGTAGATCACTTACAGGTAAGTGGCGTGATGTGGGAATTGACTGAATTTTCAAATCTAATGAGTTTTGCTGATTTTGAGAGAAAATTTCCAGTTATAGACGACAGTAACCCCACTGTACTAGATTGCCATTTGAAGTGTCCACAGATAGGGGTATTGGAATGTCTGAAGTATTTGAGTTGAATGGATTTGAGCTACAGGAGAGCGGTGAAATCTTCTCTGTGCCTGTCACTGACCTGCTGTCTGGGGTCTACCGTGCAGTGGAGAAGTGACCTTGAATAGATTGGAAGGGCTAGATCCTCATGACTGCTTTTGAAGACTTTCTTGTCACTACTCTTAATGCATTTGGAGGCTGACCTATGTGTTTTGGAGTTCGGAGCCCAGTGATTACTCTGATGCTGTCAAGGGAACATGTGAGAGTTTTAGTGCTCGGCTTTACCCACCACTCGTTCCACTTTCTAGGGTTAGGTTGGGATCCAAGAGGTGTCCATAATGCTTGTGTGCGTGCAACCATACCAATAGCTATTGTGCATTTTTTTTTTTTTTGTATTGACCAAAGTTGTCTTGTTTGGAGGGGAATTAGGTAGGAAATAGTCTGCACAACTCATGGATAAGGCATTCTGAAACCTCTCTACAGATCTAAGTGTAGTCCGGCATCTCATATCCTCACTTTCCCTTCACTAGAAATGGATGAGAATCATTAGAAAAGCTATACTTGCCCTAGGTTTGGTCTCTGCTGGTTAAGTTACAGGGCAGGCTGAACCCAGTGCTTTCAGTGCTAATAGCCACCATATTTCCTTGTGGGCGGCTTTGCATCCTATGCCTCACTGTTCCCAGGGCTCATCTTGGGTATTTTCTTGGGTATTTGGGTATCTCGGGTATACATTTCTCCTACTATACCCTCCAGGGTGATTTTGTTAAAACAAAACAAAACAAAACAAAACAAAACAAAAACCACCCATATCTTTTGCTACCACTTACAAGCTGTTGACTCCTAAAGAAAACAGCCTCAGACCTCTTCTCTCCCTTGAGTTGGAGCCCTGTATTATCTGCCACTCATAAAACCCATCTCTTTGAATGTTCCACAGGCTTCTTAAAAACAACAGCCTTTAAACTAAGCTCATTACCTGCCTCGCTGTCTCACCTGCTCTGTTTTGTGCATGCCTTACTTCTGCGAAGTGTGTTTCAAACTTCATCATGCATAAATTCTGACTCATTAAAATGTCCAGAATGGGGTGAGGAGCCGACATTGTCTGCAAACACCCCTAGTGACTCTGGTGTGAGTGGTTCACACACGACACTGAGAAAAGCAGCTGTGTGAATGTTCCTCTCTCCATCTGGTCACGTGAGCTGGAAATCTTGGAATTGTAGACTTACCTCTTCTCTTCAACCAATGTCCCAAGGACGACCATGTCCTACTGATTCTACTTCCTCCTTGTGTTTCAAATCAGACCCTTCTTCTCTATTCCCACTGCTGCTCCCTTCCTTCCATTTTAGATAGCCCAAGTATCTCCTTCTTTCTCCTTGACTTACTCTTGTTCCTCTTCCATCTGCTTTCTACCATACCACTAGAATGATCTTTCCAAGATGCAAATATTGTCTTGCTATTTCCCATCTCAAAAGTTTTCTGTGACTCTCTGTTCTAAAGCATAAAGGCTAACCTCCTTAGTGTGACCTATTAATTCTTTTGTGGTCAGGCCCTGTCGGATACTTTGTTTCAACTCTTTGTCAATCTTTTATTTCAACCCATATTCCAAAGATGTTAAGCCATTTGTAAATCTGAACATTTTTAGTCTCTGTAGTCCCTGTGCTATTATGCAGGTTAATCTTTTTGCCTCTAATATCCTTCCTTTCTCTTGGCTGGCTAAATAGTACTCTGTCATCCAATGAATCAAGTCGAGTATTTCCAGTTTAGGGCAGACTTCCATAATCTTTGCTGATTGACTTAAAGATTTCTCTGGATAAATTTCTCTAGATCTCTGTGCTTATAGACATCAGAGTATTTATTAGAGTGTTATATTTATTCATTTGTTTCTTTAAAACTAGAACGTGAGTTTCTTGAGAACCTTGACTATGTCTTCAATTTCTATATGTCTAATACAGTGCCTGGCTTTTACTGGGCCAGCAAACGATTCTTGAGAATGAATCAATGGCCAAATGGTTTTAAATCACTTGGTAAGACTTTAGCCACATTAAGATTCAGAAGGAAGAGAAAGGTCCTGTTGTTATAAGTCTTGCCTCGTAGATGACTCTCCTGCATTAATGATGGAAGGTTCTCATCAGCTTCATTTTGTTTCTCTCCAGAAGATGGGGATGGTATTTGTGAGGATCACCTAATTACCAAGTCATCCTTGCCCAAATTCTTTTACTAGGTCCTAGTTCATAGAGTATGCAAAGGAAGGTGATATTCTACTGCTAAAATGGAGAGCCTCCAAGATGATTTTAAGATGTGGATTTCAAACCTAATTTGTACCAAATCAAATGGAATTTCAGGGAGGCTGCTTTCAGTTTAATATAAGCAGTCGACTATTCCAGAGTAAGGGAACGGGATCCAAATAATGAAATACCCTCTCGTCCTCCAGACTCACACAGAAGCCAGGGTATTGTTTGGGGCTGAATGGCAACTTGCTTATCCAAACATCATTTTTTTTTCTTATGTTATTTTTGTCACCATACGGTACGTCATTAGTTTTTTATCATTAGTACATCATTAGTGTTCCATGATTCATTGTTTGCGTAGAATACCCAGGGCTCCATGCAATACATGCCCTCCTTAATCCTCATCACCAGACTCACCCATCCACCCATACCCCTCCTCTCTAAAACCCTCAATTTGTTTCCCGGAATCCCTAGTCTCTCATGGTTCATCTCCCACACTGATTTCCCCTTTTTCATTTTTCCCTTCCTTCTCCTGCTGCCCTCCATGCTATCACTTATGTTCCACAAAAAAGTGAAACCATATGATAATTGTCTTTCTCTGTTTGACTTTTTTCACTTAGCATAATCTCCTATTATTTCATCCATGTTGATGCAAATGGTGGGTATTCATCTTTTCCGATGGCTCGTAATATTCCATTATATGTATGGACCACACCTTTTTTATCCTTCATCTCCTGAGAGGTGTCTCAGCTCTTTCCACAGTTTGGCTATCGTGGGCATTGCTGCTATGAACATTGGGGTACATGTGGCCCTTCTTTTCACTACACCTGTATCTTTGGGGTAAATACCCAGTAGTGCAATTGCCGGGTCATAGGGATAGCTCTATTTTTAACTTTTTGAGGAATCTCCACACAGTTTTCCAAAGTGGCTGTACCAACTTACATTCCCATCAACCGTGTAAGAGGGTTCCTCTTTCTCCACAACCTCTCCAACATTTGTTGTTTCTTACCTTGTCAATTTTTGCCATTCTAACTGGTATAAGGTGGTATCTCAGTGTGGTTTTGATTTGAATTTCCCTGATGTCTAATGATGGTGAACATTTTTTCATGTGTCTGTTAGCCATGTGTATGTCTTCTCTGGATAAGTTTCTGTTCATCTCTTCTGCCCATCTTTTGACCTGATTATTTGTTTTCTGGGTGTTGAGTTTGAGAAGTTCTTTGTAGATCTTGGATACCAGCCCTTTATCTGTAGTGTCATTTGCAAATATCTTCCCCCATTCTGTAGGTTTCCTCTTAGTTTTGTTGACTGTTTCCTTTGCTGTGCGGAAGCTTTTTATCTTGATGAAGTCCCACTGGTTCATTTTTGCTTTTGTTTCCCTTGCCTTTGGAGATGTGTCTTGAAAGAAGTTGCTGTGGCTGATGTCGAAGAGGTTACTGCCTATGTTTTCCTCTAGGATTTTGATGGATTCCTGTCTCACATTGAGGTCTTTCATCCATTTAGATTTTATCTTTGTGTCTAAACATCGTTTTTATCCAAACATTGTGAGGATCTCTTTGGCTCTCCTGTTTCTTCTTAAGAATAATCATTCAGTCAACATTCAGTAGCATTGAACAACTCTAAAGACTCTGGGATTATGTCACAGGCTTAGTGTACAAAGGTGAACAAGACACTATTCCTGTCACAGAATAGGCCAGCATGTCTGCAAGCCACCTAGCCTTTAGAAATCCCTTGCTGGCAATTTCTCAAAATCATCCTCCACATCAAACAAGAACAGAGTTGGGAGTCAGGACGAAAAAACTTTTGCTTTCTCTGTTGTGTGAGAAAAATTCCTTTAAGGAAAGGTGACATCTACAATGTCTTAAGTGAAGTTGTACCAGTGGTATGGGACTCCTCGTTTGTTTTTTTTGGAGAAGCATTTCAGAGGGCAAGTGTGTTTGCTTAATACAATGAAGATGACCCTACTAAAGGTCATGTTTTTAGAATCAGAAAACCAGTGTGGTGTTGGTTCTGCTAAGGCCTTTGGATAGAAGGTCGTATGGAAAGAGCTGCCTCGGTGCACAGCTAGAGTTTGAAGAGGCTAGAGATTCTGAGAGCATTCTCAGTGGACCTAAGTGATCAAGTGACATAGTAAGTAGTATTTGGTAAGGCATATCTCTGATTACTTAGGAGTTCCATCGTGTTTAATCAAATCCTATTTTAGATTTTAAGAGTATGCCATTCCTCTAGTTTAAAGCCATTTTTCAAAAGAACTTAGTTGAGGCTAGTCTATGAAAGAACATGGAATGGACAACTTAAGTAAAGGAGAAGAATATGGAACCATCCATTATCTTTCTTAGCCTCACATCAAAACTTGTTTATTTATGATTTTTTTCCCCAGAGAGCAATGATTTTGTTGTTTTCTCTATAAAATACGTTTATGTCACTGATGAGTTGGCTACAGATTCTTTCTCTAAATAGAGTGTTCCTTGAATATGATATTACCCATTCACACATCTGGTGTTTTCGGGATATTTCTGGAGGCAAAGTTGTTCTGTAACTTACTATGCTGAGGAGCAGGGCACGGCAAAGTGTTTCTAGCATTGCTCTCTCCTGAGGGAAGCTGTCTTCTGGGTGACAGTGGATGATTAGATGATGGAAGGCAAAGGACTTTTGCTGGCCTGGAGCTGGGCCCCGAGGAACTGTGCTGCTGGCCCTCACCACGGAGCTGGGAGAGCCTCTGTCAGGGAGTGGAAATCAGCTTCTTTTAGATCTCAGGAAAAGCCTCATAGAGATGCTTTGGAACACTGGAATTTACATTTTTTAAAAATTGATGATAAATTTTAACACTCCTTCTTGTCGCTGACAGAGGCCAGGTGTTGGGATTCTGGGTAACTTTATTAAGGGCAGTCACTCAGGACTTCCTACTGAACCCAAAGAGCAGTAGAACATCACTCCTTGCCGGGAGACCCCTCAACCAGCCAGTGCTGAACAACCAGGGGCCCCTGATTGTGCACCCTCTGTCCAGCCCCCGTGGCTCTGACTGCCCTCTTTTCCCATGTCACTGTGGCACAGGAAGGAGCTAGGAGTTGGGTTCAGCTTCCAGATGGAATATTTGTAAAATAGCCAATCCACTCAATTTTACCAAACACAGCAATTTGGATTGTAATGTGCCATTAAAATAAATCTGCACAGGAAGCAAATGTGTTATTATGACTTTATGTCAGTTATTGTTCTACCGATAATAGTATTATCTATCAACTTGTCATACCTTACTCAATAGATCAGCAATAGAACTTAGAGGAGACTACCTCAGATTTCTCTTGTTGCTCTTTATTATGCTAAACCAGAAAGGAGTGTTGAGCGTACTAGGATGGCATAACAGTCTGTTTGTCCATGCCCATCCTTTAACAGAGAACAAGAGGAAATTGAAAGAACAATGTGAAATCCTTAGGGCAGGTCCCTACATAATAGACCCAGCAGAGGAGGGTGAATATGGGGTTTCCACTGGAGGAGTCACTGCCAGTGTACAACTGAATTTTAGTCTGATTTGAGACCAGAGTCTTTAAGGAGTCTGTCCCCAAAGAAGAAATTATCCCCCTCATGGTAGATTCTTGAAATTCTGGTGTTTATGAGCTCTTGCTGGGGAATTTAAGGATCTGAGTTTACTCAAGCTGGGATTCTGATTGTCAATTAAGTATTCACTTAACTTCTATGGACTCCATTCCCTTATCTTCAAAAAAAAAAAAAAAAGAACCTTGAATTGGGTGCTTCATTAGATCCTTTCTTTATCCAAAGTTTACCTTATATTCACTTTCGATGTGGATTAATTTTTTCTATCACTCACTTCCTTTCTATCACTCACTTCCTTTTCAATCACTCAGTCACTAGATACTTGTAGGCTACATACTGACCTTTCAAGCACTACGGTAGGTTGAGGGATATGCCTGCAATGGCACATAGCAGAGCTTGGCTTCCAAGGAGCCCACATTGAGTATCTATGTTGTCAGTGTGTGTGGGATGATAAATGATACAGATAAATTAGTAACAAGTACTCAGGGTAACACATGATAATCTATAAGAAGTATAGAGTGCCTTGGAAATGCAAAGGAGGGATCCCCCCTTAGTCCTAGAAGCAGAGGAAGACAGATTCGAGGAGGAGGATCGGACGTTTAATTTCAGCCCTGCAAGCGTTCTGCTGAGCAAGAGGATGAGGGGTTGGAGCTGCAGAGTGGTTCATATCCAAGGGCAAGTGTTTACATGAGGATTGAGAGAGAGAGACCGAGAGACAGGGAAGGAATGAGCGATATTCTTACAGGGTTGGAGGAAGATCTGCATGAAATCCAGCACACAGACAGGAAGGGAGGAAATGGCAGGAGACAACTGGAAAGTAAGGTGAGCGCAGGTCATGAAGTATGTTGTACTTTGCACCGTCGGTTTATTATTCTAAAGATTGGCAGAGAAATGGGGGCTTAGGAAGCAGGGGAGTGGAGCTCTCAGCACTTTGCTTTAGAAGGATCTTTGGCTACTCTGTGTAGAGGGTATAATGGAGATGGGGTGGGGGCTTGGAAGGCTAGACCGGAGGGGAAAACCAGAGAAGATGCTTCCATTTCTTGACAGGGCCACCAGCTGCGTAATTGGAGCTTTCCAGGCCGGTGGACACGGATGTGAGGCTGTTGAGGCAGGAGTGAATGATGAGACGGTACCAGATGCTGCTGTGTAAACCTGGGCACCCGTCTCAGGGTGCCTCAGCAGGCAAGAGAGGAGCTGCTCACTGCCTCTTCTAACCTGGGTGCTAACTGAGGCGTGTCTCCTGTCCAGATTGGGGCTGGCATTTGCAGCCTCACCAGGAGTGGAGAGAGAAGAGCCAACTCCCTTGCAGGCTGCTGGGAAGGGGCTGAGGCTCCACGGGACACCATCAGTCAGGATTTGCTCATTGCCCGGCTGAGTTGTCCAAACAGGCCCATATGCCCCACAGTTCCCGTCCATGCCCTTGAGTGACCTTGCCACCCTCAGCTTTTACTTTGTTGATTCACGTAGTACTTGGACTTTCCAAAGAATATGCAAACTCCTTCTCTGTTGGAGCAGGCATCTTGGTCATGCTTGCAAAGCGCTGCTGGGGCCTGGACTAGGGGCCCCCGAGACACCCTGAGAGAGCAGACTCACAAAAGAAACCAGGCTTGGCTGCGTGTCCCAGGGCCCTCCTGAGTCCTGATAGACAGAAGAAAGGGCACAGGTGTGAGAACACCAGTATTTGGTTGCTGTTCCACATCCCATTCATAACACAGGGAGAGCAGCAAGCCCAGTAAGGTAGGCTGGGGTTGGGGGATGAGGATTGCCAGTCTCTCTACCCAGGGCAATCAGCATTTGGATCTCTTTCCTATGCTTCTGGGCCCGAGGTATAACCATTGGGTGTCAGTCCTTAATGAGCCTGTGCAAGACCCAAGGAAGGCCTGTGCTTTCTGAAGGGGCTCTGTGAATGTGTTATCTTGGATTGCATTTTGTCTGTCACGATCACATGTAACTGCATGTTTAACTCCCTGAGTAGGCTATAATTCCTTGAGAAAAGCAAATGCTTTTACCCCGCCAGGTGTTTCTGGAAGCGGTAAGCAGGGTGCCTTGCATTTAGGACGTGCCCAATAAATGCCTCTTGGAATATCAGGGACTATGCACCATAGGGGTAGGTTTGGTCACTGAAGTTTTAAGAGTCTAATAGGGAAGGGAGGTCCTGTAGTCAGGGTATGCTGCCATGATCAGTCATTTGCTTTAAATTACTGGATTCTAACCTTTGATGGCTTCCTAAGATTGATGAGATCCCAGGCACAAAACAATTTCTGAGGGGCTCGAAACACACAGCCATGGGCAAGACCATGAAAAGCATGGTCTCACGTGTTCACAATGCCCTGGGAGACCATTTACTACTGATTGTTAGTCATCATATCACAACATGCTCCCCACATACCAGGCCTCATGGTTAGACCCCCGTGCTCAGTGCTTTGCATCTAGCATCTCTGCTGATCCTTGCCAAGAACTGTGTGGATAATACTGCTATTTTTAAGATGTGGATACCCACGTCCAGTGGAGATTATAGCTTTTGTTCAAGCTTAAGTCATATTAAAGCTGGGGCTCAGATCTAGATCTGCTTGACTCCAACGCTTTTCTCCTTTCATTACGTAGCTTTGCTGGTTGTGTTAGTAGGATGGGGGTCATGGGTAGGTGGGCTAGCATCACTGGAAGCTTCACTGGCCCTGGAGGGCCAAGGATAGATGTGTGTGTAGGAATTTACTTCCTGGAAGATGCCCCAGCAAGCGGACGACTACCACAAACTCCAGACTCCCTGTTCCTAGCCCTGGAATACTGACAGGTGGTCACCGTAACTTCTTGGCATGTCCAGTTATGACCTAGAACAGAAGGAAGAGGTGTGGTTGTGGCTGAGGGGCCATTTTGGGGCAGGACAGTAGAAAATTGTGTGTGTGTGTGTGCGCGCGTGCGCACACTGTAGAGATAGAAAGGTAACCTAAGCAAGTAAGTAAGACCTTATCTCTGCGAAAGAGCCACCCTTTAGGGTGAGGAAACTGCAACCTATGGAGCAGGAAGGCTGTTTGTCCCACAAGGGTTTATCCAGATTGAAGGGCTGAAAGGGAGAAGCAGCAGGGAAAAGGAATGGATAGAAGTCAGGAAGTCTAGAAACAGCAAGGAATAAAGCAATCGAAGAGCCACGGATTATTCGTGTTGCTGAAAGAGTCTGTGTTTCAGCCTCTGAGTCCTTACGACAGGTAAAATCATTCCTTCCTCTTAAGGCATTGAGTACAGGAAAAGACAATATCCGCAAATGTACTCAAAGTTTGGCAGAATTGTATGAACCCGAGGTGTTATTACTATAATGCAGTAATCGTTGCTTTGCTTTGCCAAGAACATTGGTATTTTCTTGTGAACACAGGCAAAAAGTTGAGGCACAATTTCCCCAAAACTCTGAAGTTTTTGTTGAAAAAGTACATCTTGAAAGTTGTACATCTGAAGTTCTTTTGTTGAAAAGAACATCTTGAAAAAGATGTTCTTCCCTGTCACTCTTACGATTCTAGTGAAAGTTTTCCTCTGACCCCCAAATTCCCTATTGACTATGTTTTAGAAGATGAGGGTAGAATTATAGAACTGGCCAAAAAGCTTTGGTTTATCTGTTTATATTATTTTTTCTCAATGGGAGGGAGAGGTCATCTCTGTTTAAAAAGAACTTGGAGGGCACCTGGGTGGCTCAGTTGGTTGAGCGACTGCCTTCGGGTCAGGTCATGATCCTTGAGTTCCGGGATCGAGTCCCACATCGGGCTCCCAGCTCCACGGGGAGTCTGCTTCTCACTCTGACCTTCTCTCCTCTCATGCTCTCTCTCACTTTCTCTGTCTCTCAAATAAATAAATAAAATCTTTAAAAAAGAAAAAAAAAAAGAACTTGGAAAACAAATCCCCAAACTAATTAAAGGCAATTTCCTGGTGATGTTAGACATCGTTTCTTAGAAATCATTGCCATTGACAGAAGAAATGGTTGAAATGCTCTTGGTAATATACCAGCAGCCCCAAATTAGCTATCTTTTATCTGCATCAGGAGCAGGTAGTAGTCCCTTTCATTGGGGTAGGCTTAATTCATCCAGAGAGGCTGCGAGTGGTCACTTTCAGGTATGGCTCTGACACGATTAAGGCCACCATGAAAGGGAAAAAAAACAAAGATATATTGCAGTCATGGAGCAGAACAAATGATTATAGCCCTGCCTGGCTTCACTACTATTCCCCCTAACAAAACAAGTGCGGCAAGAATTGATCTGTTTACAGAGAGACAGCTTTAGACTTTAATGGCCCATTCCTGACTCACCACGTACCCTAGACTCATTAGATCCATTTCAGCCTCCTTTCTCCTTTGTTGGAGAAGCTCTCAATAGCACTGCCAACTGAAACAACCCGAATTAGTAAGTTGGTTTTTCAGGTTCTATTATTTGGTTGGTAACTGCATAATTCATCTAACAGAGTTAAGTTACAGAAATTTGCATAAGAACTAACCTCACCAAACAAATAAATGTGAAACATACTTTGTGATTGCATTTTGGGTGCATTTTTCAAATGGCATTTCCTATCGCGAAGTCCCTTTCAGACTGAATGAAATCCATCATTCTAAATGGCGATAGTTACAGCAACCAGATCTTATTTAGATCACCTCTTATAGGCAAATGTCCATATGTGGCCTGGGTTTGAAATCTTCACTTGGTCCTTTTCTATAGAACTTGGTAATTGGCACACCTCAGACACAGGTTTTTGGGGGAGAAAATCTGTGCTCCTGACATGTGAATTACCTTGAAGTTTTGCTCAGAGAATAGTGTGGGTGCTTCTTAACCATTCTCTTACAATCACTGAAATGATTCTTAACTCAGAAGTGAATACATAGGAATGGTATGAATGTGAACTTCAGCTTTATGCTGCTTCAAGTTCAGGGGGGAGCTGGGGGCAAGAAAGCTTCTGTGACATCAACAAAATAAAACACTTCTTTGATTCAAAGGATACCATCAAAGAAGTAAAAGGTCACCTCACAGAAGGAGAGAAAAGCTTTGCAAAGCATCCCTCTGATACCAGGCTTGTATCTAGAATGTATAAGGAATTATTACAACTTAATAATAAAAAGATAACCCAAATAAAAAATGAACAAAGGATCTGAATGGACATTTCTCCAAAGAAGATATACAAATATCCAGTAAGCACAGGAAGTGTTCAACATCAGTAGCCATCCAGGAAATGGAAATGAAAACCAAGTGAGATAATACTTGATACTCACTAAGACGACGTTAGTCAAAAAGATAGTAAGTGTTGATGAAGGAGGAGAGAAATCAGAACGCTCATATATTGCTGGTAGATATGCAAAATGATGCAACGGTTTTGGAAAACAGTCTGGCAGGTCTTCAAATGGCTAACAGAGAGATTAAAAAAAAAAAGTCAGTTGGAAATCTTGAAGGGAGAGAAAAACAGACATAATATGTGAAATCCCCAATGTTCAAACTTACGATTTGACCAAGCACAGTTATATCCCAGAATGGGGTGACATAGCGCAGAGGAATTGTCTTTCAATGCTTTCTGCTTTTGTAACCAAGGAGAACGGTTTGTAGAAAGTCTGGGAATGAAATAATCCCAGGAATGGCCAAAGCACGTAGTGCCCAGACTGGGAACTGAAAAGGAACTAAAAACAAACAAAGAGGAAAGACCCATTTCTGAAGTGCAAGAAGCCTTTGAATCTAATGTTTTGGCGGCGCCCCATTCCAGAGCCTGGTGGTGACTTTTTGCAAGCCTGTTTGTCGATGCGAGATAAAGAATCAAAGCTCTGCCCGCGGCTACCCTCCTTAAAACTACACCTTACCTGAGGTTTTTGTGTCATCTGCCTCTGTAGTGTGTTTGGGACAGAAATCGTTAAAAAGAAAATACAACAGAGAGTCTACAGGCCCAGGCGACATTGGAAATCGTCCAGGCGTCCTGACGAGCATACACCAAAGAGATGTTGAAAGCAAGGCTTCGTTTTGAAAGACAACCCTTAAGGGAACACGTTTTCAAATTCTTTAAAAAGTCTGTGTTTGGCACATGAAAGTAAAATGACCAGAAGGAAGACTGAAGAAGTTAGATGTAGTTGAAGTCCAAACTTGAGGGCAGTTCCTTGTTTGCTGTTCTTCCTTATTGTCTTCCTCATTGGATCAGCTCTCCTGTTTCCATTTATTACTTGAGTGATTGATGAGTGAGAGAAAAGAACCTCAGAAGAAAGTGGTGTAGGGGTGCCTGGGTGGCTCAGTGAGTTAAAGCCTCTGCCTTCAGCTCAGGTCATGATCTCAGGGTCCTGGGATCGAGCCCCGCATTGGGCTCTCTGCTCAGCAGGGAGTCTGTTTCCCCCTCTCTCTCTGCCTGCCTCTCTGCTTACTTGTGATCTCTTTCTTGCTGTCAAATAAATTAATAAAATTCCAAAAAAAAAAAAAGAAAGAAAGAAAAAAGAAAAAAAGAAAGTGGTGTAAAATCCCTATCAGTAAATCAGATTTAAATAGCACCCAGGGGGCTGACAAAGAAAAAAACCCAATAGCACAATCAATCAGAAACCTGCTGTAGTTGAGAATCACAGTTTATACTATATATTAAGCAAAGGAGTCAGGATTATTGGAATTTTTGCCCTCCTACCCTTTCTCTTTATTTCATACAAGTGTGTGTTTGAAGAGCTTAATTAAAAAATATATAAAGTACTGGGGGAGTCCTTCAGAGGCAAAGCTCAAAGCTTCTTGCCGTATGCTTTCCTAATATGGCTTATCTATGCCGTGTGCATGTAGGCATATTGTTTTATTAATTGGTGTTGGCTTTTCTGCATGCTAATCAGTGGATACAGGCAGATATTGATGTTAATTAGTGTTCTGTTAAAAACACAAAACAAAAACAAAAACCCTTCTCACAGGAGGCAGTCTTTGGAATGTGCATTTGTAGTTAAATTGGCCCACTTGGGCTGACCTCTAATGACATTAACAGACAATTTAGATTAGCATAATACCCTTTGTACTGTAGATGTTTCTACAAAGGAATTTACACCAGGTCTGTAGAAAAGACAAGTGGCCTATAAATGTTTTCTAAGCATGTAGAAATAGTTGTTCCCAGGTTGTGCTTTTTAGTCTTCGGGTACAGAAAGTAGGGGTGATTCCACTGTATCGCATTTCAGTGAGACATAGGGAAACAGGTGGACACCTGTACTCCAAGAGCACATTGTCTTGTCCACCTTAGGCCTCTGGTGTACCTAGCACCTGCTGATGGGGAGTTGTTTCTGGAGTGGAATCTAGAAAACTTGCGTTCCAGACATTGGCACTTTGATCTTGGACACATCCCTTGATTTCTTTTTAACTCTGGTTTCCCTTTTTGAAGCAAGAAGTTTGGACCAGCTGAACCCTTGCATCCTTTCCAGCTCTCAGGGTTCATTATTCTATGATTTGTGTGCTGCTGCCTCAGGATTACCATTCTTACCGATCCAACAGGTTAAGTCTAATCACATAAATTAAAATGTAGATGAGGTAAAGAATATGGGACAGGGACATCACGCTTACCTTCGTTTTCCTTAATAAGAAAGGAAAATATGTTTGCATATGTACAAATATATAAACACCACATTAATAATCTTTTTAATTAGTGATGGAACTGAACTTGGCAGATAAATTTTCACTGCATTAGCCCCGTTATTTGTGACTTTTATAAATTTCACCAGCATGCAAACCACTAGCCCACCAAAGTCAACTACTATCAGTTCCTTTCTCAATTATCAACTGATTATTGTGTAACCAGTATGGGTTCACATTGTGCTAGGAACTCTGGAGCAGTTGAAGAAATTTAAAACTTAGTCCAATTAAGGACAAATGGGTGCTCCATTCTTTGGTATTAATTGCATACATAATAGGAATTTAAGAAGGAGGGAAAAACAGAAAGTGGTTCTCTTTTAGAGGAGGCACCATTGGGTTTGTGGCTCATGAGTTGAACTTTAAACATTGAGTGGTATCCATTTCTCTCAAACTGACTAATTTGTTGGCAGTTGGTTGCTCATAATATGTCCTTAAAACTGTTTTGTATTTCCTTGGTGTTGGTAATAATCTCTCCTCTTTCATGATTTTACTTATTTGGGTCCTTTCTATTTTCTTTTTGATAAGTCTGGCTAGTGTTTTATCAGTCTTTTTAATTCTTTCAAAGAACTAGCTCCTGGTATCATTGATCTATTCTACTCTTCTTTTGGTTTCTATTTTCATTGATTTTCTTCTCCTTTTGGATTTGGGCTTTATTTGCTCTTCTTTCTTCAGCTCCTTTAGGTGTAAGGTTAGGTTGTGTTTATGAGACCTTTCTTGTTTCTTGAAAAAGGCTTGTGTTGCTATATACTGCCCCCTCCCCTTAGGACTGCCTTTGCTGCATCCCAAAGGCTTTATTTTTTTCATTTTTTTAAATTTTATTTTATTTTTTCAGTGTTCCAAGATTCATTGTTCATGCACCACATCCAGTGCTCCATGCAATATGTGCCCTCCTCAATACCCACCACCAGACTTTAAACAGTTGTGTTTTTATTGTCATTTGTTTCCGTGAATTTTTAAATTCTTATTTAATTTCCTCATTGACCCATTCATTCTTTACTAGGATGCTCATTACCTCCATGTATTTGAGTTCTTTCCAAATTTCCTCTTGTGATTGAGTTCAGTTTTCAAAGCACTGTGCTTTGAAATGTGCAGGGAATGATCCCAATCTTTTGGAACCAGTTGAGACCTGATTTGTGACCCAGGATGTGATTTATTCTGGAGAATGTTCCATGTGCATTTGAGAAGACTATGTATTCTGTTGCTTTAGGATGGAATGGTCTGACTATATCTGTGAAGTCCACCTGTCCAGTGTGTCATTCAAAGCCTTTGTCTCCTAGTTAACCTCCTGCTTAGATGATCTGTCCATTGCAGTGAGGGGGTATCAAAGTCCCCTACTATTATTGTATTATTATCTTTGTGTTTCTTTAATTTTATAATTAATTTGTTCATATAATTGGCTTCTCCTGTGTTAGGGACATAAATATTTATAACCGTTAGACCTTCTTGTTGGATAGACCCTTTAATTATGATATAGTGTCCTTCCTCATCTTTTATTACGGTCTTTAAAATATAATTTGTCTGATGTAAGAATTGCTATTCCATCTTTATTTTGATGTCCATTAGCATGATAAATGGTTTTCCATCCAATCACTAGATCTGGAGGGTTTTTTGGGTCTAAAATGAGTCTCTAGTAGACCTCATATCAATGGGTCTTGCTTTTTTTATCCAATCTGATACGCTGTGTCTTTTATTGGGACATTTAGCCCATTTACATTCAGAGTAATTTTTGAAAGATATGAATTTAGTGCCATTGTACTACCTGTAAAGTCACTGTTCCTGTAGATAGTCTCTGTTTCTTTCTGGTCCTTGTTGCTTTTGGTCTCTCTGTCCACTCAATGAGTCCCCTTTAATATTTCTTGCAGGGCTGGTTTAGTGATCACAAACTGTTTTAGTTTCTATTTGTCCTAGAAGCTTTCCATCTCTCCCTCTATTTTGAATGATATTCTTGCTGGTTAAAATATTCTTGGCTGCATATTTTTCTTACTTAGCTCATATATTTTTTTTCTCATATATTTTTTCACCTGAATATATCATGACCATCCTTTCTGACCTGCGAGGTCTCTGTGGGTAGGTCTGCTTCCAGTATAATGTTTCCACCCTTGCAGTTTATGGAACTCTTGTCCTGAGCTGCTTTTAAGACCTTTGCCTTGACATTTGCAATTTTCATTATTATCTGTCATGGTGTGGATCTATTTTTAATGATTTGTGAGGGGAGTTCTTTGCTCTTCTTGGACTTGAATGCCTGTTTCCTTCCCCAGATTAGAGAAGTTTTCTGCTATAATTTGCTCTAAAATATCTTCTGCCTCCCCCTCTCCTCTTCTTCTGGGATCCCAATTATTCTAATACTGTTTCACTTTATGGTATCACTTATCTCTCAAATTCTCATCATCCAGCAGATGTTTATCTCTCTTTTTCTCCATCATTGTGTCTTCTCTGTCACCAATTCTCTCTTCTGCCTCATTTATACTAACAGTTAGAGCCTCCATTTTTCATTACATTTCATCAATAGCCTTTTTTATTTAGACTTGGTTAAATTTTAGTTCTTTTATTTCCCCAGAAAGGGATCCTTGGTTTCTTCTATGCTCTTTTTCAAGGACAGCTACTATCTTTATAATCATTATTCAGAACTCTAGTTCTTACATTTTACCTACATCCATACTGATTAGGTCACAGCAGTCAGTACTGACTCTTGTTCTCTTCTTTTAGGATGAGAGTTTCCATCTTGTCATTTTCCCCAGAGAAGAATAGATGAATGAGAGAACAAAATACTAAAATGCCAACAATGATCCCAGAGAAATATACACTAAACAAATCGGAAGAGATCTGAGCCCCTTTCCTTCCAAAATGGAGAATATAATCCAATGGGTCAACAGAACAGAGCAATTCACTGGATTCTTTATGTATTTTGGTCTGCTTGTTAGAAAACTAGATTAAAAAATTGTAAAGAAAGGAAAACTTTCATATGTACAAAAATAAAATTGAATAAAATGAAAGGATAGACTATAACTGTAAAAATGAAAATTTAAAGAAAAAAGAAAAAAAAAGAAGGAATATAAACAGACAGGTGAATAGAACAGAACAATACACTATATCCTGGGTGTATTTTGATCTGTTTGTTAGAAGAAACTGCATCCCAAAATTGTAAAGAAAGAAAAACTTGTGTATGTACAAAAATAAAATTAAGTACAATGAAAGTATAGACTGTAACTGTAAAAATGAAAATTAAAAAAAGACTTAAGAAAAAGAGTTGATAAAATAAGAAATTGGCTAAAAAGGAAAGAGGAAAAAAAATTAAAATTGAAAGACTAATGAATCACGGTAAAAAAAAAAAAAACCCCATGAATTCTATACACTATAGTCCCCTACTACTGGACTTTTGCAGTGCTCATTGATCTGTAAACTTGGTTTTGGCTGGATATTCTTGCTGAACTTCTGGGGAAGGTGCCTATTGCAGTGATTCTCAGGTGGCTTTGCCCCAGGTGGGCAAACCATTATATGAAACCATTATAAGGCATGACAAAAGGCAAGAAAAAAACAGTCTAAAGAGACAAAGCAATTGTCAGAGCCAGATGCAGATATGACACACAGTACTAGAATTATCAAATGGGGAATTTAATATAACTAATTGTTGGCTCTAATGGGAAAAGCAGACGACATGCAAAAACAGGTGAGTAATGTAAACAGAAGGATGGAAACTCTAAGAAAGTATCAAGAGGAAATACTAGAAATCAAAACAGAAATGAAAAGTGGCTTTGATGAGCTCACCCATGGGTCCAACATGGCCCAGGAAGGAATCAGTGAGCTTGAAAATAGGACAATAGAAACTTTCTAAACTGAAATGCAAAGAGAAAAGTGAAAAAAATCAGAATAGAGTATCCAAGAACTGTGGGACAACTTCAAAAGGTACAATATGAGGAACTAGAATAACAAAAGGAAAAAAAAGAAAGGAGCAAAAGAAAGAGTTGAAGAAATATGGTTGTGAGCTTCCCAAATTAATGACAGATATCAAATCACAGACCCAGGGAGCTCAGAGAACATTAAGCAGAATAAATACCAAAACCAAAACCAAAAACACACACAAAAAAACCCCAAAACAACACCTATATCATGGCATATTATCAAATTACAGAAAACTCAAAACAAAGAGAAAAATTTTAACCAGAGTTAAAAACAAGTAAAGAGTACACTTGTCATGATGATCAGAGTAATGTATAGAAATGTTATATCACTAATATTGTACACCTGAAACTAAGATAACACTGTATATTATTATTTTTAAAGATCTTATTTATTTATTTCAGAGAGAGAGGGAGAGTACAGAAGGAGAGTGAGAGGAAGCCGCAGACTCCCTACTGAGCAGAGAGCCCAATCCAGGGTACAATCCCAAGACTGTGAGATCATGACCTGAGCTAAAAGCAGATGCTTAACCAACTGAGCCACTCAGGTGCCCCAACACTGTATTTTAACTATACTGAAATTAAAATGGAAAATTTTAGCAAAACAAAACAAAACAAAACAAGACACCCTCTCCCCCAAAAAACCTAGAGTAATAAGGATAAAAAAACCATTAAAAAAAGAAGAGAACATAGTGAAATATTTTAAATATTGAGAGAAAAATTCCCACCAGCCCAGAATTCTGTAGCCAGCTAAATTATCCTTCAAATTTGAAAGAAGAAATCGATTTTCTCAGACATTCAAAAACTGAGGAAATTCATTGCCAGCAGACTTGCCCTACAAAAAAATGTTGAAAGATGTTCTTCAGGGAGAAGAAAAATGATATAGGTCAGAAACTTGGGTCTATATAAAGAAAGGAAATATATTGTAGAAGGAATAGATGAAGGTAAAATAAAATGTTTTCTTTAAAAGATAATGATTTTGGGGAGTGATGATAATAATCATTGGGTGATTATAATGTAGGTGAGTGATGTGAAGTCAGCTGTGTCGCAGGAGTAGAATGGAGAAAGTGGGGACGTTCAATTCTACAGTAGCTGTACCACATATGAAGTAGTATGTGGTCATGTGAATGAAGGTGGACTTAGTTAAAAGTGCATGTCACAAACTCTATGGCAATCAAAATTTTTACAAAAGGAGGGTAATTGATACACTAAGAGAGGATATAAAATGGAATCATGTGAATGCTCTACATTAAAACCAGAAAAAGCAAAAAGAAAAAAAATAAGGGGGCAGGCAGGACATAAGGAATAAATTTAGTGAATAGAAAATAGTTACAAAAATGATAGATGTTAACCTGACTTTATCAGTAGTCACTTGTGAATGTGAATAGTCCAAACGTATTGATATGAAGGGGCCCGTGCATCCGAATGTTTATAGCAGCAATGTCCACAATAGCCAAACTGTGGAAAAAACTTAGATGTCCATCAACAGATGAATGGATAAAGAAGAAGTGGTATATATATAAATGGAATACTATGCAGCCATCAAGAGAAACGAAATCTTGCCATTTGCAACCACGTGGATGGAACTAGAGGGTATTATGCTGAGTGAAATAAGTCAATCAGAGAAAGTCAATTATCATTTGATCTCTCTGATATGAGGAATTTGAGAGGCAGGTTGGAGTGTTGTTGTGGGGAGTAGGGAGGGAAAAAAATGAAACAAGATGGGACCAGGGAGGGAGACAAACTATAAGAGACTCTTAATCTCAGGAAACAGACTGAGGTTACTGGAGGGGAGGGCTGTCGGAGGGATGGGGTGGTGGAGTGATGGACATTGGGGAGGGGTATATGCTGTGGTGAGTGCTATGAATTGTGTAAGACTGATGATTCACAGACCTGTAACCCTAAAGTAAATAATACATTATATGTTAATTAAAAAAAAAAAATACCCAGGCCAACGCCTTAATGTGATTCAAGGTTGGTATTGCTCTTTAGTGCCTGGAAGATGCAGATAAACATTTTCTCTGGATATATTAAAAAAAAAATTGAATGGTCAACATATACTAATTAAAAGACAGAGACAAAGTAGAATGGGGGGAAAAACGGCCCAACTATGTCAATTCTGTTGCCTACAAGAAATCCATTTTCTTTATTTTTCTTTATTTATTTTTAGTTTGAGTATATTTGATGCACAATGTCACACGAGTTTCAGGGGTACAGCTTGGTAATTTGACTAGTCTTTTCATTGTGCTGTGCTTACCACAAGTATAGCCACCATCTGTCCCATTACATTGTGATTACAGTATCATTGAGTGTATTCTTTATGCTCTGCTTTTTATTTTCCTGACTTTCTTGTTCCGTAACGCGAGGCCTAAATCTCCTTCTGCCTTTCACCCATTTTGCCCAGTCCCCCATCCCACTTCCCTCTGTAAAGACACAGATCAGTAAAAACCTTGCAATGGCTTTTCCATGGCACTGAGAATAGAATCCACATTCCTTATTAAGGGCTACAAGGCCCTGTAGTCTGGCCTCTGTTACCTGTCTGGCTCCATTTCTTACTGCTCTTCTCCTTCCTTGAACACTTTGCTCCCAAATGGAATTGTCCACATGTACTTCTACCTCATGACCTTTGTATATGCTGTTTCCTCTAACTGCAGTGGTCTTTTCCTCAGAAGTCTCATTCTTTTGCTGCCTTCATAGGTCATTTTTCAAATGCTACTTTGTCAGAAAGCCTTCCATGCTCCTGTATTTAAAATCTTCACTTTCCTACCACCCTTCTCTATGTCTTTTCCTTACTACATTTTTTTTCTCCCTTAGCTAGAAACCATCTGGTGTTCTTACATTTTACTTTTTGTTTGTTTCCAAACTGTCTTTGTCTACTAGACTAAAACTCCATGAGGTGGATTTTTTTAAAAAATTGTTAATACTGTATTTCTAGGGCTTAGAGTCTTGGTACAGAGTAGGTCTTGATAAATATGTATTGCTTTTTTTTTTGCATAAAACATGATCTAAATACGCTTTTGTTCCACTAGCCTGCCATTCTTTTTTTTTTTTTTAATTGACATGTAATGTATTATTTGCCCCAGGGTGTATTGCATTTTGGAAGGAAAAATGGATATATTGTCAAATGTCATGTCCTTGGTGCCTACAACAGTGCCTAGAAGAATGGGAGCTGAATACAACATTTGTTGAATGAGTGGAGGTAACTCCTTATTTAAAAATGTTTTGGACTCAAACTCTAGTAAACTCCAGGGAGCTAGGCTACTTCATGGGGGGGTGAGGGATTCCTTTTTCTGGGGCAGATTGGGCCTCAGAAGAGCTCAGATCAAAAAGACCATAAGGCCTGCTCTATCTCTCCCCCAATGCTATACCATTGGTGTGCTGGAACCAGTTTGTAACAGGTCTGGAGAGACTGTTGTTTAATTCTTAAGAATTATACAAGCTAATTGTTAAGTTTGAACTTGGCCATGAAGGGAGTATTTATAGCACAGTATTTATGCTCCCCATCCTCCCATGGGCTTGAAGAGCTAGTCTTTTACTAGTGTATCTATCAATGAAGGACAGGAAGGAGGTGGAAGAGTTTTTTTTTCCCTTGGTGGTTTTCAAATGGGAACATACATTTTGATTTACCTGCGGAACTCAAAATGCACACACTCACACATTAATCATACCTGGAATAGGTACCTGGGTTCCATTCCATTTATCTACTGGTAAAAGCAGTGGTATATTCATTGCCTATTGCTGCTGTCACAAGTTACCATAAACTTAATGGCTTAAAAGAACAAAAATGTATTGTTCTGTAGTTGTGAAGGTCAAAAGTCTAAAATATTAAGGTGTCCTCAGAGCTGGAGGTATCAGGTGAGAACGTGTTTCCTTGCTTTTGAATGTTTTTTCGGCTCTGACAGGCCGCCTACGCTCCTTGGCTCATGACCCTTCCTTGCTTCACTCCATCCTCTTCCTTGTATTATCACATCTCTTACTACTGATACTGAAAGTTCTGCCTACCTCTTAGAAAGACCTCTTGTGATTACATCGAGTCCACCTGGATGTCCAGGTAATCTCATTTCAACATCCTTAATGTAATCATATTTGCAAAGTCCCTTTACCAGGTAAGGTAACTTATTTACAGGTTTGGGGAATTAGGACATGGTCCTCTTGGGACAATTATTCAGCCTACCAGAGGCGGTTTTCAAGCTTGGCTGAACATTAGAATCCCATGGGGAGGTTAAAAATTCTTATGCCCAGGTGGCATCCCAGAATAATTAAATCAGAAGTTTCTGGGCTGGGGCCCTGGTATCTTATATTAAAAACCCTTCATGTGCTTCCATTGTACACATAGTGAAGGTTATAAAACACTGGGTTAGAAGTGCCAGGATGGGATCCAAGATGCATAGTTAAAAACACCCTCGAAGGTGAAATCTGAAGAGTACCCTGATTTAGGACTTCTGCCTTTAAAACTGAGAGGATTTAATAATTTATATTCTGTTGGCTTATCAGCCTAGGGAGACTGGGAACTCCTTAGGTTTAGGGCCATGTTTTGCCCATCTTTGTCACCACGGGACAATGTATGATAACTATTTGTTTTAAAAAAGTAGTCTTGCTTATGCAATGCTTCGCCTCAACACTGTCTTCTACAAGATGCATGCGATCTTTCTACTGTCCATGAACCTATACAGATTTATTAGAAGTGCCAAGATGGGGTAGAGGATGGCTGGGTCATTTCAGTGGGAAAGGACCATTGTCTTATCCTCATGTCACTTGCCTGGTGGTTAACTCATTTTCTTCATGTATTTTCCCCTCTGCTGTGGGCCCCTCAGTGCCTCTCTTCTTCTAGTGCATCCTATGAGACATATAGTCTGTTCATTCAGAGCAAAGGTCTTGCATATTCCCCCAAAATGTGAGTGTTAGAAGTTCAAAAATATAAGCGCCTGTCTAGAGAAGGTGATGCAAAGTAATCTGTGTCAAGATTTTTTTTTTTTTATTAACCTGTGGCAACTGCTTTTTTAAAACTAGGAACTACCCCTATACAAATGTATATTATCAGGTTTTAAAGGGATGTGATTCTACTTTGAGTGGGAGACACTGAACGCATCAGCAAGCAGAGAAAGCCAGGAAGCCAGTAGAAATTCCAGAGGGGTCAACGAACCCTTGCACTCACCCTCACCCACACTGCTCTGGCCACATTGGCCACTCACTGCTCACTGAATGTTGGGCTAAGTGCACAGCCTAAGTGCACAGATAAGGCTTAGTGCTCTTCTGCCTGGGAGCCTTTGGTTGAGCTGGCTGTCATTTCCTCTCGAATGCCCTTCCCTAAGATCCCTGCTTAGCTAACTCCCTTGACAAGTTCAAGTCCTCCTCCATGAGGTTACCTTCACCATACTCCTGTTCGCCTTGCCCTGGTCTATCTACTTGTCTCTTTTTTCTAAGGTACTAACCACAATCTAGTAATATTTATTTATTTTTTTAAGATTTTATTTATTTGGGAGAGAGAGAGACAGAGAGAGAGCATGAGCAGGGGGAGAAGCAGACTCCCTGCTGAGCAAGGACGGCCCGCACCCCCCCCCCCTGCCGTGTGGGGCTCTATCCCTGGATCCTGGGATCATGACCTGAGTTGAAGGTATATGCTTAACTGACGAAGCCACTCAGGTGCCCCAATCTAGTAACATTCAAACAGGATGGTCGGTTTTAAATTTTCTTTGTCTCTACTTTCTAGAATGGAAGTAAGCTCTGCAAAAACAGGGATCTTCATCTGCTTCATTCACTCGTGTATGTCCAGCCCTCCAGCAGTTCCTGGCACATACTTGGTGCTCAGTAAATACCTGTTGAATGAGTGAGTGCGTGAATGAGAGAAAAGGATTCCCACAGCAGATGGAGAAACTAGAGAAACACAGAGCATGGTCTGGAGGAAACACAATGCAATGTCCAGGGTCTGCGGGAAGAGAGCGCTTAATATCCAAGCCAGCGAGAGAAGCGATACAGAGAAGTCAGCATGAGCAAGGAGGTTAGGATGTCAGTGTGGTTTTGATTAAGGTTAAGAGGCAGGAATTATGATCCAATGGAAGAGACTTATTACTCCTGAGGAATCCGGAAAAAGGCTAAAGACGGTAATTTAACTTGGGAATTGAAGGGGGAAGTGTATAGGTACTCATCATTTATAAGCTAAAAGTTCAGGGCTTTGGAAAGAGGGTAGAGAAGACAAAAGGGCATTTAAGGGGAGTGCTGACAAGCAGTGCCTGGAAAGAATTGTGCTTAATATATTTATACCTGAGCTGTCACCAAAAATGGTAATGGTGCGATCGAGTGCTTTAATTAAACCTGAGCTGTGCTGACCATACCATGTGAGTTTAAGTACTGTGGCACTTCAGGGGGATGGGATCTGCGTGAAATTCCCTCCCTCGGGCGGCCCAGCTGACTCGTGTGTGCTCGACTCCTCCGAATAATCAGTGGTTGTGGCAGGGTGATTGTACAGGAGGCAGTCTACAGGGAATTACTCCGGGGATATTGGAAACAGGGGAGCAGGCTAAAGCCAAACAGGTACACACATACACAAACATACAGATAGACGCACACACACACACACATTTGCAGGCATGCACGCACCTTCCCGTAAGGGCCAATCAGGACCAGTAGCAACCATATTTTATGCTATTCCTGTTTGCTTCCTGGTCCTTAGGAGAGCGGTGAGTAAGGCCTTGAAATTGGTGACATTGGTGTTTGGGGATGACTGGAGGTACACAGAGAATTTTGTTTTGTTTTATTTATTTATTTTTAAATTTTTGCAAAGGGTTCAAGGAGGGTGGGATTTGAAAGGTCGTCGCTGTAGTTCCCTACCCCGTCCCGCCTTGTACCGGAAACTAGTAGGCGAACCCACCCTGGGACTACTCGGGAATCGCCCCTGAGTGATCATGTAAACTTGCTTACACATCTGAGCTGTCTGTCTTACCCAGGGACGGAATTCCTTTAAAATCTGCCCTCCATGACTGGATCCTAAGGAAACATGAGCAGCATTTGTCTGTTTTTCTTTTCTAGTTTGGGGCTCATTGGGTATTGCTGGTAAGCCCAGCAATTCTACCCCTGTCACAGGCTCAGGGACTGGTAAGAGGTAGAGGGTGAGTGGGCTGGAGGATGAAGGCCAAAGAGCCGTGGCATGTAGCTGCAGCTTTCTCCTTCCGTTTATTCTTTAGATGATTCCTTCTGAAATGGCTCTTACAAAAAAGCATGTGGCTGCTGACACTACCATGCGAAGTCTTTTGAAGTGACAGCACCCCTTTCTCCTTGATCTCTAAATCTCACTGATGAGCTGTTATCCTTGGCATCGTCCCAATCCTGCTTGACTTGGATTGCTGACATAATGGATATGTTGTTATTTTCTGTAAACTCCACAAGTAGGTCTTAAATAACCTAATTAGCATGGAGGTTAATTAATGGGGAGGAAATTGGCCTCAAGATAAAAAGGACAGATATGTATACAATGTCATTATGCATGGAAGGGCTGGACACTGAAAGAGGAAAATACGGAATGTTGGTTTTTAGGATTAATAAGACTAGGTTCTGTTTATGTACTTACAGAGAAGTGGAATACTTA
This sequence comes from Nasua narica, assembly GCA_028533885.1. NCBI lineage: Eukaryota > Metazoa > Chordata > Mammalia > Carnivora > Procyonidae > Nasua > Nasua narica. The sequence goes on along the minus strand of CM052809.1, from coordinate 12,090,255 downwards.
CCCTGATGTGAAGAACGTTCTGGAAAGAGCCAAACTGCTCTTCATTAGTAAGATGCTATGGGAAGCTTTTCTCTTCCAAGTTATTTACTCTTTAGGGCTTTGGGGAGATCGAATTTTAAAAGCCGGAAGACAGAACGTCATGCTCTCCCTGACCCCAGGGCATATACAAAGGGATAAGAAGAGACCAACCTAGATAATATCAGTGGATTAAACACCAAGCACATTAGCCCACTGAGTACGCATGGTCCTAAAAAAACCAGCAGAGAAATGTTTGCTTGGTTGAAACAAAAATACATGGCACTTAAATGAATATTGTCAGTCAGGACTCAGTCTGACTGTCAGCCAGGACTCTCCGAATAACAATGAGGACAGAAAAATGACTCAGGATTCTGGATGTCATACTGATAATTCTGAACAGTAAACACAGACCGGCATACGCAGAACATAGACTCGTTTGTAATTTCCTTCTTGTCCCGACAGGGAACCAAAAGGACCCATGTTCTCCCACCCTGTATGCCTGCAGGGTTCTGTTGTGAGCACTTTCTATAAACAGTGGACAATTTTACTAGTTGCCTTGAGTTCCATTAGGAGCTGCCCACTAGTGAGTGTGTTAGGCAGCCTGTCTACAAAAAATATGATGATGGAGGAAATTGAAGACCAAAGACCAGACACTGCCCCAGATCTGAGGTGTCCAAGACAGATTTTGAGTTCGAAAACAAATCAAGACATGGAAGTAGGAAGTACAGCAAAGAAAAGATGTTTTAGGGAAATGGTTCCACTTCTCGGGTAATTTTATTTTATTTACTTATTTTTATTTTATTTTACTTACTTATTTTTTTTTAGCAAAACCCTACTTTTTGTATTTTATCTCATGCCAGCTTCAACGTTTTAAAATAATAATTCCATCCCCCAGTGTAGATCATGAACCTCCTATCAATGTTGAAAAGTTTCCGGTCTTCCTAAAAGCAGGGTGGTCTTTTGAGCTGTAGATCAACATATCATGGATCAAATCTATGGCCAAGAAACACAGATTTTGACATGTCCGGGGGCATGAAATCATTCTGGAAACCTAGCAGTGCCTGCACAGTGCCTTCAGAAGGCCGCCAGACAGAGTGTGGGGAGGTGGACGAGGTTGGGCCGCTCCGGGGAATAGCGTGGTCCCCGCGGCCATGGCCTCGGGCAATTTGATTGTCAGCAGACTTGAAAAGATAGAACAAAAATGGTAGTTCTGGATCTGGTCCCAGAGTATCTGAGGGAAGACGGCCGGTGGGGAAAGATGCTGGGGGAACAGGATTCAGGAGCCAAATACAGATCGGGCTTTTCTGTGTCATCCAATTTCTAGGTCAAACTTTGTGGTTGATTGTGTGTCTGCTAAGGAAAGAGGAAAGTACATTTCCTAGTGCCGGGCCGAACGTTTGGCCAGAACACAACTCACCCTTCGGCTGCCAACAAGCCAGGCACCTTTAACAAACCCCACTCTTGATAGGGTAACGCGTGGGGCATCTGGCTGCCGGGTGCCATGTCTTGACGCTCGAAGAGTGAAGTTAAAACTACTGGCTTTCTGGAAGAATAGCTTTGCGAAGGCAAGCAATGGTCTCAGCTTGTGTTAACAGCCTGCTTAGTTTCAGGTTGCTCTCAAGGGCAGTTTTTGAGGCTTCCCACCATCTCTGATGGCAACTGTAAAGACATTTGCAGCTTTATTACGCTTTCTTACTTTTTTTTCCCTCCCCCTTTGGCTACTCTTTCAGTTCAGGACGTTTATCAGGGCCCATTACCTGCTATTTACGTTGGCTTGTTACTTAAACCTCCTTGGGCCTTGAAAATGTGAAGTCTTGAGAAGAAACGAGTCATAGATTTTTAGGGTTGGAAAGAGACCATGAAGGTCAACATTTATCATTTTTATTTACTATAAGGTTCTCGAGACATTTTACAGAGATCATTGCACCTGTGCCGGAGAATCACGTGGGACTAAAAATAAAGACTCTAGCAATCGTGAGGACCGAATTTGCTGTCGGATCTGTAGTCCCTACTTTGGGTTTCTACTGTTTAGAAGTATTAACAGGATCTGATCACTTGGGAGTAACAACCTTCGTGGGGTCAATGGGCCTTTTAGAGGCAAGCATGGTGACATGCCAAGCTGCCATGGGGAGGGGGGTGGCAGTTCTCTTGCACACGGCAAGTGGGCTGTGTGGTGTGTTGGGGGAAGTAGTATTTACCATCAGGTCTTTGATGGGGAAACATAGGGGAGACAGCAGAGCTGTGTCTGGCCGCATGACTGGAGACTGGGCTTCTCTACTCCCTTAAAATAGACATGCACAATTTCCTAGAGAGATTGGGAGGCAGTTTAATTCCATTGAAGAAAGAAGACATTTCCTTACCTTTCAGAAGCAAAGAAAAATGCTAGAATATACTCGTAAGATGCTCACATCTGATAGTGAAATATAGCAGGCGAGAAGAAAGGCTAGATATTTACTGGGTCATTTGAAGATATTGCTCAGAAATTGTATTCTATCGTAGACCATCCCGGAAAAGGACTCCAGAGTCTCTCTAGTGTGTCAGTGAAGACTCATGTACACGTACATGTGCTATCTGTTGAATGGAACTAGAGTTTGTTTGGACCTGCCATGTGGCAGATGTGGTACTAGAGCCTGGAGATGAAAAAACAAAGAAGACTTAGCTCTTAAGGGAAGAAAGCAAAAGACAGTGGAAGTTGGATATCCTGCTACTGATGTCATTCTTGTCACCCTTGGAAGAGTAAATCATTTTTCAGGCACTGAAAGTAGCTCCCTTTTCCCAAAGGTAGGCATAGCCCCAACTCTTCCTGCCCGATTTAATTTCCCATACAAAGGAGGCAAGTAGGGTTGATTCCCTTTAGTAGGTGAGTGGAAACCCCTGTTTTCCAGCGTAAGTAATGTAATCAGAAGTCTATAGGGGCAGGGGAGAGAAATCTATGGAGATGCCCCTCCTCCATGACCACAAACAGTATGATGTGTGGCTTGATTATCTGGGCAAGGAGATGTACTGAAACATTCTGCATGTCAGGGGATGAAGAGAAAAATTGTTTTTATTATAGATGATGAGAGTCTCCTAGGAGGAAAAGGGAATTGAGACCAGGTGTGTAAGGGCAGACACCGAATCATCTCTGACACACCATTCCTAGTTTAGCTGATGTCTGGGCTCTGAGCCTGGGTTCTCAAAGCCTTGGAAAGCCAAGCCTTGGACATTCTTGGCTGAGGTTAACTTCCAGGGAGTGGATTCATGCTCCTATGCAGTTCCATGGATTGTCTGTGGAAAGACCTGGAGCCCTTCTCCCAACCGTCACCACAGGACATCCCAGATCAATTAAGAGCATTGGGTGAGTACTTTCTTAGCTTCCAAATCCCACTTCCCAGCTTGATCCTTTTCTTTTGTATTAGTAGAGGTGTTCCTTCTTCTGGCAAAGGCTGTGCCACCCTATCCTTCTCAGAGCATTCATGATTACTCATGCCCTCTCGAGCTTGTATGTTTAGCTTCATCTCATTCTGCATCTCATCCCCCCTCCCTCTTTCAGGTCCTTAAAGATGTTAGGTTTCCTTCTGCCATAGGTTCTTTGCTTGTGTCCTGCTTTCCTCCTGGAAGGTCTTTCCTATGTGGGACTAGATTTTGAGGGAATACCAGATTTCAGGATTTGCAAAATACAGATTGGAACTCAACTTAGGTTATTTTTCACTTATTTATTATCAAGTATAGATCAACATGACAGTATGAATGGTCTCCTCTTTTCTTGTGCAGGAAGGAAACCAGGGAGTTGGATAACAGAATAGGGCCCACTACCTCTTTACGGCTAGGTGTAGAAGAGGGCAGCAAACATGAGAAGAATTCCTCATTACACCAGTTATATGTTTCTGGGCTTAATCAAGTTTCAGTAGGACTGGATACGGTCTACCAGGCTCTCTCATCTTGATCCCTTCTCATTTCTGAATGTTAGTTGAATCTTCACTTCCTCAGAGAAGATCCCCACTCTACCCTCCCTTCTTGAGTGATTTATGTAGGGGATTATGTGGCACATCTCCAAGACCATAAGTTCACATAGCAGTCTCAGATATGGATGGTGTCACTTCGAGTTAGGTAGAGCAGCTGCTCTTGAAACACAAATAATGAGTTCAATTTATTATCTTACATAAGGAGTATGTGTGTGTGCCGGGGTGGATGGACTTGAAGATTGCTTAATTCACCTCAATGATGGCATCAGCCATCGTCTCCCTTCTTCAGTGTGTCATTTAGCTTTCCTGATGGCTCCCAGATGTCTGCCACAGGATGTACACAGTACAAAAAGAGGGTCTAGCTCTTGCTACATGTCTCTGTGTAAGAGCAGGACGTTGTTTCATAGATGTGACCCTGACAGTCTTACACTCATATCTCATGAAACTGTAGGTGTGTGAACATGTACTCACTGCAAGGGGAATGGTGTCATACCTATTGACATAGACTTAGGCTTGGGTTCCCCATAGGATCCCTTCCCTGAGTCGCATGGAGGGAAAATACCTAAGCAGAACAAAGACTCTGACACCAAGGAGGAAGAGAGAAGAGGCTTTTCTATAGGATATTCCCATTGTTGGTGACAACCCCAGTTGGGGTAGGGGTGGGGAACATTGTAAAAACTCCTGTAGGACCATGTTTCTTTTCTCCAGGGCATTTTTTCTCAATCTGTCATTACATACTTACTAGTGTTACTGTTGAAGTGGTCTCCTAGGCTTGTCTAAGTCTTCCCTGGGAGCAAACTTGTGACTCTCAGTCCCTGGCACTTTGCATGGGGTCTGGCTCTTATGAGTAAATACATGTAGAATGTCTGAGCCAATGAGCCACCCTCTTCCTTTGGGGCATAGAAACAGGACTGGCTTCCCCTTCCAGACTCTGTAAGTCCCTAAGGACCATGTTGGGGTGAAGCCTCAGGAGGGAGATCCCAAAATTCTACCTACATCAGTTTTCATTTTTTGCAGAGTTTGTATGTGTGAATTTACTTACTCGCTAAAATGCATTTGTACCACCCCCCCAGCCAATTAATAAAGCACTTTTTCAGTCATTCGCAAACATTGCAGAGTGATCAAAAATGTGAATTGCCTAATCTGCATATCCCTTGCTGAATGAGGTAGAATAAGGTGATGTCCTGCCTTCTTGTATCAGCTCTCATGCTGCAAATGTAGGTCCTTTTTATGATCTATTTAGTGCCATGTTTTTCACATTTTTGTGCTTTTTGTTGGTGATTTCACTGTTTAAATGGCTCCCAAGTGTAGTACTCAAATACTATCTCATGTTTCTTAGTGTAAGAAGGCTATAATGTGCTTACAGAGAAAACACATGTGTTAGATAAACTTCATCAGGGACGAATTATAGTGTTGTTCACTGTGAGTTTGATGTTAATGAATCACCAATATATATAAAATAAGGTGTCTTTAAAGAGAAGCACACACAAAATAAGGTAACACGCTGACTGGTTGATGAAATGATGATGACCAGAGGCTCAAAGGAACCTAATCCTGTATTTCCCATAGGAGCAATGGTTCAGTATTTCCTAATTCAGTGTTCATGCCTGCTTTATGGAGCATGACTACTACAAATAAGGAGAATCAACTGTACTTTGTTTTTTTTGAGTAAAGAGTAAATAAGATAGGACTACATTAGGATTCTTACTATGTTAGATTATAGAAATATTTGTAAAGTTAAATGACTAACACTAAATCTTTGTATGTTCTGTGATAGAAATTACATGGGCACACTCCTAACATTTTCAGACAAGAAAACAAATGGCTCCTCCAATCTAATTTTTCCCATCTCTTGTTTTATCCTATACCATGTAGAACCTTGTATGCATGTGTGAACAACTTAAATTTCATGTCCAAGCTCCACTCATACTCTCCTGCAAATATTTGCCCCTTGGTGACCCCTGTGATCCGGGGTGAGTAGGCTGTTGGCAAGGTTTGCATTTGAGAGTCAGGCCAGGGAAAAGGCCTTTGCAAACCTTGGAAGAGGACTCAGGGCCACTTCTTGGATCCGTCTGTTGAGTCTAGAAGGAGGGTGAGACACAGAGATTGGGTGCTTGAGTCCTTCTTCACTTCTCCTAGATTCCTTGATCCCAGGAGAAGGTCACAGTCAGAGGAAGGATAGGGTAGGACCCTCCAGAGTACTGGGCCCAACATAGGAGACCAAGTTTTCTAAGTTTAAGGTATGTGGGTATAGAGTACAATGTGGCACAAAAACAGCTATATCTATTTCCATATTAGATAAGAAACAGGAAATTCCTTATGGAGAAACAGTGTTTGAAGTGAGTTTTGAGAGGTGATAAGGAACTTTCCAAGTGTGTGGAGACAAGGACTGGGTTGGGAAGAGAGAATTTCTAAGGCAGAACCAAGTCATATGATAATGTTGTCATTGAGCTGTGAGTAATTCAGGAAGGGTTCAGCATGGCAGGAGAGGTGTGGAGGCTCAGAGGATGGCTGGGGCTGGGTCATGGAAGGCATTGTCTGCTGAATCGGAGGGATTCTTCTTTATCTTATTGTGCTGGGGCACTATGGAGTGACGACCCCATCTCTGTTTTAGTTATAGAAATGTGCATGTTAGATTGGAGAGGTGTGCGGTGGAAGTTGGACTTTGGAAGGAGATATGGGTATATTGTAATTTTTCCAGATGCAAGGTGAAGAAGGGCTGAACCTTGGTCCTAACCCTGTGAGGTAATGAAAAAGAACATGAGCAAGAATGATGAAAATACATTTATTATGTAAAAGGAACCATCCCAAGTGTTTTACACACAGGATTTAATCCTTAGGTCACCCCTAGTGCTATTATTGACTTCTATTTTATAAATGGAGAAGTTCAGGCAGAGAAGGGTTAAATAAACCATTTCTATGGACTGACTGTGTGTATTTCCTCAAAATTCCTATGTCAAAGCCCTAATACCCATTGTGATGGTATTTGGAGGTGGGGTCTTTGGGAGGTGATTAGGTGTGGGAATGTCATGAGAGTAGAGCCCCTATGATAAGAAGAGGAATCCAGAGTTCCCTCTTTCCCTCATGTGAGAATACAGCAAAAAGACAGCCCTATGGAAATCCAGGAAGAGAGCCCTTACCAAGAGCCATGCTGACCCCTGATGTCAGACTTCTGGCCTCTAGAACTGTGAGATATAAATGTCTGTTGTTTAAGCACCCCCAACCTAGAGTATTTTTCTTACAGCAGCCTGAGCCTTAAAAGATATTGCTCAAGGTCATATTGCTAGTAAGTGGTGGAGTCAGGATTTTAACAAGCTCTGACTCTTGTCTTCTTTCCCCACATCTCTAAATCCAAAGGGACTGAAGAGAACCGACTTTTCATCTCCCCCTTTGTTTTGTGGGACATTCTCCATGTCATAGTCACTTCCGGAATAGTGTTATGTTCCCTATTCTCCTTTCTGGAGCTAAGGGGGAAATGAAAATAAATTGGTTATTCCAGCGATACCAATGAGGGGAGACTGTGTTTCTGATTAAAGAAGGGCCATTGATATAAGCCACCAGAACCCTTGAAGGTAAGATAGGACAACCGTAACACTCTACAAACATGTATGTAATAAGGCTGTTCTAAATCTTGTAGTCATTTTTAAAAAATATTTTATTCATTTATTTTAGAGAGAGTGTAGGAGTGAGGGGTAGAGGGAGAGGGAGAGAGAGTCTTAAGCAGACTCCACACCGAGCACAGAGCCCAACACAGGGCTCGAACTCATGACCCTGAGATCATGACTTGAGCCCACATCCAGAGTCAGACACAACTAACTGTACCACCCAGGCGCCCCTTTGTAAAGTCACCTTAATGCACTTTATACCTTAGTATATGTGAGGAATTCCGCAGTATCGTGTTACTTTGGCATATAAAAGGAAATTCAATTGTGTCATAAATTGGACCTCTTTAAAACCAATATGCTAATATAATAAGCCTTCATTATATATTTAATTAGCAGGAATTTAGCCTGCTTTTTAGAATGCGGTTATGTCTCCTATGGGCAGGATAGTAATTAATGCCTGCTCTTACTAACGATGAGTTCCTAAAAAAGGTACCTAGCTCTTTGTACCTAAGGTACCCTATTGGTTTGTAAGATGGGTGTATCAATCATACCTATGTCATCGGGTTATTGTGAGGATTTGATTAGAACAGCACCTGACAGAGAACAGCACTCTGGAATGCCGTGATTCCTCTGGCCTCTTTCTCTATCTCATGTTCTTAGAGCACTAAATAATTCAGGCATGACAATGATTTTTGGTCATTTTCTACTCGATTTGTATACAGAATTGTTTCAAATGGTGGAAGATATGATGTCATAGCATTTGCTAATCATAACTATCCCCTTGGAGGTTGTATCAAAAAATAAGAAAAGTTGGAAGACAGAAATGTTGGGTGCTGGAGGAAGGACAGAGCATGAAACCATCTTCTTGTTTAAATTTGCATTTCTGGGATTGCTAGTGAGGTGGGCCCCTCCTCCCTTTTGTTGGTTTTCTATTTGATTATTTTCTTTTCTAAATTCCCTATTCCTGTCCTTGTCTATTCATCTGTTGGGGTTTTTACTGGTTTGCACCTGGATTTACATGAGCTCCTCAAAATTATTAAAACCTTATTGGTCATATTTATAGCCAATATTTATTTTTTACCAGTTATCTTTTGAGTTCAGAAATGAACAGGTTTTGAAATTTCCCATAACCAAATCTACTGACGATATGCTTTGAGACTGCTTATGTTGCTTTGAAGATTGGACAACTTTCCTCTCTGTTCCTTTGGCAGAGTCATTTATATTATTCCAGAGTTGGTGGATTTTGACTCTTTAAACCGTTTAACTCTTTATACCCTTGGAGCTTATACTGTTCATTGGTTGATGTATATAGATATCAATATTGATATCGATATCTATATATATCAAAAGAGAAACTGTTTTAATACCACTTAGTGAATTCATCTTTGGTTTTAGAGAAGGAGAGAGAGAGAAGGTGGGGATAGGGGCAGAGGGAGAGGGAGAGAGAGAATCTTAAACGGATGCAGAGCTCCATTCCAAAACCCCAAGATCATGACCTACGTCAAAATCAAGAGTTGGATGCTTAACCAACTGAGCTACCCAGGCACTCCTAGGTTTTGTTTCTATATAGTTGATTTTTTTCTCAATGTTGTTTTCAAATTCAATGATGGTGGCTTTAGACTATGTTTTCAGATCTGGTTGAACTAATTTCTATTCTTTACCATTTTCTCTTCCTTCCTTCTTCCTTCTTTCCTTCCTTTCGTTTTTCCTTCCTTTTTTCCCTTCCTTCCTTCCTTCTGCCTGTTTATTCTTCTGGACAATTTAAGCATTTTTGCCAAGTATCATGAAAATTAAATCCCTCTGAGTTGTGTGATTTAAATCACACAAAATTGATAAAGTGGTTTTGAAAAAATTTTTGCCAAGGAAATAGCATCTCTTTTCATTTTTGTCTTCTGTGTTTACATTTCTCCAGAAACCTATGTGTTGTTGTTGTTATTTTTTCATATAAATGATACACATTTGTTCTTTGGATTATTGTTAGGTATCATGTTTTTATTGATATTGTAAATGTGAGTTATTATTATTCCAATACACTTTCTAACTGGTTTATGTTAGTTTGCAAAGAGTAACCTTTAAAAATGAACCTTGTAGCTATTTTTACTGAGCCTTTGGAAAATTAATTCTAATTGTTTTTCAGCTGATTCTCCTAAATTATTCTCCTTCTCAAATTAAAATGCTGTATCACAGTGAGCTGCAAGTCAGTTTCTATAGTTCTCTCCCGCATTGTAGCTGTCAAAAGCTGACTTTTGAAAAAAGTTGAATGTTTAGGTATAAAGTTCACTTGTTTGTTTTAGATGCAGTTTTATCAGAATTTATCTGTATTATTGGAAATCACGGAGATCGAACATTTTTCTTCTGTGTCTTTCTTCTTTCCAAAGACTTGATCCAAGGGCTAGGGAAAAGTGGTATAGGATTCAGCCAGCATAGCTAGTAAATTCACAGCTTCTGCATGTGCATACACTAGTTGTAAGGAAACATTGTTGACTTCTGATAGTTGCCTTTTGCTGGGCATTTTTACATTCATCACCCCAGATGGTTACAATGGCTAGCTGAATTATCTTCTCAATTGGGATTTCACCTTGAAACTTTCAGTCTCTTTTTTTGGATTTCTAGGAGCCTGGGGCTTACGCTTCCTTCTCGCTACATGATTATAGGAATTCAATTTTTATTTGGTCTTAAACATCTTTCCTTTCTGCTCTCTGCCCATATCCTTTTACTAGTTTTTAAAAAGCTTTCTTTCTTTTTTGGGTAGCGTGAATAACACTTTTATCTCATTCAAAAATAGGTAGTTTATTTTTTTAATTATTTAATTATTTATTTAGATTTTTATTTATTTATTTAACAGAGAGAGAACACAAGCAGGCAGAGAGGCAGGCAGAGGCAGAGAGAGGAGCAGGCTCCCTGAGGAGCAAGGAGCCCGATGTGGGACTCAATCCCAAGACGCTGGGATCATGACCTGAGCCAAAGGCAGCTGCCCAACCAACTGAGCCACCAAGGCGTCCCGGTAGTTTATTTTTAATACAAATCTTTGAGCACAAAATTGCTCAGGTATTAATGATGATTTGAGTCCTCTCTGAATTGACTCGTATAGAGAATTATTTCTAATCCAAGAAATTATGATGATGTTGCATTCCATCATAGGAACTGCAACAGTATAGGACAAAGACAAGAAAGTAAAGAACCTAGAGTGCCTGGGTGGCTCAGTCAATTAAGTATCTGCTTTCAGTTGAGGTCATGATTTCAGAGCCCTAGGATTGAGCCCTACACAGGCTCCCTGCTCATCGAGGAGTCTGCTTCTCCCTCTGCTCCTCACCCCATTAGTGCTTGCTCACTCTCTCTCCAATAAATAAAATCTTAAAAATAGAAAGCAAAGAACCCTAGGGGAGGGACATGTCCTCCTTAGAAGGAGTGTTGGTAATCAACACTATCAGAGATCAAACCAAATTAATATCATGTTGCAAAAGATAACACATATTTGCAGATTACCTGCAACCTTTGCCTTAAGGGGGAAACTAATTTTCTCTGCTGATGTGTTTAAACAAAGTTGCACGGCTATCCATAACAAAATGTTTCCTCTCTAGGTAACTTACAAGGCAGGAGGCAAAAGACAGGCTCCAGACTTTTGATGTGTTAGTGGGGGCGTGAATCAGCCTCCCTCACCCACTGTCCCACTGGATTTCCATTAGGGGGCTGCCATATTAAAGGCAGAAAACCCCTTAGTTCACGGGTATGGGTTTTTAGCATCCTTACACGGAAGCCTCCTGATTGGTTGCTTTTGTTACTCCCTGCCTGGTGCAAAGGGAGAACATGAATCTGACATTTGGAAACATGAGGTAGCTGTTGAATTTTATGTACTGTGAAAGTTTATGTACACACACAAACACACACACACAGAGGCACATTGTGTGATGTGGAATGAAATTTTTAATGAAAAATGTTTTATTGATGAAGGAGCAGAGCAGGGCTGGCTCCTTTTGCTTACACCCGCCTTCTTGTGTGTGGGCCCAGCAGGACCCGCTTCTGGGAGGGTCAGAGTGTGGCTCAGTCCTCCCTTGAGCTAATTGGCCCAGACCACCTCTGGGTTGGGTTTGGGTTAGCCAATAGAAATGCAGAACCCCTGACCAGGAAAGAATATAAACTCCGCCTTTTCTCCCGCCAAACTTGCGCGCCAATTCTGGCCAGGGTGATAGGCTAGCTCAAACAGTTACTAAGCAACTTTCCATATGTTACAATCTCATTGGCCACTGGCCCCTCTAAAACTGTTGCGCTTTTTGAAACTCGCGCTTTCTCTACACCATGCCAGCCGTGTCGGTGAGTGTGGGAGACTGAGCTCAAGCTAGCTTGAATAAAGGGCTCTTTTGCTTTTGCAACGGACTCGGCTCCCTGGTGGTCTTTGGGGATCTCAAAATCTGGGCATAACAATTGACATGGCGCAGGCAGGTGCGTGTGTGGGGGGGGCGGGTGGTGAAGCCATACCATTCCAACCTACTGGGATTTTTATGTAAAGAGAGATTATTTATATGTGGTTGGGGTTTGGAATGTGACTCTCTTGCCAAGTCCTCTAGTTGGTTAGCTTATTTCCCGGCTCATATAATTAGAAAAGCAAAACCCATAGAATTTAAGGTGTTACGCATCTCTTCAGCTCTGAGAGAGAAATCATTTTACGTGAGACAAGAATATATTCATTTGTATTCCAAGCAGAGATGGAAACATATCTTATAAATGTTTAATCCACCAAGTGGCATGTATTATCCTGAGCTATTGTCCCGGGTCAGGCTGCATTTTATAAGTGCTTCTTCTCCATTTGGAAAGGAAGCCACTGTGATGCAAAGGATAGAGCCGCCCCTTCCCCCCCCACCCCACCCCCCGCCCGTCCTCCCACCCACACCCCCTTCCCAACCTTAAGAAATACCAAAATGATGGGTTTTAATGAAGGGGTAAAATTGCCGGCGTTTATTCTTATTCATATCCTTTTTACCAGTGAGATTCACTGAAGCAATATAGATTTTTCTTTCTTACATCCCAACACTGAACTCAACATGTATTCTAAGCTGAAAGAAAAAAAAAACAAACCTCATTGTAAAGAAATGAATGTGTATATATATGTATATATTTTAAGACAGAATATATTATGTTATTACAGTAGCAAGATTCATGACCCTGGCTACCTCTAAGATATGAAAAATTCAAAGCATTACTGATAATTATCAATTACTAATTTTAAATGATTGATATTATTTATTAAGATTAAGCAGGGTCTTATTGAAATACATCATATTCTTTTTAAGATTGTATTTATTTATTTGACAGAGAGAGAGAGAGATCACAAGTACGCAGAGAGGCAGGCAGAGACAGAAGGGGAAGCAGGCTCCCCATTGAGCAGAGAGTGGGATGTGGGGCTCGATCCCAGGACCCTGAGATCATGACCTGAACCGAAGGCAGAGGCCCAACCCACTGAACCACCCAGGAGCCCTGAAATACATCATATTCTTATAATTATTAAATTCTACTGCAGAAATAAATCTTCACTGATTAAATCTAAATGTTTACAGAATAAATTCTCTAAGTTCCTACAAAGACATATAGTATCAGATTGTTAATTTTTCTCACTTACTTATGGCCAGAAATAGGAGATTGAAATATCTTAGGAAATCTCATAGGTGAGTATGAAAATATCTTGCAACCAAAAGGCAAATGAGGACATAAGTTTCTGAGATTACTTTTGGCTAGGATTGTTTAGATAGTTCAGGTATGGAGTTTACGTATTTTAGGTACGGTCTGTGTATTTCAAGGAGAGTTTGTGTATTTTAAGTTTATAGTATTTATCTCACTGGATGTGTGTCTTCACTTAATAGTGTGGTAAAAATAAGACCCTCTACATAGTTGAGTGGTAGGGATGCCTGGGTGGCTCAGTTGATTGAGCATCCAACTCTTGCATTTCGGCTCAGGTCATGCTGTCAGGGCCCTGAGATCCAGCTTCTACATCGGGCTCCATGCTGGGTGTGGAGCCTGCTTAGGACTCTCTCTCCTGGGACCCCTGGGTGGCTCAGTCGGTTAAGCATTTGCCTTCGGCTTAGGTCATCATCCCAGGGTCCTGGGATCAAGTCCCACATTGGGCTCCCTCTGCAGTGGGGAGTCTGCTTCTCCCTCTTCCTCTCTGCCTGCTTGTGCCCTTTTTTTCTTAAATACATAAATAAAAATCTTAAAAAAACAAAACAAAACAAAAAACCTCTCTCTGCCTCCCCGCCCCAGCCCTCTCTCTCTCTCTCTCTGGGAAAAAAAAAAAAAATGGGTGAGTGGCTAAAATTCTCTTAAACTCTGTCCTACACCAATTTCTCTATTGTGATTTAGTGACTTAGGGCATAAATGTGGTGCTAATATACTTATTGAGGCTTTTCTATCAAGGATTAGGGGTACTTTCAGAGGACGGAGGAGGGTTTCTCTGAAGGAGGAGCCAGGACGAATATTTCCTGCCTGAAATGTCTTGTTGAATGTTTCTGCCCCTGCCGTTCCTTCTGTGAACCATGATGACTGCGGCCCGCCGTGAGAAAAACATGCTTTTGTTAGCGGGAGGCTTTCCTAAAAAGAGCATTGTTACAATATAGCATTTGGCAGTAAAATTCAATTTGCAGTAAAATATATTTAAAAATGTACTGATTAAAGTTCCCTGGGCATCAGGGGTCATGACATTCTTTCCGGAGGCAGAAGGTCAGCATTTCAGAAATCAGGACCTCCTGAAGTGTCAGGTCATGGGAATGGCCTGGTCCACAGTAGGAAGGGGAACCCCCTGATGGCCAAGAGGACCTTTGATGTTTTGCCCCCAGCAGGCTGTGCCTCACCTCTACTTCTGACCTTCGATGGAATAACCTTCTAACTAACCTAATTGGTGGTCCAGCACACCCCTCCTGCTGGCCGCCTCCAATTCGAATGAGAATGGCTAGATAATTAAGCTCTTTCTTAGCGGCCTCCAGCTTGGCCTTTGCGACCCTGCAGAGCCCCTGTGCCATCATCTCCCCGAGTTCTCTGGGGTAGATTTCTGGCATCCTTCCACTGAGGTCTCCTCATTGGGTGCTTTTGTGAGCCCCCGCCCTGTGCCAAGCAAACAGCTCCCTTAACACGGGACATGCCTAAATAATTAGAGCACCGTGACTTACATCCCATAGCACCCTTATACCTGACTGCCTCCTCCCCTTACCTTGTTCACCCGCTTCAACCCGGTCTGAACAGTAGTGCTTCACATGCCATTCTTAGCAAGGTTATTTACTCGGCAGGCCCAAATGAGGTTGGGCCTTATGTAATAAGTTCTTGGCTTCGAGATATGCCCGAGAGAGCAGACTTCTCAGGTGCTAAAAGAATTAACCTTTTAGCTGAAGATGGCCCTTATTGCCGGCTGTGCCTTCGGAGGCGCGTCTGTGACCATTTAAGAATGTCACTGCGGCGCGCAGAAACTCTTTTATTCCCCACACCAGATCCGTTTCACTCGTCCAAGTGACCAGGAGGTAACAGTCTTTGCCAGCTGTGTAGTTTTCAGTACGCCAATTTATTTTTGAAACGGCTCTTTAGGCTCACCTCGATTATTTATGGAAATCGGAGCGAGGAGTGACAGCGACCATCAGAATCCACTCATCATTTCAGACCTCATTTGGCTGAATTTAACCCACCGTCTGGCTGGCTCCTAGAGGGGGAAGAGAAGAAGTCAGTGGATCAGGCAGCGGTCTCATGAGACTCTCAGGATATCGAGAACCTTGGGTGGGAGAGAGACTGTTTCTTAGTTTTAGAACGGTGTACTGAGTGGTTTAGACAGATCCGATAGGGATCTCTAGGCTCCCTCGACCCAGGGTAGGTGTTCTACAAATTCTAATTCCCGTTAATGGTTCTTGCCTTATTCGTGTGTGTCTGTTGGATAGCATCCCAATACTACGTGTGTCCCAAAAATCCACTGCTGCTGAACTTCCTCTCTCCACATTAGATACAATGCGGAGAGGGGGGGGGGGGCCCTCTTACACCCTTAGACACCACCCTGCTCTTCTCTTCTTCTCCTTTCGTCCCCGTGTATTTTCACGTTGTTCTTTCTTGTTCCTCCTTGCTTCTCTGTCGTGGGGTGGAGAACTTGGCCTCACTGGATGGCACTGAGCAAGGAAGACGAGAGATGGCAGCAAGAAGTAGGCGAAAGGCCTTAATACTTGGCACAGCTGCAGAATCTTTACCTTCGAAAGGTACCTCCTATACGTGGCTCAAGTGGCAGGTGTCCTTTGCTCTCCTTCGGCCGACACTGGAGGATACCGCTGTGACTGCGGGGTAAGGGGGGGACTGGGAAGATTGAGCGGAGCAGACTCAGGGTGCCCTCAGACACAAAACACAGAAACAGTGGTTTCGCAAAAATACTGCACGAACAATTCTGCCCGTGGAATTCTACCATGTAGAATCTACAATGGAGCCCGCACTTAAAATGGAAAAGGACACAGACCCTTTGGCTCCTCTGGGCTAGCGTCTGCCCCTCCACAGCGAAGCAGGGTCGCAGAATGGAAGGTTTGCAGGGAGGAGGGACGGCCCAGCCAGTGGAAGGAGGAAATGACGGGTTCACGCGGCTGTGGGGAAGGGATTGCACAGGGGGCTGCCTGCGGGTTCATCTGAAATTCATTTATTCCCCCGAATGACAGGGTTCTCATGCTCAGACAGAACAATCGCGGCGAATGACCTGTTCAATAATCTATTGAAAACGAAGTTCGTGGGTAGAAAGTTGTCAAATCTTTGGCTTTCTGCCGCTGTTTATGGTCGAATCTGGAACAAGATGATGTGGAATTTAACCCCAAGCGATCGCATTTTAATTTCAGCAGATTGCCGTCGTGCAGCGAGTGCTCTGAGCGTTCCTTGCTATCGTGAGTCCTGACTCTTGGAAGGCAAGATATCATGGCCAGGACACGGAACTTGGAGGTAGAGTCGAGTCCTGGCTTCCTGCTTAAGCTCTCACCCCTCCTAGCTTGCTCTTCCCCAGGGAGACCCTGCACCTCTCTGGACCTCAGTTGTCCCCGAGCTTTGGCAAATTGGGCTGCTGACCACCACAGCAGACGGTTGTTGGGATGATTAGTTTCAGGTATGCACATTTAAAGCACTCGGCCCCTACCCTGGCGTGTGACTTGTATCTAGGCACGATGTATGGCTCTCCTTTTTTTCTTCATTTTTCCTAAACCAGTAGGAAAGACCACAAGTAGAGGCAACACAGTTTTTTAAGGCAGTCTGAGTTCTGCCAAAGTAACCGAGGCCAGTGTTCTCAGACTTTCATGAAATCTTACCCGAAA
>CM052809.1:12044365-12072889 GCA_028533885.1 Nasua narica | reverse complement strand
ATCTCAAGCAGACTTCCAGCTGAGCATGGAACCCAATGTGGGGCTTGATCCCAGAACTCTGAGACTGTGAACTGAGCCCAAAACAAGAGTCAGACACTTAACAAATTGAGCCATCCAGGTGTCCCAGGAGCCAATTTTTTTCGTTTTTAAATATTTTACTTATGTATTTGACAGAGAGAGAGATCACAAGTAGGCAGAGAGGCAGGCAGAGAGAGATGGGGAAGTAGCCCCTGCTGAGCAGAGAGCCCGATGCGGGGCTCGATCCCAGGACCCTGAGATCATGACCTGAGCTGAAGGCATAGGCTTTAAGCCACTGAGCCACCCAGGCGCACCTCCAGGAACCGTTTTTTTTTTTTTTTTTTTAGGAACCAAGTTTTAATTCTCAACTGCAATTGACAATATTTTGAAGTCTGAAAAATGTCCTTATACTGTCACTATACGGGTAGTTGGCTTTCGTTAGTTTGTTCTGCTCTGGCCCATCTTTTTGTGTCTATGAACTGGAATCGAGGTCTTGGTTACCAGTTCCTTCTGTGTTTCCAACCCAATCTGTATCGTGCAATTTACTGAGAGGTCAGACCTTTGGAGTCGAATTGCTAGATGGGAGAGCACTCAGCCAATTCTTAATCTCAGGAGGGAAGTGGTCCTGGGTTAGAGAGGGATAAGGAATAAGAGGAAGAAGGAGAAGAAAAACTTCAATGCGTCTGCATTTTCTGAATCCGGGGACCCCTATGATCCTACCACCTGTTTGCAAGTTCTCAGTGCTTTCTCCAGGATAGGGAGGTCGACATCCACTGGTGTGGTTCTCCTGTATTTTTGGGTCATCTTTACAAATGTGAAAGCCATGGTGTGCTTTAGCCTCTCATGATTTAGTAATGGATGCTTCATAGTGGTCTGTGAGGCGTCCAAGGTTGGGCTCTCACAGTGGTGGTGGGGACTGTGTGCTTCCTATGACAGCATATCAATTCGACATACTGGTTATTTGCTTCCTCCACTCCGCTAACCACAGTGGCTCTCAGTCCTTACACGTGAAACCAAGAGAAGTGATTTGAAATGAAAATGAATATTAATAATCAATCACATAGGTGGCCGCTGGCTGTAATTCATTCTGAGTAACGCTGGCAAGGAATCTGAGCACATGCCCGAGAGTCTTCAGACATATGACGAATTCTATCGCACGAAAACAGGCACACTATGGGCACGCTATGCCCAACCACGCCGCAGCAGGCTTCTGTGTATGTCTGCCTCTGTCAGTTTTAGAAACATCCTTTTCCTGGATCTGATATCACCCAAGATAAGCATGCCATCATAATCCTGTCACGGAGGTGGATTTTTGGGTGTGGTGGTGTTCTACCTGGACCTCGAGCGGCCACGTTCTAAATAAAGATCTGATGGTAATTGCAGACGTTATCGTCATGTTGAAGACGAGTCATTCGGAGGTGGCGTGGGAATAGTGCATGCCACTATTATACATGGATGCCTATGCATATGTATCCAAATTGCATGCTTGGAAATAAAGTACACGTTTTTGTCTTTGTTTTCTGAGGTTGCATCAGAGGCTTGGAAAGATAAGCAGAAGTTTGCTCAGCTTATGAGCAAAGAGAGAGGTTCACTGCTGACAGGGCATTCATCAGGGAAGAGGATCCCAGAAGGAACTGGGAAAGGTAACGGCCAGATCTGGGAGGGATATAGGCAGGGAGGGCTATCCTCACAGTGTCTCATGGCCCCAGGGGAACCTTTGTACTCTCCCGTCTCTTGTCTCTTTCGGGCAGAGTTTGGCAATTGTTTTTCTTCAAGGCGAGAAGGAAGCACGGAGCACAGAAAAAACAGGGCAGGGAGGTACAAGCAACAGGGAGAAATCTGAAGGTAAATCTTCGCAGGTTGTTAAAGGCCCAAGAAAATCCTCGCAAAGCGCTCGTTCCAAGTTTGTGTGGTGGGCAGCTTGAGGCCCTGAGGGGATTCCAGGCCTCTGCAGCAGCGCACGCATCAGGAACAATAAAATGACAGAGATAGCAACAGCAACATTGACACCATGGGCAGCTGGCATTTATGTGACAGTTTCTAGGTGTTGGTTACTGTGGTTAGCCCTTGACCTGCATAATCTTATTTAATACAGTGGGCACGGAAAGATGATGTTATGCCCATTTTACAAATGAGGAAATTGAAGTGTAGACAGGTTAAATTGCTTGCTTAAGGTCATACAACTGGTAATAACAATAATTTAAATTTAATCGAAAAGGAACCAAATTGCTTTTAGGTGTTTGTAACTCTGTAGTGTTTGTTTGTTTCCTTCCTTCCTTCCTTCCTTCCTTCCTTCCTTCCTTCCTTCCTCCTTCCTGGAAGACTGAAGCATTTGAGTGTCAATCTCAACTGTGCTTTAGAGTCATTTGGGGAACTTTAAAAACTGGTGTGTGATCTTACCTCCCAGACATTCTTTCATTTTATTATTATGTTATGTTAGGCACCATACAGTACATCATTAGTTTTTGATGTAGTGTTCCAAGATTCATTGTTTGTGTACAATACCCAGTGCTCCATGCAATATGTGCCCTCCTTAATACCCACCACCAGGCTCACCCATCCCCCCACCCATCTACTCTAAAACTCTCAGTTTGTTTCCCAGAGTCCATAGTCTCTCATGGTTCATCTCCCCCTCCGATTCCCCCCCTTCATTTCCCCTTCCTTCTCCTGATGTCCTCCATGCTATTCCTTATGTTCCACAAATAAGTGAAACCATATGATAATTATGTTTCTCTGCTTGACTTATTTTACTCAGCATAATCTCCTCCAGTCCCATCCATGTTGATGCAAAAGTTGGGTATTCATCCTTTCTGATGGAGGCATAATATTCCATTGTGTATATGGACCATATCTTCCTTATCCATTCGTCTATTGAAGGGCACCTCAGCTCCTTCCACAGATTGGCTATTGTGGACATTGCTGCTATGAACATTGGGGTACATATGGCTCTTCTTTTCACTACATCTGTATCTTTGGGGTAAGTACCCAGTAGTGACCCTGCAATTGCCAGGTCAACAGTAGCTCTATTTTTAATTTTTTGAGTAATCTCCACACTGTTTACCAAATTGGCTGCACCAGCTTGCATTCCCACCAATGGTGTAAGAAGGTTCCCTTTTCTCCACAACCTCACCAACACTTGTTGTTTCTTACCTTGTCAATTTTTTCCATTCTAACTGGTGTAAGGTGGTATCTCAATGTGATTTTGATTTGAATTTCCCTGATGGCTAATGATGTTGAACATTTTTTCATGTGTTTATTAGCCATTTGTATGTCTTCTTTGGAGAAGTGTCTGCTTATGTCTTCTGGCCATTTTTTTTGACTTGATGATTTGTTTTTTGGGTGTTGAGTTTGAAAAGTTCTTTGTAGATCTTGGATATCAGCCTTTTATCTGTAGTGCCATTTGCAAATATCTTCTCCCATTCTGTGGGTTGTCTCTTTGTTTTGTTGACTGTTTCCTTTGCTGTGCAGAAGCTTTTTATCTTGCCGAAGTCCCAAAAGTTCATTTTTGCTTTTGTTTCCCTTGCCTTTAGAGACGTGTTTTGAAAGAAGTTGCTCTGACTGTTGTCAGAGAGGTTACTGCCTATGTTCTTCTCTAGGATTTTGATGGATTCCTGTCTCACATGGAGGTCTTTCATTCATTTAGAGTTTATCTTTGTGTATGGTCTGAGAGTGGTCGAGTTTCATTCTTCTATGTGTAGCTGTCCAATTTTCCTAGCACCATTTATTGAAAAGACTGTCTTTTTTCCACTGGATATTTTTCCCTGCTTTGTCAAAAATCATTTGACCATAGAGTTGAGGGTCCATATCAGGATTCTCTATTCTGTTCCATTTTGTATGGAACCAGAAAAAAATCCCAGACATTCTTTAGTTGATCTGAGGCGTGATTGGGAGTTTTCAGAAGTCCCCGGGAGTTGATGTTGCAAACCCCCACTCTAGAGTAGCTTCTTTTCTGGTTTTTCACTAGACTTTCATTGGATTCCACCACAATTTAATGATAACTGTGAACCCTGTGTTTATGGTATGATCACGTGTTTGGTCTGTCCCTCCTAGCAGAACGCAGACCCCATTCCCATATCCCCAACATCCCATTTAATGCTGGATAAATGTAAATGAGTACGTATCATCCCTCTGTAAATGTAGCTAATTACCAGTCAGAAAGTATCCATGCTTCAGTTTTTAAAACCAGCATCTCATACTTTTATTGAAATAGTAATTTATTTAAATGCGTGTGGGGTCCTGGCAATTTCTCCTTATATGGGACCACATAAGACAGTCAGATGGAGGAAGGGTTGAGGAGGGAGAGAAAGACCAGGATCCCAGGGAGATCAGTGGCATGGAACTATGTTCCTGAGAGGAACATCCATTACGCAAGGATATCTCAGGATGAGATGTGGGCTTTAATATTTGTTTTAAAATGGCATGTTAAGGTTTGATCTAATATTTGATTCAAATTCTTACCTCCATGCAGATAAGGAACCTTGATGGACACTGCAGGATGGATGAAGGAAAGCTGGGTAGGGAACCTTTGGTTTCCCAAGTGCTGCAGGGAAAGACTCTGCCTTCACTCCGTGCAAGGTAGTGTGGGCTGAACTGGGCTGGGTGAGGTAGGGGATTGTCAGAAGCAAGGCTCTCTGGGTGTCTCCTTTAGTTCTGGGCTGGGTGATGAATACAAGCAAAAGGCATCTTGCAGCCTGGAGAATAATTCAGGCCCCAGCAGCTCATCAATCTGCTATTGCACTGCAGAGCAAAAATTTAATACATAATAAATAATTTCTCACTGCCTCAGGAATGAAAATTTCTTTGTAAGAATATTTCCTATTTTAAAGGTAACCATCGTCACACCGTTAATGCTTGATCATAGGCTTAATTTGAAATCCACATACTGGAGATTTAAACTGAAATTCGACTCATAAAATGAAATGATTATCTGGGTGAGTTGTGATTTCTGCATGCAGTTCCAGTACTTACAAAGACAGGATGTGGAGGAGGAACTAGAAGTAAAGCTGGGGGAAGTACATTGACTCAGGGTATGTGTTTATACAATGAGTGTCAGGAACTATTTTAGATCTTGTTTAATAGGCATTTCAGTAACACTTAGTATGTACCAGGCACTTTTATGAGCACCTTATAAATATTAACTCATTAAGTTGTCATACCAACTCTATGAAGTAGATATTATTGGTATCATTCCTGTCTTACAAATAAGAAACCAAGGCACAGAGAGGTTGAGTGACTGGTTGAAGATCACACAGCATATATGAGATACAGCCAGGACTCAAACCTCAAGCTCAGGCTCCAGAGCCTACATCCCTAAGTACTACGTACCTCACCTCTCCAGGAAAACGCCTTCCAGATTCGCATGCTCTCTTGTTAAAGCTGAGAGATTGTTTCCTATGGAAAGAGGCCATTCTTGTCAGTTCATATGAAAATGTCCCAGGCCTGAGATAAAATCTGGAAGATTGCTGAACAGTGATAGGTGGCACCACAGGTTCATTCTGAGGGAATGGCCCTCCTGGCTTCTTAGAATTCAGACAGTATTAGAGAGTTCATACTTCTACCGTGTTTTGAACACCTATTAGTTATCGACAAAAATTTATATCTACATAAAACAAGGAATTACTGGACGTGGTTTGCCAAACCCTTTAACTTTTCCACTTTTGCTCAAAGGAAAGTTAGATGCAAAATCATTTCCCGATGCATATTTATCACAGAAAGTTTTTTTTATAAATATTTTATTTATTTATTTGAGAGAGAGAGAGAACATGAGATGGGAGAGGTCAGAGGGAGAAGCGGGCTCCCCGCTCAGCAGGGGGAGATGTGGGACTCAATCCTGGGACTCCAGGATCATGAGCTGAGCCAAAGGCAGTTGCTTAACCAACTGAGCCACACAGGCGCCCTATCACAGAAAGTTTTATGCTTAAATGATACAATCCGGTACCTAGAGTCATTACTTTGAGAAAAATGTTGATTTTAACTGTAACTGCTTAGCATTAGAAACATTAGACACGCACTCATTGGATCAGCCCTCCCCTCCACGGTGGGGGTGGTGAAGACCAGAGAGGTGAACTCACACTTTTGTTTGCAGGTATGCTAAAGGAGAAAGGAAACATGGACGGGATGGACACAGAAAAAAGGTCTTCTAGGAAGTGGGCTGAGAGGTATGTGGCGAGTGCGGATGTGCTTTTCCTTATGTATTTTCTGTGCTGCAAAAGTTCGTTTCTCTTTTTCAATACTGTGCAAATGCTAGTCTCATAATATTTTCCACAAGCAGGGCCCTCCCCCTGCGGATGTGTCAGGCGGAGTGAGACCGGAGTCGGGGGGGCTGGGTGGCCTTTGCCGTGATACGTGTAGAAGTTGTGAGTGTCTGAGCAGAGAGAGAGCAGATGAGGACAGGAGGGTTTTGGGGTTTGGGGCTGTTAAGGAGAAGTAACCTTGAGTCATCGGTGACCTTCGAGTTCTACCTTGTTGGGGTACACACCTGCCGATAGGAAGGTGAAACGTGCCTGGCAGTGAACATGCTGGTGCTGACAGAGCAGAGAGAGGCTGAAGAGATTCTGGAGAAGGCGGCACACACAGGTCAGGATGCATTACATCGGTGTGTGTATACTTACTCCAGCGGGGCCCACTGGCGCCTGCAAAAGGGACAGAACTGAGATGCGTGGTCTTCATGCCATTGCTCCTCAATGCACATACACCTGTTGGACTCTGAAGCCTAGACAGACCTTATTTTGACAAACTGCCCATAGGAAATGTGCATGGGAGTAGTCTATGCCTCTCCAAGCTGGCAGATTTAAAAAAAAAAAAAAAAGATTTATTTATTTATTTTAGAGGGAGAGAGCAAGAGTGAGAGAGACCATGGGGTACAGGGGCAGAGGGAGAGAGAGAGTCTTAAGCAGACTCCGCGCTGAGCATGGAACCTGATGGAGGGCTCGATCTCATGACCCTGAGATCATGACCTGAGCCAAAACCAAGAGTTAGACACTTAACTGACTGCACCACCCAGGTGTCCCCAAGCTGGCAGAGATTTTTGTTTATCCGCATGTCTGTAAGTCTAATAGAAAAATTAGGTGTCGTGAATTAAAATACACATGATTACTTTTTAAAGCTACGGTTAATCAGACCATGACAGAGTTAAATGAATACACTTAAACCCTTATTAATGTTTCTAATGCTAATCAGTTACAGTTAAAATCAATATTTTTCTCAAAGTAATGACTCTAGGTACCGGATTGTATCATTTAAGCATAAAACTTTCTGTGATAAATATGCATCGGGAAATGATTTTGCATCTAACTTTCCTTTGAGCAAAAGTGGAAAAGTTAAAGGGTTTGGCAAAACCACGTCCAGTAATTTCTTGTTTTATGTAGATATAAATTTTTGTCAATAATTAATAGGTGTTCAAAACGCGATAGAAGTATGAACTCTCTAATACCGTATGAATTCTAAGAAGGCAAGAAAAATGATTGTTAATCGACTGTTGTATTCATGTTGATTCTAACTAGGAGTTTATATTTGGAATTGTCAAAATTATGTTAGGGCGGAGTTGTATATTTTATAGGCTTTAATACTTTGGATCCCCTCATGAAAGTCATGTGTCAGCATTAATAAGAATATCCTTTTAAAATGGAGCCTAACCATTTTATTGTTCTTTCCATTCTTTGTTTCCCTAAGTGGGTCTCAAATATAAGGTCTTTCTGCCTGCAGGTAAAGAGGAATTTGGAAAGTTCGTTTACTGTAATAATTAAGAGTGTGAGCTCTAGAGACAGACTCCATAGATTCTAGTCCCAGTTCCAGTGTTTACTAGCTGCATGGCCTTGGGAAAATTATGTAATCTGTGTGTGTCACAGTTTCCTAGTGTATAAAAGGGGGATGAAAGCAGTACCAGCCTCTAGAGACATGGGAGTTATACATGAGTTACTATATAAAGCAATTAGGACAATGCATACATATAGTAAATGTTCACTTAATATCGGATACCATTATTAGTCAAAAGCTAATGACTAAGAACGGCTTTTGACTACTAATACTACCTCAACAACTTTGACTCGAAATCTTGGAATAATATGCTTTTTAAAAAAAATATTTTATTTATTTATTTGACAGAATGAGAGAGAGAGAGATCACAAGTAGGCACAGAGGCAGGTAGAGAGAGAGGGGGAAGCAGGCTCCCTGCTGAGCAGAAAGCCCTATGCAGGGCTTGATCCCAGGACCCTGAGATCATGACCTGAGCCGAAGGCAGAGGCTTTAACCCACTGAGCTACCCAGGCGCCCCTGGAATAATATGCTTTTAAGTCCTATTATGAAAGACTAAAAAGAGAACAGCGCAGCTCACCCTCATAGAGTGCTTTCTCTGTGTCAGTCTCTTTTCTAGATACTTCACATGCACTCATTTAGTCTGTCGAGAAATAAAGAATAAAAAGGAATTAATAGGTATAGAAAAACTGTCTTAGATAAACACGATGGGGAAGAATGGAGATCCTCTAAGTTGGCATGAGAGACGGTGGGTCCTGGTAGGAGGATGGCTTTGGGTCCAGCTTCTCAGTAGCACAGCCCCAAGAGACACTGCTGACTAGTGTCTCCAGATCCATGAGATCAGAGGCCAGTCTTTTGTAAAAGATTCCTGATGAAAAGATTTCCATTTGGAAAGCTCAAAGGACCCTCCGAGTAGGGTCAGTGTTCCAACTCGTCTTGTCCTGCAGATTGGACAGTGGTCACTAGAGGGCGCACTGCCCACGTTTGCGCACGAGGACTAGGTCAAATCTTCTGTACGTGGACATTTCCAGAAGATTTCATTTAGAACTCTAGGGCAGTCCTTCCACCAGGAGAAGTACGTGCCTAGTACAGAGACTGCCCTATTTCACGTGTACATCCTTCCTCTTCTCACAACACTCCAGCACATCTGAGACCGGAAAAGGTGGTATGGCCCCTGTCACTCAGAGGAGTGGGCTGTGTTATTGTGGGGCTGCAGTGAAGCCACTTAAAACCCTGAGCTGGGACAGCAGTTAATGCTCCCGACATTGCATTGATATTTGGTGTATATTTGTGCTTGTTTCAGAGAACTTTTTTAAAGCATACTATGCCCCGTAGCAAGACAGAGGAGGTCGATTCTTTACAGATTTCCCTATATCCTTGTGAACCTAGGCAAGTCATGTCACTTGTTTTCTTCATCGTGAAGAATCAAGGGGTTGGCTTACAAGATGATGTTAAAAATTTCTAACAGTTACGGATATGTTGTGCCTTAGAACTCAATGTGATGATTTTGAATGCTTATAGAAGATGAGGGTTACATTTTGGAAGCAAGGGTGTCATACAGGGCTATGATTTGTAGACTGACAAGGATAAGGGCTGATAAAAGGAGAGCAGCTTTTGGGAACAGGGACAACAAGCTGGTCAAGGAAGGAAAAACTATAGTCTGGAGAACAAAAACAAGATGGTGAGTGCTGGGACATGTGATCAAAGTCCTTATCCTCTGGTTACATCAGGCAGGGGTTTCAAAATCTTTTTGCCTTGGGTAGATTTGCAGAGTGATTTTTGTTTGTGGATGAAACAGTAATGTACAGCTTCATTCTGATTTCCTTAGGTTCTTTGATTTCCTTAACCCTGAGAACTTTAAGAATAGAAAGGTATGCATTGAGTACCTGGACCAAAGGAAAAAGATAGGAAGGGTTGGCAGAAATAGTTTCTTAGCTTCCCCAGTGGATGGCTCCAGGATGTAGGTGTTCACAAATCCAGGCCCACTTTCTTTAGGGAGGAATGTGGCAGGGAGTGAAGAGATATTCATCACTCCTTGTGGACCGTGGTGATGGCTGTGTGAGGGGCACATATAACCGTGACCTTGAAGAAAAAACAAGGACTAGAAATAGGTCTCAGGGGATAAATATGCCAGCGGTAGCAAGTGGGACTCTGTCAGCTTCTGTGCATCAGAATCAAACCACCCTCTCCCTGGTTTCTCCTCTTGAAAACATCAAAAATGTGTATTTGTCTCTCATTAGATCATTTCTTCCTTAGACTCATAACATGGAACCTGCCTCTAAATACTTTCCCTTACATAGTGATATACTTTTTTATAAATTTAAAGAAACACTTTTGGGGGGACATTGGTTTCAGCATATTATTGTATATATCTTCTGATATGTAATACTCACTTTTTAGATTTTTCACATTTTCATGGTACTTTTAAAAATAAAAACGGGATATAAAAATATTTGTAGAGGGATGTTTCCTTGATGAGGCTGAAATATCTTTTTCATTTTCTTACCCTTACCCAAACAACTCAACAACTTAATAGCCATTTGAAAAAATAATACACATGAATTAAAAATTTTAAAAAAGTTCATAAAAACCCACAGTTCCTTACTAATGGGATATGTGTATCTATTTGGCAAGTCCCAGTTTCTCAAACTTTGAAATCAGACTGAACTACCTTCATGTCCTATTCCATGGTGATTTTCATGAAATACTTGCTTTTTATCATAGCAACTACCCAAAACTTAGCTTTGCAAAGATGTGCCTCTCATCAAAAGCAATATAGTGTGATCCAATGTCAAAAGTATGAACTATCTCAATCTAGGAGTGTGCGCTGTGTCTGAAATATATCAAATATTATGATGTTTTCCATAAAAATTCAAGATGCCTAAGAGGACTGTGGTGTCCCAGGGTACCTTGGCGCACAGTTTAGGAACCATGACTGTAAGGTTAGATGGTGAAACTTAAAAAGGGGAATTTAAAACAATTCCACTATAGTAGAGAGTTAGTTAAAAACTAACAACTCTCCATTGGCTGTCACTTTCCAGATGGTGTAAAGTTGAGAAATTACAGTTTGAGCAACCAGGAAGGCAGGTGTGATACTAGCAGGGAGAAAGGAGGATGGCTCTCTTGGGAAGAGCTGAGGAGAAATATCTCAGCTCATTTAGACTCAAGGGATGCAGTGAAGGTCCTAGAAAAGATAATTTTAACCTGCATCTTAAAAAATTAATATTTGAATAGATTAAGGTGACCAGGTCTCTGATTTATCTGATATTGTCTTCAAGGTAGGATTATAACATCTAGCTCTACTATTGTATCTATGGGAAAGTACAATCTGTGTTAAGTTGGTTCTTTTGCATACTGGTTTTCTGTAATGCACCATGGTTAAAATATGGATCATCTGTCTAGTATTATTGGTTTTTCAATATACTAATGCTGAGTTATGTCTATAGCATAATCTAGAATGTATAGAGAATCTCCTTCAGGTGAATGCTTCTAGTCATTAGAATATAACAATGCAGATTTATTTCTGGGTGTCTATAAAGTCTCCAAGCCTATTAATACAGGCATATTTTCCATTAAAGTCCTAATGATGTTATATATGTAAGTTTCTGCCCCCCATTAAAAATAAAACAAACCCTCTTCCTTTTCTAACTTTTAGAGAAGGTGGGAAAAAGAAAACACCAGAAAATATGGAGGCCAAAATATCACAAAATATAGCAGATGTGGTTTAAAGACTGTTAGCTCAATGGTCATGTTAATATGGAACACCAAAATTAGGCAGACTTAGCCATTCACTTCAAGTCGACATTAGAGTGAGGCCCTCTTCTCCCTGTAGGGATAGGCCCTGCACGATTTATGCCATGGGGAGTAGAGGAAAACGTGTCCTTTCCTCAGATAAAGCCCGCCTACCAAAGAGGGATGAGGAGAGCACGCCTCTTATGTTCCCCATGTTCAGCAGTCCTTAGGAGAAGTGTGAGCCCGGGCCAGCAAATTATCAGAGATTACACTGATTAGCACCCTTCATAGAAGAGAAATGTTGGGAGCAGTTAAGAAAAATTGCCAGTCACATCTGAGAGCTACTGGAAAGGGTTCAGGGAGTCCCCGTTTGGGGCTGAGATCATCATGTCAGTTTAGAGACTTTCAATCTATGACTCAGCGTCTGTTTGGGAATGGTTGCTTTAACAAGTCCAGACTCTTACAGAAAGCAGTTGTGTATCTCATCTTTTGTTTAGGGTGGTAAGGATCTATGCAATCTAAACCAGAAAATGAACAAGGTCTGGTTATAAATAACAGACGACAAAAAATGGGAACGACAACCCTGTGCTTATAAAATGGCAACCATGCAATCTCACGTTAATGACTCTAAGGGCACGCTTTGTGGTGTCAGTGTTTTCCTTTACCCATAGAAAGGCTGGCCAGCTCAGCGGTGATGGGAACGCTCATAAAGAGCATGGGGTTTTGCGCAGAGCGCGAACTCCACACGCCTGCGGGCAGGCGCAGGCGCACTAGGCTCCTGATTGTGTGGCTATCAGGGAGGACGTGGCATTCAGTGCGCATGCTCACGCGGGTAACAGCGATTCCCGCGCGCGCGCGGCTCTGGTGGCGTTGCCCGCGCTTTGCCTCTCGTCCTCCAGAAGGCGGTTCACCGCCCCACTTAAGACTCGGTTTAAATTAGATTGGACTCTTTTCAAAATCAGAGCAACCCAGACGGGGAGCAGGATGATTTCATAACATGAAGACAATTTGTGAGGGCTTTTGGTGAAAAGCAGTGCGAGAAGCTCTAGAACCCCGGACACGGGGAACGTTTGGGTCTCAAGTGAAGAATTCAGGGCAAGTTACAAGAGGATTCTGTCTGCGCCTGGAGTAGGAACCCAAGGTGAGAAACAGAATTTTTCACTAGCTGCCAAGACTTACTAAGGAAAGCAGTAGCAGTCCAGGTGTTTGTCTTTTTTTACATCTGGTTTTAATTGAATGTCTTTAATAATCTATAGAGGCTAAGAATACTATTTAAAATAAATTTTGGGGGCGCCTGGGTGTCTCCGACTGTAGGGCGTCTGCCTTCGGCTTAGGTCATGATCCCGGGGTCTTGGAATCGAGCCCCACATCAGGCTCCCTGCTCAGTGGGGAGTCTGTTCTCCCTCTCCCACTACCCCTGCTTGTGCCCTCCCTCTCTCTTTCTCTCTCTGTCAGATAAATAAAATCTTAAAAAAATTTTTTTAGGTAGGTTTGATATTGAGGTTTTTATTATTTTTATTTTCTCGTTCAGGTGAAAAGGATTATTGAATAGCAAAGGTGTCTCTTCTGCTGTCTCCCGTTTTCCTTATGCTCATTTCACCACACTTAGAGCAGTATGGAACATACAAAATTTGGTGGCCAAACCATGTATCCTTTCCCTTTCTGATCACAGCATATCCAAATAATAGACAAAGTATAGAGGAAAAAACCGTGTATCTTAAGTGTGGAGTTTTCTGCCTCAAATGCATATGTGAAAATATTAAGTCCATACAGTGGGAGTAAGGGTTTGTAAAAAGTGAAATACCAGATGTGGAGCCATGATGATTTTTCCAGATAAATAGACGATGAATGGATTTCATTAAGGAAATGAGGACACTTTTAAAAGGGATTTACTTAATTAAATATTTAAAAGTCTTATTTAAGGTAATGGAGGTAAGGGCTAGTAAGGGTTGGTACCCGGGAGAGTCCATTTGTATGGGCACGAATTGCCAGAGTGCAGCGTCGCTACAGGCAGAAAGGACTGGAGACTTTGCTACCTAGATTTGAATATGGCAGCGGTTAATTCTGGAAAGTGGAGGGCATTGTCTGACACAGAGCTGGACCCGTGGTGAGGGGGCTGGAAAGGAGCTGGGAGGAACAGAGGCTGCATCGAGCATAGCCAAAAGAACTTCAGTTCCCCTCCAGGCTGGTCAGTGACACACAAAATCAAGCATGAAAACAGGAAAAAGTGGTTTTGAAGCTGAGGCGGTCCAAGCCACCCACGATCACTTTGAAAAACTTCGAGCATTCACCTCAGGAAATGACCCTTCACATTTCTTGTTCACATGCTGGCTGGCGGCCCAGAAGTGGGGGATCAAGGAAGATGATTATAAAATTCAGAACTTGCTTGTGTAAGGCCTGAGTGGTTTGCAGGTTTAATATTAAATTCATTCAGTGTTGCGGCGGGGGCGGAGGCGATGGGGAGGAGTGTGAAGGCAAGATGTCATGATGGTGATGTCTTTTCGTTTCCGAGAGAGACCTTGTCGAAAGTCTTTAATTAAAAAGAGTTTATTTTGACGAGCTGAAACACATTAAAAAATTCTTCAACTTTGACATATTTATGACATAATTTGGGGACAGATTGATGGAAATGCTAACTCCGAGTCCAACTAGTATACTTGGAGGTTGTGGAAGTCCTATCTTAGAGAAGTTCAGTTACTAAAAATCTCTGCACTATTTTATAGAACCCTCAAGACTTGCACCTGAGTTATTTGTCTTGGCATCTGGTGCTGCCCTTGGTCTGAAAGGCCTGAAACGATGGCATTGTTTTGTGGTCTTGCAGGCCAAGACGTGGGATCTGCACCAGGGGCCACAGAAGTTCATCTCTTGCTGAATTCAAATGACTATCATTGCAAAGTTTCCAAGTCCCTGTGGATCTAAAGGTAGTGCTTTAAGTCCTAGGATTTCTTTGGATCCGTTTTTTAGAAGTTATCATAGAAACCACTTTCCGCCAAGTTAAGTGGGACATTTTTAATCATTGGGTCAAACGGGTCACCTGGAATAGTGTTATCTTGTGGAACGAGTTAGACTTTCTGCCGAACCTGTTTAGTTTACCTTGAGCCCTAACTGCCTTTGACTGAAAGTTCTGTGAGCTTGTGATTGGCCCCCTGAGGTAGCCACTTGTGCAAATTCCTGCATCCATCAGTAAATGTGTCTCAAATCACCACTCTGGATTTGGCAGCATAGCCCTGACAACTCACATTTCCACGTGGGTTCAGGAATTGGTTCGGTGCGGATGGGAAGCGCTCTCACTCTTGGCTCATGCCATGGACTCGTGAATACTTTCCTTCCAGGAATCTGACCAAACCACCAAACTCCAGGTTTCCTTTAAGCGACATTCCAGCCTATTTGCATGAACTTTGGACACTTCTTACGGAACTTTCAGACTTTGGTTTGCCTGTGAATTGCAAGGCTGCATATATCGGTGACTGGGATAAGAAGAGAGAACTTGGGGCTGGCATCAGAAGGGATGTGAAAGGTTATATTAAAGTCAACTCAAGACTTTTTGCACTGAAGCCTTTGAAGAGAGCTAGCCGAGGGAAAATGGAGGAGGATAAGGAAGAGGAAGAGGAGTGAGGTAGGGAAGGGGACAGGAGGAGAAGAGGGGAAGAGAATGAGTAGACAGTAATGTTGCATTAATTATAGCACTGTGCACTGAGTAGGTCCACTCTTCTTGCCTATGAACATGGATAATTATGCTTCTCTGTTTCTGAGGTTGATCATCGCTTTCTGGCTTGCTTGGCTAGTATAAGGTGGGTGGGCGTGGTACCTGCCGCTTATACGTAGAAGTGTAAAGAATGTGGTTCTCCTTCTGTCTGCTGCAATCGTAGAAATGTCTGCTTAGAGGAAGCCCTGTCATCTTGATCCCTGAGTGACAGTCATGAGCAGAGTCCCTCTGCCAATCTGCATTGGACATGTCATGTGAGCCAGGAAATCAACTTTTGTTAAGGCATTGAGATATTGCTCCTACGGCATAATCTAACTTATCCCATCTAATACAGAAATCAGGACCTAGAAAGAGGAAGCTGGTATAACAAAACTCTACAGTAGGTGGCTTTGTCCTGACTGCTGAGCAACAGGAAAAACTTGTCAGAGGCTAGAAAGGCCGAGATCCATATGGGATAGTGGCAAGTCATTTGGTAAAAGTGTTACTTGCCATAACTTTGAAGAGCTATAAATCAATAAAGAAAAGTCCAACAGGACGATAGCATGGTGTGCAAAGAATATGAACAGTCAATGTATTAGTCCGAATCCTCTGGGGCTCAGATGCCAGGATGGGATGACCTGTGCAAGGGGGAATGCATTTGAAAGGAAATGGGGAAGGAGCTGGGAGAGCTGGGTCAGTTCTCAGACCATGATGTGAGTCTGATGCTAAGTGAAAGAAAGTTCGGGCAAAAGCGTCCCAAGCCACCCTGCTATCTCAGGAAACGTCTGCAAGGCTGTTGGAGAGTCCTTGGCCAAAGCTGCCCTTGGAGATGTCTCCTGGGACAGCCTGCCCACGTGTCCCTGCCTTGTTTGGTTATTGGCTGGGAGCCGAGGGCAGCAGCTGGGACCCTTAGTTTCTTTCAGACCCTTTGGTTGTTAAGTCTCAAGACACACTCTTCTGGTCATCACTGTTAGCTTCAAGATCTTAGGCACACGACAAGATGGGTAACCTTCCTCATCCTAAGTGGCTTTCAAAGAACACAAAACGTTTTTTCATCCCTCTTTTAGCTAAAATATTAAAACTATTTGGTAATACACTGTGTTGACAGAGATGGGAAAAACAGCACTCTGCTCTTTTAGTTATGAGAGTGTAAATGGGTATAACCTTCTCAGAGACCATTTTCTGTATCTTTAAAAATCATGCATGTGTATATCTCTGGCTTGGCAATGGCTTCTTTCTAATCTCTCTAAAGGATACATTCACATATGCGCAGAGTATTATTATGTCCAGAGATACTTACTTAAGCAGTGAGTGTGATAGCTCAAGAGTAGGGACAAATGCTCATTGATAAGGAACCAATTCTATAAAGTATGTCTATCCATAGAATTAAATATGTGCCTTCAAAATAATGAGGCATGTAATGATAAGGCACTCTCTCGGATTTAAAATTTTTTTTTAAGATTTTATTTATTTATTTGACAGAGAGAGAGATCACAAGTAGGCAGAGAGGCAGGCAGAGAGAGAGGGGGAAGCAGGCTCCCTGCTGAGCAGAGAGTCCGATGCGTGGCTCGATCCCAGGACCCTGAGATCATGACCTGAGCCGAAGGCTGAGGCTTTAACCCACTGAGCCACCCAGGCGTCCCTCTCGGATTTAAATTTAAGTTAAAAAAAGAAGATATGGCAATGGTAAAAGGTGCTCACCTTTGTGTTGTGAAAAGAGAAGGGGTCCTAGATATGCATGTGACTTGTATCTCTGAGTGACCACGTAAGAGGCTAATGGCAGTGGTCATCCCTGTAGGCACATCCAGTGAAGGAGTATTTTAAGGGACAGGAGTGGAACGGAGACTTAACTTTTCACTGTATTTCTTTTTAGTATTATCTGAATGTTTTCCCATGAATATGGATGACCAATTAAAAAGAACAATTAAAAGATAAATAATACGGTAAAAAAAAAAGTTTCTCTCCCTTCTGCCACTCACAGCCACTATATGTCAAAATGATTTCTTATTCTCCTGTCACATGGCCATGTAGAGCTATTCTTGGCGGGCGTGAGTACGTATTATTAAATCGAAAAGGAAAAGAACTGAAATGTTATTTCAGCAAACCTGGAATCGTGTACAAGGGCAATTTTTGCTCTATTGGGAAGATGTGCCTTTTACCAGGATGTGCCCTATAATGAGCAGTGCCACCACAATCTAGAGAAAACCAGAATGCACTGTTACAGTCAAGTCTAGGGACTTGATTTATATTAAGCTTTCATATATCATTTTGCCAAAGATTTTTTTTTTTTTTGGAAAACAAAACCAAAGTCTGCATTTCTTTTGAAGGTCACACACTAGTACGAAGCTGGGGGAAGCTCACACAGAGAACAGAGTGTGAAGCACTTTACTGTTTTCAAGGAAAATCAGAACAGGAAATTTTATCTGTTTATTTTTTTAAAAGACTTTATTTATTTATTTGACAGAGAGATCACAAGTAGGCAGAGAGGCAGGCAGAGAGAGAGGGGGAGGCAGGCTCCCCACTGAGCAGAAAGCCCGATGCGGGGCTCGATCCCAAGACCCTGAGATCATGACCCGAGCCGAAGGCAGAGGCTTAACTCACTGAGCCACCCAGGGGCCCTGAAATGTTGTTATTATTTTTTTTTTTAAAGAGGAGATGACCATTATTTGTATCATTTTCTTTGAATATATAGTCTAGGCTCCCATCTGCATCTCTGAGGTATGGTATTCCAGAATTACCCAAGTGAAGGGATCTCAGAGACCATCTCTTTTTCTACTCTCGTTTTAGTTTTTTAATTAAAAAAAAAAAGTATTTAGTTATTTTTTAAAAATATTTATTTATTTCACAGAGAGATAGAGAGCATAAGTAGGCAGCGCGACAGGCAGAGGGAGAGGGAAAAGCAGGCCCCCCGCTGAGCAGGGAGCCCGATGTGGGGCTCGATCCCAGGACCCTGACCTGAGCCGAAGGTAGACAACCGACTGAACCACCCAGGCGCCCTGCTCTCGTTTTATAGATGAAAAAGCTAGAGCCCGGAGAAATTGAGCACATTTTCCAAGGTCACACAGCCAGAGGTTTTCCCGTTTTCAGCATCGGAACACTCAGTGTTAATTTAACATGGCTCCATCTTTACAAGTGCAAGGTCCATAACCACTTCTGGCCACACTCCCCAGAGGCTCAAGAAATCCTTCAGGTGGACTCCTGTGTATGCTCTCTTTCCCATCTATGCTTAGGGCTTTCCAGAAAGACTATCTGTTGGTGTACACGTTTGTTGGTAAAACCAGATAGCAAGCTGAGCGTGAAATATTGAGAAGGCTCATCATTCTGCATTCCAAAATTTATCTTGAGCGCCCCCACTTTTTTTTTCTTTTTACAATTACTGTATGAGTATTGATTTTAATTAGTTCTGTCTATTAAGATTCCCCTTAGGTTTAGAAGCCAGCCTGGTAATTAACTGTTCAGCTTGCTTCTTGCTGGCAGTATTGTTAGGTGAGTTACTGCTGCCCTCGGTCACAATCTGGGATCGATGCTCTTCTATGAATCCGCCCACAAGAGTTCAAATGTAGATGGAGTTCCTGTCTCGGGCAGTTTTTCCTGTCTCGTTACAGACATGGGAGTAGGGAAAGGTGGCTCTCAGACTATATGACCCCTTTTCTATTCATCAGGCAGATACCCTCGTATCAGGGTCTCCAAATGATGTGCATGTTGTTGGCAAGAATTACAAGGATTTCCAGATGTTCTGAAGCTTGCCCGATAAAAAAAGCTCATAATGGAGTAATAACAAACTGCACCCCTTTGTCTTTTGTGAATAGACTTGGTACTTCTGTTGGGTGGAGTAGGGCTTGAAGCAAACGTTTAGAGTCAGTTTCTCTTCTCTTCTCTTCATCATGAGTTCTGGGACAGATAGAGAATGCTTCCCAGTAATTTGTGGGATGTGCGAGATCTGATCGCCCAGAAAATGTGTGTGGCGTTTAGAGTTTTAGAATACACATTTTGAGGCTGTGCTTTTGCAGATTTTACTGATCAAATTGTATTCGGGTTTGTAGTTGTGATAGAGTAGGTGTTTGGGATAATGATGGTAATTCTGGACTTTGTTTACAGACAATCAATTAATAATTGAGTGAGAGCCATGAAAACAGTCCTTTCAGATTAAATCAAAATCCCTTCCGTTTTCTGGGGCCTATTATTGAATGCAATCCCTTATTTTTAATGAAACGGCTCAACAGTTTAATGTGCTCTTTGTGATGTTTAGCAACTCTGGATTTGCTGATGAGACTACAAAATTCTCTGTGTTCACCTGAACAAATAGTGAAGGTGGAAAATGTCCAGGTCCATCTGTTCCTTAGGTTCCACGTGCCTTTCTTTTCCAAAAGCCCTTCCCTCCTTCAGTGTCCCGTCTGCCTCCCAGGCTCTCTCTTGGGTACCTTGAAACCTTTGCAGTCAGAGTTTATTTCCTGATGTTGGTAGCCAAGGCTGTCACTCAAAGCTGAGACTTTCCTTCCCTTGTGACTTTTTGTTCTTGCCTGATCAATCTGGGAGAGTTGGAACTGCATGGAAGTTTGAACTCCCATCTCGAGGGCCAAAGCCAGAAATACTGGGTCAGGGAACACAGAGCCATCATTATAAAACAATTGTATAACCAGAGGAGCGTCTTCTCTCATCTGCTCCTGATAATATTTTTAAACAGCTGTCATATGGCAGGCTGAAATGAGACACTTTGTGTCCTTTCTCTTTTGTTTAGCAAAATATCACCGGACAAGAAAAATAGAGCAATGCGTTAACACACGCATTGTTAGTACAGTTAAGCAATTTACTCATTTGATCATTATTTGCTGAGCACATAGTATTTACAGCGACATCGTGAGATATATAAAATAAACTCGAGGTTTCCTGCCCTCAAGGAGACTATATCGAGGCGCGATTCAGTGTGATCAGAGACATAGAGCTGTCTGTGAAGCCAGTGAGTCGAAGTGGACCAGTCGAGAGCCTGTGAGCAGTAGTCAGGCAAGTGAGCCAGAGGAAAGAGTATTCACGTGCTTAGCTCCGAAAAGACTTGGGTCACATGTAGCTGCGCGGAGGAACACGACTCACTGCTGGATTTTAAGGGCAATTATGCAACCACGACAATACTAAGCAAGATCTGATTTCCCCTTAGACTCGAGTCCTGCAAAATAGGAATGTGTTATCTATCTCCTTTCACAGCAGTGCTTAATGATGTGTCTGTGCAAGAGCAGAACAATCCTTTAAGGGGGAAAGTGAGTGACAGTCATTGACAAAATTTGCTGGGAATTAATTTTCTGCAGTTCCCTAGTGAGCACATGGCGTTTTATATTTCAAGATCATTGTCGCAGATGAAAGAAATGTGGGAAAAATGGGGCTATATTCGATACATGTTAAACATAATACTTTATACATCCAGGGAAAAAAATGTTCATCTTTGCTCCAAAGAAGGCTCTATAGAAACTAAAGTTGCCAGTAATGAAACATTTAATGTTTGAGTACTAACCCACCTTGAGATGGTTTAATAGTGTTATATTCTGAGGCCTGATGGCTTCAGGTGTGTGATATATGGTTATTTCCAATGTTCCCCTTCTAGAAGATGGTGCTCCTGGGAAGAGTAAACAGGACTAGGAAATATTTTTTTTTTAAAGCAGCTTTTTTTTTTTTTTTTTTTAAAGTTACTCACAGTTTATCCTCTGAAAGAATTGCTTTAGAGGAATAAATAGGATGTGAAATAGGATCTACATGCAAGTTTGGTATTAACGAAGACCCCAAAATAATATGGTAGATGAAAGCTTACCTCTGGAATCAGCATGCCGGATCGGCTGCGAATTGTGGCTTTGACACTCCTTAGCTGTGTGATTCTGGCCAAGTTAGTTAACCTCTCCGTGCCATAGAAGGTCCCTCTCCTACGGGTTTTGTGAGAATTAAATAAGTTACTAATAACCCAAGGTGTAGATCTGGTATGTGTTTAGCACACGTTGGGAATAGTCCCGAGCATTCCCGCCTTCCAGCAAGTGCTCAGAAAGTGCCGTGTGGTCAAACTTGAAACTAATGCAGCATTGTGTGTCAACTGCAGTCAAACAGAATAAAAATAGTTTAAGAAGTGCTGTGGTTGGGATTGTCATTAGCGCAGAGCCTAGCCATCTGATGTTACGGCGTGCCTGGGGCCACCAGGCTTCAAGTTTGTCGGTGGCTGCTCGGCTTCGTAACCCCGGAAACATGCGTAGTGGCCGTGGAAGTGGTGAGGATTCCGTACGTGAGGGCCTAGGCTGATGCCCGAGACCTCTGCTTCTTCCCCAAATGCTGCACGTTGGATAAATTTCCCTTCGTCTACTTGGTATATAATTTATCCCCTATTTCCAAAAAGGAATCAAAGTGTTGATGAGGGGCCTCAGTCCTCCAGCTGTGCTGGCATTTCCTGGTGAGCCATTTCACCGTTGTGTACAGAAACCTCATTGTTCCCTGCCACCCAATGTGACACAATCCTTTTCTTGTTGGAATCTGTGTCAGGTTTGCTGAAAGGGGTATTTCTGGTGAAAAATCTCCCGTGAGGTCTAAGGGATCCTCTTTGGCTCCGCAGAGACTGTAGTTGCACAGATACTGGAGGTTTGGGGGGACAAAAGCGACCTCTCATCCCACCAGGCCTGTCGATATTTCCTTAGCACCTGCTCTGTGCAAGGGAGAAAATACTCATCTGCTTTCAGAAGATCTGTTTCCAAATCAGAAAGCATCACATGTCAGATTTTCCCCACGTCAGGCACCAGAATAGATCCAATGGAAAATTTCTGACTATTGTGTGGAAAAACACAATGAAACAGAATGTAAAGCAGTGGCTTTCTCTCAGCCCCACCTGGTAGAAAATATCCAAGGGTATTTGGAAGAGTACCAAAACTAGGGCGGCTTGAGAAAGGGGAAAGAAGCATGGTACCCACGCCCTGTTATTCTTAGAAGCTGTATGGAGACAGGCCATAGGGCTGCCCTCCATCCTTTGCCTCTTGGTTTGTGGTTTCTGTCAGCCCACCATTCTGCTCTCTGTCTCCGCCCCAGTTCTCTGGGCATCACGAGCTTTTGGATTCCTTCTTTAGTCAATCTAAACCTTCTCAGATGCTGTCCTTGGCTGTCTTTATTCTTGGACAGTAGAGAAATAAACAGTGTTACTCACATTAGCTGTCTTGAGGTCACTTTAATTCCAAGGTAGACATGTGTATGCCTCTGTGCATTTGTAGGAGTTGGGAGAGGTGAGGATGGAGATATATATATATATATATATATATATATATATATTTAGGGAAAAACGTGAGTAACTCTTAATGCTGTTTCTAATTTAGGCAGCTTAGCTATTAGTTTTGTTTTTGTTCCTCTCAATAAGCTAGAACTGTGAGTTTTGACTGGATCTATTTCTGTCTATCTGTCTGTCTATCCATCCATTCATCCATCCATTCATCATAAAACACAGTTTGTCCATTAGTCTACTCATGGGCCAATTTGATTATTTTCAGGAAGGAATATTTAAAGAGATGTGCAGATAAAGTCAATTTTTATGCCAGCCTGATTGGGTTAAAACAAATCATTATCAGGATATGGAAAGAAGAAGGTAAGGGGAATTGTGTCTTTATTCTATTTATTTTTTTTAATCGTATAAGTGATAGCATCATGGGACAGTTATCTTGACAAAAATAATTTCACCCCGACAGTGTGTGGGGACATGCTCTTGGTCGGTATCTCAAGATACAGTGCTGACCCTACTTTGTGGGTCACATAAAGATACAGTGCTGACCCTACCTTAGCTCTTTAGAAGCCATGAAGTCAGGGCTCCTGGTCTGGCTTTCCCCCATCTCTTTCTCCTGGTCAAGGGGAGATTTTTGTCATCATCAGACCCAGCCAGGAGCAGCTTCTTGGACTGTAACTGCTGTGAGGCCCAGTGTTAAGGCCCTTCTAGTTTCCACGGCTCTGGCAAGGAATTCAAGAGACCTGCCACATCATGTAATTTAAAATCAGAAACTGTCCTAGGGAATCCAGGGCCCAGAGACCAGGCAGTGTGGTACTGGATGACCCCCAGCTGCCACAGTTTGGTTGAGGAGGAAGGGTACCTGTCCAGTGTCTTTTCAGTGTGGAGTCCTCTCTTGATAACGGAGGACCACCACCCACAAGGTGTCATTTACAGGTGTTGATAGTCTCTTTGCGCCTCATTCATTTTACTCTGAAAGTTGGCTTGTGATATGGATATTATTTTATACCTGTGCATTACCTTTTGTTGTTTACAGATCTACTCATTTAATTGCTGACTGTGTTTAGTCATACAGTTAAGTGGAGAGAGGGACAGAATGCAAATAATGAAACAATAAAGATGTATGGGAGCAGGATTTAGGGAGAATTAATGGGAAGAGTACTGGACTAGGAATCCCAAGGTTGGATGTGAGGCCAAGTTCGCATGTCTCGGCGTTGGTCCAAGGATATCTGAGGCCCTGTTCACGCTTGGTTCATTCTGTATAGTCCCTGGGTGCCTTTTCTCTCTTCTCTTGTCCAACTACATGTTGATCCCCTTCTTTTGATTCCTTATAAATTTTCTAGGTCAGAGGCAGGGTCAGCTCTTTCTTTCCTCCTCTCCTTCCTCTTCCCTTCCCTCCCTCCCCTCCCTTCCTTCCTGTTCTTGTTTTCCTTTATCAAGCTGTCCAAACAGGGGAGGGGGAAGCAAACTACCATTTATTGAGGATCTCTGTTTTCCAGGAACTTGACCTATATCATATCACTGAATCCTTGAAACAATGCTGAGTGATTGGACTGGTTATTTTCGTATTTTTATTGTTTCAAGAAGGAGGAAACTGAACATAAGCGATGTTGAATACCTCGGCCAAGATCACATGGTTGATGTTGGCAAATCTACATCTGGCTAAGTCTAAAACTCTTTAGTCTTCCCATTGGAGGGCGCTGCCTCCCCTTGACAGTGTCTTGCTTCTTGGGGTTTCCACTGCTTTTAAGAGTTGACCCTGTTCCAGTTCTCATGAGTAGAATCTTGGTGTCTCATCCAGGGCTCTTCTGTCTTCACTCTTCCTACTTCTACACTGAGGCAGATAGTTCTAATTGTCTTTCAGCCTCATCAAAGTATTTACTTTGGGCTCCCCTTCATCTATTGAGATCAGGATTCTTAACCTTTCACAGTTCATAGAGGTAAAGAATCTGATGAAAGTTATCTTTATGAATTTTCATGTGTGTGCACACGTGCGTGTGCGTGCACACACACACTCCACACTTTTGCATAATAATCATGGGGATTCAGAGAATCCCAGAGGCCTAACTCTGGACTCCCTGTTAAAGGATCTTGGATCAAGAAGATTACTTTTCACTGGTCAGGGACTGGGAAAATGTCCTGTTTTCTCTGTCCTGGGCAGGAAAGTCATTCATTTTCAGCACCCTGCAATGGCAGGGTGCTCATGTCTCATCCCAGGTGAAATTTTTTTCCAGAAAGGTGTTGGCATGTGCTGTGCATGTTTGCTGGCTTCCTTGGACTGGTGAGCTCAGTAGGACCATGCACTAAAGATGATCAATATGTCTGGGGTCTGTACCTGTGCCTCTTTTCTCCACCCGAAATATTGGCATAATTCCTGTTTCCTCTGCTTCTCAGGGTGAAAGGAAAATGGGATAAAATATATGAGCACTTTGAAAGTAAAGCTACATGTCAGCGTGTCACTGAAGAAAACACTCCAGGCTTGGCCATTTTTTGCATAGTCTTCTCTTCCAGATCTTCTGCTTGAATCATCTTGATTCAAAACTGCTGTAGCTGACATTTCTCAAACTTTCTGAAGGAAGGGAAAATTTGGTATTCTACCTGAGGCTTAGCCAAGGACCAGCAGCCTGCTGGTGTACTTCCCAGCTGCTCCAGGCCTTCATTTTAAATGCACTCTGAGCCTTAAATTGGACAGACCCTTGCATTTTGCATTTTTTTTCTGAGAGCTACCCAGTGCTCCTGGCAAATTCATAGCTGGCTGGTTTGGTTAATTAGGAAAAAAAAGTCTGATGCATGAAGATTATGTAAGTCATGAGCACTGTAAAGTAAGCATCTTTCGGGGTTCACAGTCAATGCAGAGAGATGTGACACCTGTCCTTAAAATGCCCGAAGTGGTAATTTTATGTCACAGATCTGAAGTTGGGGACGTGTCCTGGCAGTCTCCCTGCTGTTTGCTTAGTTGGAGACACAATGCTACCGAAGCCCTCACACAATCTTATTATAGGAATGGCTCCAGTGTCTTCCTCAGTGGGCAATTGTGATTCATTTTTCTCGTTGTGATGCAGAAGACACTTGCAACTTTAATGTGGTCTTTGCTGCCTATCGGAGCCCTTTTTAGGACTAATCATTTGACTTTGCTCTAATGAGATTAAACCCAGCAGGGGCAGATATTTTCCTTTTTAATTTTCATTCCTGTTATTTAATTGGCATTACACACGCATAATGAGACCAGAAGAAAAAAAAAAAACACCCTGTAGCAATCTGTTCAATACAAATAATTCAAACAGATGCAGCCACATGTAT
This sequence comes from Nasua narica, assembly GCA_028533885.1. Lineage (NCBI taxonomy): Eukaryota > Metazoa > Chordata > Mammalia > Carnivora > Procyonidae > Nasua > Nasua narica. Next base: position 12,047,174 of record CM052809.1, on the reverse strand, counting down.
CCATGGTGACCTCCTTGACTCTGTCACTACCTGCACGATAGGGAAGATGGCCCAGAACACTTAACTCCCTGGTTGCTGAATGTGTCAGAGAGGCCCTTTCTCCCTTCGTCCTTCCACAAGAAAAGGCATTTAGCCCCATCCTTGTGTTTTCTCTGTATTGGGAGTTGTCTGCTTAGCATCTGTATGATATAGCTTGGGGTTCAGAGTGGGTGCTGGTCCCTGGAGTTAGTGCTGGATCACCACCATGCAGTTCCAGTGGTGTAGACAGAGACATTATCCATCTGTCCCCAAGGCTCCATCGTACAGGATTCTGTTTTTTATTTTTTTTAAGATTTTTATTTATTTATTTGACAGTGAGAGAGAGATCACAAGTAGGCAGAGAGCGAGGGCTGAGCAGAGAGCCTGATGGCAGGATTTGATCCCGGGAACTGAGATCATGACCTGAGTTGAAGGCAGAGGCTTTAACCAACCTGCTGAGCCACCCAGGCGCCCAAAGATTTTTTTTTTTAAGAAGGGCAGGGGGTTATGGGGGGGTGGGGAAGAGAAATGAAACGAGATGGGATGGAGAAGGAGACAAACCATAAGAGACTCCTAAACTCATGAAACAAACCAAGGGTTTCTGGGAGGTGGGAGGGTAGGGATATGGACATAGGGGAGGGTATGTGCTATGGCAAATGCTGTGAAATGTGTAAGCCTCATGATTCACAGATGTGTACCCTGGGGCAAATAATACATTATATGTTAATAAAAAATTAAAAAAAAGAATTTATTTATTTATCTGACAGAGAGAGTGAAATCACAAGAAGGCAGAGAGGCAGGTAGAGAGAGAGGGGGAAGCAGGCTCCCCGCTGAGCGGAGAGCCCGATGCGGGGCTCGATCCCAGGACCCTAAGATCATGACCTGAGCCGAAGGCAGGGGCTTTACCCCACTGAGCCACCCAGGCGCCCCATCATACAGGATTCTTACTGGAGAGGACATGCTGAATCACGCTGATGAGGCCATCAGAACAGGGAACAAGCCGGAGCCCTTCCTTTTTGTGCACCAGGTTTCTGTATCAGAACCAGCCTTCTCTTCTGAGAAAAATGTAGTGTCTTTTGGAGTCCAGTAGGAGGCGGTCCTCTCTGATGAGCCATCATAGTTTTAACCTTTCTAGGACCTCTCCCTCGATTCAGGATCCCAGGATCAGCTACTTGACCCAGTGGTATCCAGCAGAGCACCATCCCATGGTGGTGACTCGTGGACCTTCCTTCAGTGCATCAGAATTACGTCCTTTCTCTCCACCCAGGTCAGGTGCCCTTTATTGTAAACTCCACATCCCATGGAACAAAGTGGGTGACTGTAAAATGTATTTTGGAACTTTCCTTTGTTGACACAGCACATGGACCATAGACATTTCCATGCCTGTAACATACAGGACATTAACGTGATATCGTCCAGTGTTCCCACTGAAGGAAAGGGGCAAAGGAAGCCTCACTCCACTTCTCTATTCTCTGTCCTCTCTTGTGAGTTTTTCTACCCTGCCCTGGTTCTCTTCAACTGTTGCCTTTTCTGTGAAATGCACCAGCATCCTGGTGATAGGGAAACGAGGAGGCATCTTTCAGACTCCCTCCCTTTTGTCAGTGCATTTCCTTGTGTGGCTTGGGCTGTGGCTCTTGTCTACTAAGATGCCACCATCTCTTACCGTTGCCTCTCCTGTAATCGTCAGCCACTTCTTTATTGTCTTCATTGCATTCTTAGATGAAAGCAGAATGATTAGCCTACCTCCTTGGCTCTGGACTGTGTCCTTTGACGGATACTTCTGTCTCACCTTGTTCTTCCTTCTGTCTGCTCCAGCCACTTCCTTCCAGTTCCCTAGTGCTGTGCCTCTTCCTCCCGGAGGAGGACTCCACCTGCTTCAGACGTTACCTGGAGCATCCTTTCCTCTCCCTTCGCTCACCTTCATCTTGCCAGCAGTGTGAGCGGCCGCTGTCCCAGAACTGGCTCTCCAGGCCACGTCCTGTGCTTTGTCATTCCGGCTTCTATGAGGGTGGTCCCTTCCCACTTAGCACGTGCTGCAAACTTCATCCGTAAAGAGACCCCATCTTCTGTTTCTTCAGTGAGACGATCTATTTTTTTTCCCCCCAAACAAGAATAAACAAACCTGAGGAGATAGAGTTGAAACAGTCAAGAGCCTGGTTAGGATACTTAATATCAGCATATAGTCCACGTTCCCAATCACATTATGTGAAACGGTGTGCACGCAGAGACATGCTTTTACCTTCTTTCACTGTGTCCATGGTCTTCATATTCCTCATTGACATCGTGTCTTCATCATCACCAAAGCCACTTTTTGAATTCTCTAATGCAGTTTTGTGAGGCCTGTCACCTTCACTTCTGTCTAAGTTGTTTGAGATACAGCACTTTCTGAATCATGCATGTTGCTGTCACTGGAAATTTATCCCGAGCCACTAGAACCCGTTTGCGTAACATTAGGACAGTTCCCCCCGCCCTGCCCCCCGTTTGTCCCGAGTGACTATGTATTTCTGATTGCCACACTCTAGCCACTCACTGTATTGCTTTAAAAGTGATCTTTAAAAGGCTTGTTTGCAATGACATCCAACATTTGCAATTGCTAGGTCATCCCTCAGGGACAATTACTAAATCTTCGTTAAATTCCATTCCTTCTTTATTGCCAATTATGTCCGTTCTAGGTTAATTTGCTGAAAGACAATTCAGTGAACGACCAATTTGCTTAATTTACCTGTTTCTTTTCACTATTTAATTTTAGCCCACAGGCTTTTGTTTCATCTCCCTAACAGCATTGTAAGGA
>CM052809.1:11969205-12036044 GCA_028533885.1 Nasua narica | reverse complement strand
GGACTCCCCATGGAGCTGGGAGCCCGATGTGGGACTCGATCCTGGGACTCCGGGATCATGACCTGAGCTGAAGTCAGTCGCTCAACCAACTGCGCCACCCAGGGGCCCTAGATTTCTTATTTCTAAGTACTGACTATTGCAATATGATATTATAATATTTCTATTAATTCTTTAAAAGAATTACATAATCAGACTCAGATCATTATTTTTAGACAAGATACGAAGGCTGTGTGTATTATTGGTTCTCTTTAATGAACCTTTGGTTGTTCTCAAACATTATTTTGGGTGAAGGTGGATAAGGGAGGCGATTTTGCCTCCTTTCTTCTGGGTGTTATCGCATGTGCTAGGAGAGAGATAAAACATGACTCCTATTCTAAAACATGGACGAGAGAGTTGGAGATCACACATATGAGCCAGAGTTTGACGGTAGAAAGGAGGCTCCTCACCAGTAAAGTTGAAGCTCCCAGGTGCGGAGGGCCCAAGTGAGGACTGCTTAGTACGTGAGCAGGTAGGGACATTCTTGATAACTTGTTTCACTAGATATGGATTTGCTTGCAAAACCTAGTTTTCTCTGTCACTCTACTCACCAACAGTGTCTGGTCTTCTGGGTCAGTTCCATCTAAGAATCTCTGCATTTTGAGTCTGCATGACCCTCTCTGTGTGCCCCAAATTACCCTAAACTTCATCAGGGAAATCGTTATATCCCTGATTCCTCATCCAGTTATCTCTCTTACCAAATATCTGGAAGCCCCATGAAGGGTCAGATCTATCCTGCTTACTATTGTTTTCCCAGTGACTGGCATTTATTGATTGAAGTACTTACTGATTAAAAAAAAAATCATTGATAATTTAATAATCTGCTACTCTTGAAAGGCTACTGGAAAGTTTCCAGGGTAGGTTTAATGATTTTCTTCAACTTGGCCCCTCTGAACTTACATTCCCCTTCTCCCATGGTAGAGTGAACATACTAGATGCCGTTTATTAATTCAACAGAAAAGGATTTTGCAGCATCATTTTTATGTATCGGGAGTTGTTCTGGGTTCAGAGTTTAAAGGGGTGAACAAGAGACAAGAAGATCCTTGCTGCCCTGGAGAGCAAGAGCAGATAGACAGAAAACTAAATAAGCAAAGAAATAAACAACATTTTATTTATTTATGTATTTATGTATTTATGCATTTATGTATGTATGTATGTATGTATGTATTTATGACATTTTTGTTAGTTCTGTGTGCTTAAAAGCCCAGGCACGTGTTCTAGAGCTTGTGTGCTGTGGGGAGGCCTGAGGAGGGAATGTTTTCCCCCTGCAAGATGTGGAGGAGCCAGCCATGTAAATGAATGGGACTGGGGTAGGGTAGAGGGGTTGGTTTGGGCAAAGACGAAGGTCCAGAGATAGGGACAGGCTCGGCATATTTAAGAACCAGAGAGGAAGCCCAAGCGGCTTGGGAGGAAGTGAGTTCAATAATATGAAGCTGGCCGTGGTGCATAAATAATGAACCTTAGAACACTGAAAAAATAAAATAAAAAAAATACGAAGCTCGAGTAGGAGGGAGAGGTCAGCTCATTTAAGGCATTATGGGCCATACAGACACTAAAATTGGGTTATTTGGAGATGTTTTTGATGTGGGCAGCGTTTAGGAAAAGCAACAAGGATCAGTGCAGTACCCCAGGGCTGGTGAAGGGAGGTGGGCAAAGGGAGGGAGCAGCTCTCGACTGAACCAGCAAGGAGTTAGCTGGGGGGAATCCATCCCTTCATTCACCTGCATGTCCCAGAGTTCCTGCTGATGCCTCCCACTGGCCACAGCAACCAGAAGCAGGAAGGCAGGGGAGCCCGGTGTTGTAAGCCAAAGGATGAGTCCACCACGATAGAGACGAGAGTCCCACTCACCCTGCTGACAAATTTGGATTTTCATCCCATGCATAATGGAATGCCACTGGGGGATATGGGCAAGGGGAATGACACGATCTGATGTCTTTTGAAGACCTGACTGCAGCTGCTGTAGGGAGACCGGGCTGGGAGGTGCAGAGCTGCAGGCAGGCTGCCCTGTTCAGAGACCCACGCCATGGCCCATGGCTGCCACCCCACTTGGCCCAGCGGGATTCAGTCACTGTAAATGGCTCCTGGCCTTCCCCACTGTGGCACAGCTGGTCGAATGGTTGCCCAGGTCCACCCGTGACCTTAGGTGCTTTGTGGGACACTGACCGCAGCGTTCTTTCTAGTGCGCAGTTTGGTCTGAAACTGGACGCTGGGTTGACTCGTCAAGGGTGGTCCTCCCTCACGTCGGGCTGCCCTCCGTACCGTGTGTCACTCAGCGAGGAGGGTCCTCTCCTGCAGGAAGGACTGTTGGCGTGGGTCTTTGCTCTTGTTTCTGTTTATGGCGTCAGGATACTCCTGGCCATGCCTGGGGTCTGGTCTCTCTAAATTGGGCTTTGGTGAAGGAAGATTGGACCAAAAAGAATTTTTTTGGAGAAAATGGCATAATAGGTTGGGGCGAACAGGCGATTCCTGGGGGGAGAGTATATATTATGTTTATGCGTACATGTGTGTGTTTATGGGGAGCAGGGAGAGGAGAAGGAGGGAGGGACGGAAGAAGAAGAAAGTGCCGGGTATTGACCGCAGTTAGATGGGTTCAGCTTACCTTCCAAAATTGTTTTATAGGAGACGTTCTAAGGTGTGCTCCACCCAAATTGAGGATAATGGTAAAAATTCTCGAAATTTAAAAAACAACACACACTTAAAACTTTCCTCTCTTTTTGTGTTACAAGTGTTGGTCCTATCAGTCTGAAACACTGAGATTCTGTACATAGTTTGTGTTGCTATCCATAGTTCTGATTTTAAGTGAGGGTCACACTAAAAATCTATAGAAAGAGTGTTCTTGAGTCAAAAACTTCTTGGAGTCAAAAACTTTTGATAAGTCTTGAGCTATCCTAATGTGATTTGGGCCTTGAAGCTTGAATAGCCTATTTTGATTGCCAACTAGAATTTTGATAACATGGTAAGGTATAGAAAAGAGTGTCTTTAGTTCAGTTATTTTTAAAAGACATTTTTAAAAACAGGTTACAATTTGCCAGATTGGAATTACTAACAAATAAGCCAAATGTTAATGACAGTTAATATTTTAATACTCTGTTACAGGTGTATTGATCTAAATTGTCCAAGAATCTCTGAATCGTTAGTTAGTATTCAGGGGATGGCTATCATGTAATGAGATGGCTTTTAACAAACTCATTAAAACGCATTCAATTGACAAAAAATAAATTGAATATGGACTATTTGTAAGGCAAGCAAAGGAAACTAAAATGCATAAGGCATAGTCTCTGTCCCCAAGGAGCTTATGTATTTTGATAATTTTGCACTTCACTATAATCACCTTGGGAAGCTATCACTTTTTTCAATGAGATCACTCCTGCTAAAGGTCTAGGAACTCTTTTGGAATTATCTTTAGAGCCAGTTTAAGACACACACATACACACACACACAGGTATGTGCATTAACACTTTCCTTTCTTTAGAATGTGGTTCAGCAAGATGCGGCCTGCATCAAATCCAGCCTGACTCCCTGCTTGATACGGCTCCAGAGCTAAAAATGGTGTTTACATTTTTAAATGGTTAAAAAAAATCAAAAGGAAGATAATATATTGTGACACACGAAAATTACATGACATTCACATTCCGCTATCCATAAATAATGTTTTGTTGGAATGCAGCGATGTTTATTCATTTATGTACTGTCTATGGCTGCCTTCATACTACAACGACAGAGGCGAGCGGTTTTGACGGAGACCATGTGGCCCGAAGCCTAAAATATTTATTACATGGTCCTTCATGCAATCATGATTTTAGGATCATATCTAATTTGTTTGTTTTTTTTTTTTAAAGATTCTTAAGTTAGATCCTCTACCTTCTTTCAGAGTTTTGACTCTGAATTGCTCTTTCACTCTTTTACAGTTTTCTTTTTTTTTTTTTAAGATTTTATTTATTTGACAGAGAGAGAGAGAGCGATCCCAAGTAGGCAGAGAGGCAGGCAGAGAGAGAGGGGGAAGCAGGCTTCCTGCTAAGCAGAGAGCCCCATGCGGGGCTCGATCCCCGGACCCTGAGGTCATGACCTGAGCCGAAGGCAGAGGGTTTAACCCGCTGAGCCACCCAGGCACCCCTCTTCTACAGTTTTCAAAGAACTTTTTCGCAGAGATGAAAGATTTCTTATTATTTTACAGACATTCAGGAGAATCTTGTTCAGGTTTTGAAGTCGTCTCCAAAAAGTTCCCAAATACTGTGAGCGACGGTCACGATGTTACTACACTGAAGGGGATATGTCCCTGAGGCCATTAGTATCTAAGGAATATGGAGAAGGAAAAACCACCTCAGTAGTCCCTCAAGAAAGACCTAAGGGAGAAACAGAACAGTGTCCGGGTGCAACAGAAACATGAGTCCACTCTCTTTGCCTGAGTATGTCTCTGCCTCTTTGGTTTGTTCACTGTGACTCTCTCCTTCCAAGGAGACTGACTGCCCTTCCTCTCTCCCAGTACTCCCTGCCATACGGCCTCTCTTTACTGGTGGCTTCCATTGTCTCATTGCTTTGGCTTCTTGTCTGTGGGTCTCTTACATCCCTCCTTCTTGATGTCTCACATTCAGACATTCTAGGAGAGAGGATCTTAGTGGGTCTGTCAGTCACTACCCTACGAGGTATGCCTCTGATGTGCAGAGTGTTTGACTTAGGCCCCTCCCAGTTAGTGGGGCAGTCCTCTTGTTGGGCAGGGAGAAAAAGCAGGCCTTATTAGTAACTTGTTTCTACCATTTGGAAAATGTTTATTCTGAGTCATCTGTTGATCTCTTGGTCCCTAATACGCACTCGTGTATGGATGTCCAGGCATTAGGGATACTGCTCAAACGACAGGTGTCCTCCCCATTCTTGAACTCAGCAGCCAGGGGATATCAACGTGGTGACTCAGTATGGTGGAGAAATGCTAGCTATAGCCCAGTCACTGGGAGCTGACTATAAAATATTCCAAGAAATGCAGATGTTCTTAGATGTTATCCAGGTCAGCTGAAAGGAGGAGAGTTAGGCTGAGGTAAGTTTAAAATACTCTATAATGGCCAGCCTGTGACCCTTAAACTGGGATCCTGGTATGGCCTAACCCAAGCCTACTTACATATCTGCAGTTTTACGTAATTTGAAGTAATTTGAACCTTTAAAATAAACCATTTGTACTTTCAAACTCCAGACCTATTTACTCTCTCCTGGACCCATCCCTCTCTCCCTCTGTTCTCATTGTTACTTAAACCTTTTCTCTCACAGTTTTATTTAATCATTTTATATAGAGTCAGAGTAAACCAGAGGAAAATAGCGGATTCATTCCAGAGACAGTTTGCTTTGTTCCAGACAAGGGTCTAGGACACATAGGAATGAGAGTGACCTCAACCCCTTAGAGATGCACCCAGTGACTCTGGGTAAAAATCCATCCTTGTTTATTTTCCTGTGATAGTCACTTCTGCCTCTCTGGAACATCTGGGCCATTCCACTGGTGGGATTCTCTCTGGAGAATTTAGCTATTTTTAATGCCACGTTGACTTTGTCTACCTCGAACTTGGATCGCTTGCTCTTGGAAGCAAAGGAGGTGAAGGTGGAGGCCATAAACACCGCGACCTTGGTACTGTCTCAGGACCAGGTAGCTCTGACTGCATAACTTGGACAGTATTAAAGTTGGAGATCCACCAAGATTACTTGCATATTAGGAATTACAGATTAATTGTCGCAGAGGAAGATATGTACATTTTGGGAAGGGTGAAGGAAGAGATTCTTTATATATTCTTTTATGAATTTTCTTTTTCTTTCTTTCTTTCTTTCTTTCTTTCTTTCTTTCTTTCTTTCTTTCTTTCTTTCTTCTTTCTCTCTCTCTGTCTTTCTCTCTCTCTCTTGCTTTCTTTGAACACAAGCAGGGAGGGGCAGAGGGAGAAGGAGAGAGAGAATCTTAAGCAGGCTCCATGCTCAGCATAGAGCCTGATGCGAGGCTTGATCTCACATTCCTGAGATCACGACCTGAGCCGAATCGAGAGTCTAAACCTTAACCGATGGAGCCACCCAAGCTTCTGTGAAATATTTTAAATGTAACGGTTATCACTTCCCTTTTCATTGTTCTCCCTGCCAATGATCTTCCCTTTGCCACCACATGGCCTGAGTTATCTCAAACATGCAAGTGAACTTTGAGTTGCTGGTACCAACCTGACTAAAACCCACAATGTTATCCCCCTGGCCATACCTGTTTGTGTCCAGAGGGACATGGTGGAAGGCAGCTGCTGTGGGCAAAACTGGATGCCAGGCCTGAAACACAGCTCACCAGCATGATGGGCGAAATTAATGAACCCATCCAGATAAGAGACAGAAGCAAGAAGCACATTTCAGAGCTGCAGACAATTTTGAGCATCAGGATAATTTTAGAGGGAGTAAGATATTTTGAAATTACTCAGTGATCTCTATTAAAGTGATAACAGCTGGTCCCAACTTGACAAATCAAGGAATTTTATAAGAAAGACAAAGTGCACACTTCCTGTGAAACCCAGCCAGACTAATATTATCAGGGACTATAGCAAAAGCACTTGCTGCTGTCAAGTCCCCTCACAGCCTCGTTGACCTTTTATAAACGGATTGAAAATAAGTTTAGCAAAACCCAGCAGAATATATTGAAAGGTAGGCTGGAGGTGAATGGTGGGAGGTCTGAGCAATTCTACGAAACAAGCCAATCAGCAGTAATCGGCAAGCAGCCTTCTCCCTTGAGAACCTGGGGCCAGATGTGGCCAGCCATTGGTAAACTTGCATACGCATTGCTTGGAGGATAATTTATTGACTGTTTTTGCCTTTTTTTTGATGGGCATTTCTCCCGTGGGCTTTAACAATAATGCCCATGAATCGGAACCTCGTGACTGATAAATGCCCTTCGGCCTTGGTTTGCTGAGGTATCTCTCTTGCAGCCCAAGCCCGTGATCTGGGCAGCACACTTCTGTTTCCTTGACTATCATCTCTTCAATACTTTGCACCAAAATGAACCTTTTTGAGGAGATTAAGCTATAGTTAAAAGCCTTCTTGGGTGATGCCTGGGTGGCTCAGTTGGTTAAGAGTCTGCCTTTGGTTTAGGTCATGATCGCAGGGCCCTGGGATCGAGTCCCGCATCGGGCTACCTGCTCAGCGGGGGATTCTGCTTCTCCCTCTCCCCATGTTCCTCCCCCCTGCTCACGCTCTCTCTCTCTCTCTGTCAAATAAATAATAAAATCTTTAAAAAAAACGTAAGCTTTAATCAAAAAAATCCTCCTTGGAGGGCCATAAGCGGTTTTGTCAGTAGACTGTAGTTCAGTCCCTGCTGTTTGCCTTTCCTGTGTCAGCAGCCCGCACCATGACAGTCTTCCGCTGGGACTGGAATACAGGTCTGTAATTGGCGATCACTTGACTTTTCCTCTCCCCACCCTCAGCCAGAAAGAACAATTTAATGAGGTCCACTGGTATGAAATTCATTTCTCAACTCTGAGCCTGAGCCCAGTTCTTCACCTGAGCACAGAACTCACAGAATTCCCCGAGTGACACCCCCCCCCCCCCGGGGCACTCCCCTTCGAGGGCAGTGGGGCCGAGCCTTGCAGAGGAAATGGGACACAGACGGTCTCCTCATTCTCTGTGGCTCAGGAACGAGGCCCATTATTTACAGTGCCCTCTCTGCTCACTGACTCTGTTAGCATTTTTTCTTTTCCTTTTGGATCCTGGCCCACATTGTACCCCTCTCATGAAGCACGTGCCATTACGATTTTAAAATAATGGGAAGAACGCTAAGGCACTGCTGGCTGGTGATACGACTCTCAAACTGTCTACAGATTGCCGAGTAAGTGAAATGTTTTGACAGAGAGAAATATGTGTTGTCAACATTGCTTTACCCATGGTTGAGAAGGGAAATTGAAACTGTACTTCAGCGGGGTTCAGATGTTGATGACTAGAATGATCTCCTCAAAACAAATGACTACAGACCATTTTGTTTTCCTTTATGCCTCATTCTTCTCTAATGAAATGCCCAATTAAAAGCAGAGCTCATGTGCTTTAAAAAAAGGTTTAGGAAGGATTCTGGGAAGGCGCTGTGACAGGAGTCATCCTTCATCGCGGGAGAAAATCATAGCGCCATTGTGAAGAATCAGTCTGTGTTGTGACCTCCAGTGTCCTGTGTAGAGATTTTAAAGGAGACTCAGAATAAGTGTGACCTTTTAAAGATAGAAGATTGTGTATTTGTATGTGTGTGTGTGTGAGAGAGAGAGAGAGAGTGTCAGACAGAGATGGGAGTTGGGAGGAGAGATGTGAATTATTTGTGATACATCAGACAGCAGACACTGGCTAGAAATAGGAAAAAAAAAATCCCCAGTAGAGTGATATGTTTGGGACAACTTGCGAATTTATCTCTGGAATTAAGTGGAATGTGGAACTGTGCAGCTGTGTGTTGTCTCCTCGCAAAATGAGTTTCTCTCTGTTTCCCTCGCAGGCGTGTTCTTGTTAAGGGCTTGTTCGGAGTGGAAACACGGGTAGCTCCCGGAGCCCCACTGACCATTATCTTCCCATTCAGGTCTGCATTGTGGAAGCGGCTATTTTCTTGCTGAGAGAACATTCCTGATAAGAGAAAATGTTGACAACTTTGCCTTTTTTTTTTTTTTTGAGGCTCACTAAGGCAACATTTCTTCATGTCAGTCTCCTTTCATGGGCTGGGCAGGAAAAAGGAAAGGGGATATTGCTTTGGGGAATAACCTTGACTTTCAACGGACATTCAACAACCAGGTTTGTCTTGAGCACCTACCACCTGCAGGCGCATATGCTAGTCATTGCAGGTCATGCAAGAGGAATGAAGCTAGATTCCTATTTTTAAGTAGCTTTGCAAGTTCGTATTTAAAAAATTGACAGACTAATTGGGAAGGCTATAAAATGGGTACAGATAAAGTAATATGGGGACTCGTATGGGTTAAACTTCCTGTGGCTCACTCTGAGGGTTCTGGCATTGGGCACGCCTGAACTTGAACATGGACGCCACCACCCACTCCCCATGACATCGGCTGGCACAGTATACTCTAAGCTAACTGTCCAGTTTTCTCCTTTGTTCAACTGAGGAAAATGATACCGACCTTGCAGGGTTGCTGGGATACGTAAGTGAGATCCCAGGAATACAGTGTCTAGCGCAGTGCCTGACGCAGATGAGTTTGCCTGGCATGCCGGCTTTCGCCCTCTGACTTCAGGCCGTGCCCCCTCCCCTGGCAGTCAGGCTGACACCCCTCATAAATCTGCCCTAAACTCCACAAGTGATTTACTGGCATCACGATGACGTCTTTTGCTGTGTCACAGTTCTGCAAAATAAAGAAATCCAGCACAGGGAGAGTAAGCAGATAATAGCGAGGATGGTTTGTAAGGCCAAGGGAGTCTTGTCCCCATCGAACAACGGTCACACAGGGGAGATATGGTGGACATATGACCTTCCGCCAATACCCTGACCTTCCTCCCTCCAGGAACACAGCAACGTTATACACCTCTTACCCCTTGGAAATTAGGCATTCCCTGTGATTTGCTGGGAAGGTAACATGGCAGCAGAAACGACTCGTGTCACTTCCGGGAGGAGGCTTTGGAAGGTTCCATTCTTGCCACCACCACGATGGGGCTCGCGTCAGCCTCGGCCCACGAGATACTGCAGGGAGCAGGATCCCTCTGACAGTCCCTGTGAAACCTAGAGGGTGAGCGAGAACCTCACTTATGTCGCCTTGCACCCCTGAGGCTTTAGGCTTGTTTCTTCATCGGCCGTGTAGACCGAGGAGATTGTGTGCAGGTTCCATGCTGCTTTTGCTCAAAACATTTCCATGCCTCCTTGGGCAGAACCGCTTTCAGGGGCAGCATAGGACAACCACAGCATCCGTGTTAAGACCGTATTCGCTCTCCACGCCACGGCACTATCCCCGGCTTCCTCTTCCACTATCTTCATTAGAGTCGATGGATGGTAGCCACCGTGCAAAGGAGACAGGGCACCACTGAGCGACTGGAATGGATGGGTCTTCAGAAGCAGTTGGTGGACAAAGCCTGGGGCAGGAGGGCAGCTCACCCAGGGTGCAGGTGGTAAGAAGGGGTTTGCTTATAGAAGACGTAGAAATAACAGAACCAATGAAGACGCGGTCTGTTTTTTGTTATCACTGCAAACGCGCAGTTTTTGGTTTTGTTTTGTTTTTTTTTTTTTAGATTTTATATATTTATTTGACAGAGAGAGAGATCACAAGTAGGCAGAGAGGCAGGCAGAGAGAGGGGGAAGCAGACTCCCCGCCGAGCAGAGAGCCTGATGCGGGGCTTGATCTCAGGACCCTAAGATCATGACCTGAGCCGAAGGCAGAGGATTTAATCCTCTGAGCCACCCAGGCACTCCTGTAAATGCTCAGTTCTAAGCAATGTTTGGGACGAGTCCTCCTCTCCTCTGTGCCCCCACTTTCCCGCTTTCTTACGCACCTGCTCAAAAGCAATGACGAAGAGCTTTCAAAACTTGCGAGCAGCAGATATGTGATGGGAACATGTTGCCCTCGCTACAGAGTGTTTTGAAAGTGATAATATTCTTTTGGGATATTTACCTAAAAGGAGAAAGAGAAGTCATTTCACTGTTGCCTTGCCATTCGTTTATGAATTGGGATTTTGGTTTATGAATTTGTGTCTAGTTCGTGTGTTCATTTGTCTACATCCTCCTCTCGGCGTGGTCCGATCTGTGAGGGCAGGGCTGGGCCTCCTTCATTCTGAGGTTTCCGTTGGATCTGACCAGTGCTGACCAGCTAATTGAGCCCCCATATATGATGGATGACTCAGACTGTGTTAGCAGCAAAAACAGTATTTTCTTTTCTTTTCTTTTTTTTTTAATCGCTCATGCCTACAAGGGACAGGCCCTGACCCACTCCTTTGAGGGACCTTCCTGTTGTTGAAGCTGAGAAACTTCAGGAGTCTGCTCTTTGGAGAGAGGTATATTCCAGCTGCTGGAACTAACCAAGATCCCAGACTGCAGTTTACATCCACATGGGAGGGTGCACATGCCCACCTATGAAGGAAAATCAGGACACATGACTCCTCTGTGTCCATACACACGCCCAGGCTTGCTCTTCATGGTTATCACTGGGTTTTTTGGGGTTTTTTTTGTTTGTTTGTTTGTTTGTTTGTTTTTTTCATGTTCTTTGCACACCCTGTAATTTGCATCCAATGAAGATTAAGATTTGTTTCAGGAACCACACTCCACCTAAGCAAGAGTCTTCAGTGCAGGCAGGGTTCTATAGGGGCTAAGAAGGGGAATAGGCTGGAGAGGAGCTTCAATGTTGGCTGGTAATTCCAGGCTTCAGTCCTGGAAAGTGTGAATAAATATAACCCTGGTGAACATAGTGACTGGGATCAGCCTAGAATAATCAGTAATTGTGGACTAGTCCTGGATACCAGGGCAGAGTGAGCTTGGCCTTGGGGAAAAAGGTTACTCTTCTGAACTCTCATTGTTTTATGGACCAGTTATGATCATGGGAGTGGGGGTGTGGGGAAGCTTGGGCATGAGACAGTCTTTTTACCATTTTTCATGCCCATCGTAATGTTTTCTGCCTCAGAGGCTAATATTGAAGGGAACGTGTGTTACCGCTGTCATGTTTGGAGTCTACCCCATCTTCCAAGGGACCTTCCAGATGGAGAGTGGCCTTCGGTAGACCATCTTGTGAGCTGGGACAGGTCTCCAGGGCTGGGTGGATGTCATCTGGAGCTTTAACATAAGTGGCCCAGGTTCTGGGATCATGAACTAGGGAAAAGGCAAACAACCCAGGGATTTTCATTTATCATTTTTCCAGAACAGCATACGGGCATTTTGAGCTCCTGGGATGAGACGGTAGAGCACGAAGAAACTGGGAAATAATCCCTCTTTGCTGCAAGCTCTCTTCACCAGGGTTTGCCATTAAGGATATTGTTGACCAGTGTGTAAGTGCTTCTGAACTTGTAGGCTTGACATGAGCTCGAAACGAAAGAGGTGGCCAAAGAGTTGACTTTGTTTCTGCTCCCCAAGGAAAATGCTAGACTTTTTTCCCTGTCCTCCCCAGAAAGAACACCTGAGTGGGCAACCCGGAACTGACGCTGAGTGAAGCAAGGATACCTGGGAGAATGTCCGAGTTTTAAACAAATAACTCTGCTTTAGGAGATGCTGTGTATTTATTTTTCTTAGATTTCTGATAATACACACTGGAGCATAAGTGAATCTGGGAACCATCCTTTTCTTCATAGGAAGTCTTTGGGTAAATTGTGGCATGATTTCATTTGTTCTCCTCCATTTGCCATTTGTTATTCAGACCATAAAAAGAATACGACTCCAAACATGACCTTGGGCAAGTCACCGAACAATTTTAGGCCTGTGGTCTATGAAATGCAGAGTTGGACCAGGCAACTTCTGAGGTCCCTGCTAGCCCCAGGAGCCTGTGCCCTGGATGCAGGCAGGGAGACAGCCGTCCTAGGCAAAGCTCTGTGTGCATCCCCACTCATCGTTCCCTTTCAGTAGCTTACATTTCCCTTCGTGGCGCAGTCATACTCTTTCCTATAGGTGGTACTTCAAACTAGCGTTTCTCTCTTTTAGCTCTAAAGCCACATTTTAGACTTTACAAGAATTATTCTGGGTAAAATCGAACAATTAAAAACAACACGGAAACATTATTTTTAGCTCTGTGCATTATTTCCCAAACCCATTCCTTTTGTCTCTCCTTTGTCACAGGATTTAGGCCGCTTGTTTCTCTGGCTTTCATCAAGTATCTTTTTTTCCCTCCTGTTCCAAATGAGCTCTGTTTCCTTTTCCCTGGCTAGATGAAAGCCCATGTCCCCTGCTCTTCCCGATATCAACCCAACTGTGGTGGCATCGGGGTTTGCGTCACTCCAGGCAGTCAATTTCAAAGGAGGCTTCGGAGACAGGGGAATGAAAAGCAAGCTTCGGCTTTGCTCTTCAGATCTCTCCCACACACACTGTCTGTGTATTAGTTCCGAAAACCCACTGGAAAGTAGACCGTTTCCCTCCCTGACTCGGCACCAAATCAAGAAGTAGCACATAATGTATTGGCGTGTTTATTATGCATCATTTTGCTGCTGACACCGGGGCCATCAAATATTGGGAAATTTACAGCCAGGGAGGTCCAGCCATCATGCCGCAGTGAAGGGCAAAGTGTTCTGTTATTCATCTCCAGCTCTGGCCCTTTGTGGTCAGACAGCGAGCAATATACTTATCAAAGTCAAAATAACCTTCACTTTAGAAAACACACTTGTCTCTAATTGCCAGAATAAGAATGCATAAACAGCTTCCGTCTTGATCGTAGAAGGAAGGCTGAGTTGATGTAAGTTTTGAGTGTTGTGTGATTTGCCAATAGCCGTGTGCTTCAATTAATTTTTAACTCACCAGTTATGTGTCTATTATACTAGAGGAGTGGAAACACTTTTGGAGTTAAAGACATTTATACCGTCTAAGTATATTTCCTACTTACGATATATGTGTATATATATATATATATATACACACACACACACATACATACACAATTGTGGTATGTGTGTACGTACTTATACATATTTATGTTATGCATTGTTCTCTTTTGAGGCAAAGTTAATGCCAGGAGTTCCTTCTCCTTCTCTGCTGTGGCCCATAGCAGGTAAGAGCCTGGGTACTAGAGGGTAGAAGAATATGAGTTTGAATCTCTGACTGACTCCCTCTGTGACATAGGCATAGGCCCCCGTTTACTCTTCTGTGACATGGTGGTAATAATAATAGTACCTACTGTATAGAGGTGTTTTAAAGATTAAATGAGGTTGCCTGGGTGGCTCAGTCCGTGAAGCATCTGCCTACGGCTCAGGTCATGAGCCCAGGGTCCTGGGATCAAGTCCTGCGTCGGGCTCCCGGCTGAGCAGGGAGTCTGCTTTTCCCTCTGCCTGCTGCTCCCCTGCTTATGCTCTCCTCTCTCTCTCTCTCTCTTTTTATGACAAATAAATAAAATCGTGAAAAAAAATGCACATATGGAAGATTGCACATATGGAAGAATACTTAGTACAGTGCCTGGTCCATTATAAGAACTTGAAGAATATTTGTCATGATTAGTACTCCTTGCCTGCCCGTTATTAAGAAAAGTATTCCTCGAAAATAACACATTGCCACGTCCTTTATATAGAAGAGGCAAGAAGGAAATGTTATTCTGACTTACAGATAAGTATCCATATATGCATAGGTATGTATGTCATGGCTCTTATTGGTCCTTGAGAAGGATATGATTTTGAGAACTTCACCGAGATGACTCAGAGAACACAGTCAAGCTGTGAAAATAATTCTTGGTTGATCAGGCATTTGTGTTCACCTGCAGTCCCACCTGCACTCCTGAGAAGGTGTTACTGTTCAGACTTAGTGTAATCTGTAAGACTGGCCATCTGAACATGTAAGGAAGGGTAGGAATGGTGGAAATAGGCAGATTCTGGAATGTGGTGGTAACCCTTGTGCCTACGAGTCCCCATGTGGCCAAATGTAAATGACAAAACTCAGTGAGAAGAAAAACTCTCATGCCCTTCTGGGAAGGACCAGGAGAATCCGTGGAATGTGATTCCTCTTCCTAGCTGAGAGCTGGAGGTAACACTAATTAACAAACATTCTCTGAATAGTCAAGTCAGAGTGACAGCCTTTGCTTACACAGATGTCAGAATTCCTTTGTGCTGATGGTGGGTGAGTTGTTGGATAGTGACTTAGAAAAATAGACTTGAGACATAGCAGGAAAGAAAATGGCTGGCCATGTTAATTATAGACAGTTGGCCTGAGAGTTTTGGATTGTTATTTTTTTTCTGGTTTTTATTTTTAAATTTTTTTTTGTATCGCTGTAAGATGAAATTTAGGCAAGTTAATGGGCTATAATTTCAGACCACTAGTCTATTCAGAAATCACAAGACGAGCAATAGATGACCCTATTTGAAATGAAAATTACAGCTTGAGTATATATATCTTTCTTTTCTGTCTTTCTTCAGACTAAGTAGAGTGGACAAGTAGAGCTGTTGGAATCTGCTCGTGATTCGTCTCTCTCTCTCTCTTTCCCTCACACACACACACACTAAAAACACAGGACCAAAGTCTTAACCCAGATCTGCTGCAAAGTTCCCATTCCAGCTACATGTGTATTACATAAACATTGCTTGGCTCTCACAAGAACCACTGTTCAGAGAGGAGGAACCATAATGCATGTTAATAAGTGAAGAAAGCTTTTGGGAAAGACCATAAAACCTTGGAGGCCATAAACCCTGAAAATGAATTCCAGAATGAAAGTACTCTGAAAGCTCAGTACGCAGGCTAAGTGTGTGTGGGCCCGAGTCAATGAAGTTTTTTGTCCTGAACTGCAAAGTACAGTTGGTGCATTGTCTCTTGAGTTCCTCTACCTCTTCTGCCTTTTAACCTGCTTGTTGCTTGTGAGGGGGACCCTGTGATTGTAATAGAGAAGACAAAATTTAATGAAATGGGAACATTTTGGCTGGATACATTTTTAAAAAAAGGATCACTGTGGATTTTTTTAAAAAGATTTTATTTATTTATTTGACAGAGAGAGAGATCACAAGTAGGCAGAGAGGCAGGCAGAGGGAGAGGGGGAAGCAGGCTCCCTGCTGAGCAGAGAGCCCCACGCAGGGCTTGATCCCAGGATCCTGAGATCATGACCTGAGCCGAAGGCAGAGGCTTTAACCCACTGAGCCACCCAGGTGCCCCTCAGTGTGGATTTTAAAGAGGTCTCTTGGCTAGCATTTTGGACTGAACAAGAAAATGGTCGTCAAATTAGTGTGCTCTTTATCAGAGGCACAGACCTCTCCAGAAGGTTCTGCCTTGTGTCCACAGCTGCCTCGTGGGGCTGAAGGGGAGGCCCGTCTCTGGCTCATCTTGGGTATAGTCTGGAAGTCTAGAAATGATTCTGTATGAGGGTCAGCTTTCCCAGTGGCCTCCCTCTGTCCTGACACCGTGATCTTAAAAGCGCCTGTGTTTTCACCATCTCCGTAAGACCACGAATCACTCTGGAGTGCTGGTCACCAGCTTTGTAGCTCCACGTCGGGTCCCCTCTAGAGTTCCTGCCAAGCTCTGGGGGTCCCGCCTAGGCCTCCCACCATGTGGCCACAGAGCGTGTGTTTCCTCAGTGAACTCAGGGCTGCTGTCTGTGTGCACATTTTCAGTCTATAAATCGTCCGCATTCCTCTGCCTGTTTGCGAGGCCTTAGCCAGTGCTGTATTGTATGTGAGCACGCCACATTTCTCCAGAGAGAGCTGAGCACTCCTGCCTGGACCGTGTGGAGAAACCTCCAGGTGCTGAAGGGGAACAGGCCGTAGCTGGTACCGGCGGGGCCCAGGCCCTTTGTGTGCAGATGAGTTCAGTTGCCTCTGACGGTGGGGTGTGTGACCACTCTGGAAGGTGGCGATGCATTTATTTTCTTTCAGGCTTAATGGAGTCACAGACACTATTTACTTTACTTTTACTTTACTTTTTTTTTTTTTTTCCCACTCCATTATGATGATTGGGCTTTTCAAGGTTGGCAACACCAGAGGCAAAACCATCTCCTACAGGAAGTCAAGCCATGGCTTTAATAAAGAGTTGACCGTCGTGGATGATGAGTCCTTAGAGTCAGGGAAGCAAAAATATCACCTATATTGGTTTTAATCACATGATTCCTTTTTTTCCCCCTGGGATTTTAACAGTTGTAATATCTCTCACATTTAAAATTCTAAAAGAAGAGCAAACCCATGGGGGAAGCTAGAGTTGGAGAGGAAGAAATAGAGTGGATCAGATGCTGAGTGGTAACGTGTTATGTCGTAAATACTAGGACAGGAAGTTAGTGAAAGTGGGGTTGTGGGTACTAGTAAGGAGAAACTGAGGCATCCCTGCTTTGGATTTCTCAGTTAGTCATGGAGACGGTATTTGGGCAACCTCACGGGGGTGAGGGGAGGGCGGAAGGGTAACAGGTGTCCAGGATATATCCTAGAACCCTAAACAGAGTACCTATTGCTGCTGAGTAAGTCCACAGAGTTCCTCTTGTTCATTCAACACATCTTTACGGACTGCTTACTCTATGCCAAGGATTGTACCCTGGAGATACTAGCTTGTCATCATTAGTCACATCTACATCTTTATTAAACATTTCCATCCGTCCATGCTTGCTAGGTGTTCCAAGGGAGTTAACCCGAGTCAGCAGTGGCCTCCCGGAATTCTGCAGGAAAGACAAGATGCATATGCTTCTTCTGTTACAGTGTTCTGTGTTGGGAAATGAGCAGTTTTGCATTGTTATGCAAACACCGAGGTAATAGAATGTGTATAAATTACAGTAAGTGCAATTACTCACAGGAAAATTTGTTGGTACTTAGTCATGTTATTGTGTTCGCTGCGGATTATAGCTTGTTACTATCTGTTCCTCTAATATACTTTACCCACTTAAGTTTTGAAATAGAAATGAAATGCCGGTGTATCATCATTTTGCCGGAAAGATATATATGCGTCTTCTATTGCATTAGACAGGTTAATATGTTTTTGCATTTTATAACAGGGAACTTTATTAGCGTGATGAAATTAATGCATGCAGGGCAATATCTTCCAAACCAGTTGTTACCAGTAGATAAAGTCTGTTGTGGTAATTGCTAACTGAATGTCGGATCAGGGTTATTACTGAAGTAAAATCATTCACTGTGGGATGATCAGAGCTACTATGTTGTGAATGATAAAAGAGCTGCCTCTACTCCCTAGTTTTAATTAGCTGTAAAAGAGGTGTCCTGGGTGATTTTGAAAGGCTCATCTTATCAATATTGTTATTTAGAAATGATTTATAATATTGTTACAGAGTCTGCTAATGTTTCTATCATTAAAAGTCTATCATTGTTTCCATTATGAACTCTGTTGTTTGAAGGCTTTGCAGACAGAGCTTAAATACTTCCTTAAAAGCTTTGGGTGCATCTTTCTTTAAAACATTGTAAGGTCTTAAAACCTCAGGAGTTACTGCTTATCGAAGGACCACAACTGATCTTTATTCATAAGACAATACTGAGCTTCAGTCCCATGAAGAGATGAAAACCCAATTTTAGAGGAGAAAATGCCTTCTCTCCTTTATCCATTGATTGTTTTGGGAAGTGGGTTTTGGTCACCCATTTAATCTGCCTGAGTAGATTTGATGTAACGTATCTTCTGCCATTTAATTAGTCATTAGACTTTTCTAGTGTTAATGCTTTGAAACATTAATAAAGTTTCCGGAAAGATCTAATTTATGGTCTGAAGTAGTCCTGAGTGAAATTTCCATGTTGGTCAATTCCTGAATAAGTGTAAACAGAAGGATTTTTGAAGAAAAACATTCCCTAGAGGGCTGGAGCTTACATTATAATGATTGTGTTCCTGAATAATCTTTTTGCAGAATCACAATTCTGTAGCTTCGGTCCTCTGCGTGGTCCCTGCATTTACATCATTACATCACTCCCAAGTGGTGGCGTTTATACCATTCCATCACGCCCAAGCAACAACGGCAGGGCTGTGGCCACTGGATTCATGGTTCTGCAGTCCTTGGGTTTCTAAATCTACCAGGTAGCTGTACTTCGCAAAGGTCACTTATAGGAAAGCTTAGGAAAGCTGTGAACTTTCATGGAAGGTTTTGTTTGTTTGTTTGTTTGTTTGTTTGTTTAATTTGGAGGCATCATAGAAATTACCTACTCTTACTTATGGCTTATGGTTGAGAAAAATGAGACCAAAAGAGACTGAACACTTGTCCAGAGTCAAGTTATCTATTTAATCAAAAGACCCTATATCAGGGGCACCTGGGTGGCTCAGTTGGTTGGGCGACTGCCTTCGACTCGGGTCATGATCCCGGAGGTCATGATCCCGGAGTTCCCGGATTGAGTCCCACATCGGACTCCCAGCTCCATGGGGAGTCTGCTTCTCCCTCTGACCTTCTCCCCTCTCATGCTCTCTCTCTCTGTCTCTCAAATAAATAATAAATAAAATCTTAAAAAAAAAAAAAGACCCTGTATCAGAATCTAGCCTGGCATAGCAGTATTTCTTTCTGCTAACTGCTTGCCTTGCATTGTTACTGGCTGAATATAAATATATATAGCCAATAACTAAAGAAGACAAGCATATATACATATATATACTGTATGTATATGAATATGCTATATATAAATATGAGTTATTTATATAAATATAAATAAGTGTATAAACATTAATATAAGCTATATAAATAAATATATACATATTAATATATAAATACATGTAATGTAAATATGAGTTAAATATGTAAATATCAATATATACAAAATACATATATAAATATGAGTTACATATTTATATATATAATATAAACATAGTAATAAGGTAATTTAGATAACATGTCAGTCAGTCTGAGGTCAGAATTCCATCCCTTCATTATTCACTATGAAACTTGAGCAGACTGTTGTGACTGCCACTTTACTTGACTCTCAGTGGAGTGAGCTAGTAGGTTTCAGGGGTGGTGGCTTTCTGAGGATGAGGTACAATTTATATCACAGAAGTCCTCAGAGATAATGGGTCCAAATGAGCCAGGAAGAGATTTTCTTGCCACTTTAAGGGTCCTGTCAATTTGAATACAAGTGCATCTGTTTCCATTTTAGCGGTTACTGTAAGAAGGATGTTGAAAATCCAAAATAACTGCTACCATATTTCCAGTATATCCCAATGATGTGTTGGTGCCAGGATTGCCCATCATTTATTCCACTGTGGCATTTCATTACTCTTCCCCATATTATTCCACACGTTTGCAACTTGACCAGATTTATTTATGTCCCCTGGAGAGATGTACTACTTCTAGTGCTGACAGAGCTAATCAATGCCTCAGTGAATTTGTCTGCATAGCACAGTGATACCTGAAGGACTTTCTGAGGTAATTGTCCTTTTGAAGTCATGGGGTGCCTGGAGTTTTGTTATGATAGTTATCTGTGCGTCCTGAAGCAATGCTTCTCAACTGTGATGGGCCATTAGGATCAGTGGAAGACCTGGTATGAAGTCCCAGTGCCTGGGTCTCATTTTTGGCGGCTATGTTCTGGGATGAGTCCTGGGCACGGGGTAAAATTTGAAAGCTCTCCAGGTAACTTTAGCAAGATCCTCCTTTTTAAAAGCTTCCTAAGCGTGCAGCCATGGTTGAAACCCACCATTGAAAAGCGGTAGCCTCCTTCATAGCATTGTCTAATGAGGGGGAATTCTTTTATTAGAAATCACCCATGATTTAGCAGTCTATATGAGTTGGAGCTGACAGTTTTATTTTCAGTGGGCTCAGTGTGCTAAGTGTGTTAATTTTCAGATGATCTGTTTCCACCTCAAGGGCCTAACTGTGCCTTATTAGTTCATGTTTAGCCTGACAACAGTAAAAATATGAAAACCAAATAAATCCCTGCAATGTGTATGTAACCAAAAGATAGGAATTTTTTTTTTTTTGGTTATTTCTTTTCTATTACTATGAGATTTCACCACTATTAAGAGTGACTTCTGCTCATGTTATTAAGTAAATGTTTTGGCATCCATTCATTTATTGATTCAAAATATTGGCTTATCCTTTTGTATATCAGGCAATAGAGTAATCAATCCGCAACACATCATTATCTTCATAACCAAAATTTACTGTGGAAATAGACAAATTACTTTTTAGGGTGACTGTTGATACCGCTACATCTTTGAGACAAATGCTTTAAAGTATCATATGATAGGCAATCGTATAGCTTCTTCAACAAAGGAAGTCTGCTAGTTTTTACTAGAAAACCAATGGTGATGACTCTAGAGTTTCTAATATAATTTTCACACTGTGGTGTTCTGGTTCTAAGGCTTTTGTTCTTAGGCTTAAGAACATTTGGAAGGCACAGACTTCTAAATTAGAGAATTTTTGATGATGTTCATGAAGGGAATAAAAGATAAAGCATAAATAAAAAACAAACACAAATAAACTCTAAATGGATGAAATACCTCAATGTGAGACAGGAATCCATCAAAATCCTAGAGGAGAACATAGGCAGTAACCTCTTCGACATCGGCCACAGCAACTTCTTCTGAGACAGGTCTCCAAAGGCAAGGGAAACAAAAGCAAAAATGAACTTTTGGGAGTTCATCAACATAAAAACCTTCTGCACAGCAAAGGAAATAGTCAACAAAACAGAGGCAACCCACAGAATGGGAGAAGATATTTATAAAAGGCTAATATCCAAGATCTATAAAGAACTTCAAACTCAACACCCAAAAAACAAATCATCAAATCAAAAAATGGGCAGAAGATATGAGCAAACAATTCTCCAAAAAAGACATACAAATGGTGAACAGACACGTGAAAAAGTGTTCATCATCATTAGCCTTCAGGGAAATTCAAATCAAAACCACACTGAGATACCACCTTACACCAGTTAGAATGGCAAAAATTAACAAGGCCAGAAACAACAAATGTTGGAGAGGATGTGGAGAAAGGGGAACCCTCCTACACTATTGGTGGGAATGCAAGTTGGTATAGCCACTTGGGAAAACAGTGTTGAGGTTCCTCAGAAAATTAAAAATAAAGCTACCCTATGACCCAGCAATTGCACTACTGAGTATTTACCCCAAAGATACAGATGTAGTGAAAAGAAGGGCCATATCGTCCCCAGTGTTCATAGCAGCAATGTCCACAATAGTCAAACTGTGGAAGGAGCCAAGATGCCCTTCAACAGACGGATGGATAAAGAAGATATGGTCTGTATATACAATGGAATATTATGCCTCCATCAGAAAGGATGAATACCCAACTTTTGCATCAACATGATGGGACTGGAGGAGATTATGCTGAGTGAAATTAGCCAGAGAAAGTTAATTATCATATGGTGTCACTTATTTGTGGAACATAAGGAATAGCATGGAGCACATTAGGAAAAGGGATAAATGAAGGGGGAGAAATCGGAGTGGGGGGGCGGGGAGGGACGAACCATGAGAGACTATGACTCCAGGAAAGAAACTGAGGTTTTTAGAGGGGAGAGGGGTGGGAGAATGGGTGATCCTGGTGATGGGTATTAAGGAGGGCACGGATTACAGAGAGCACACAAACAATGAATCGTGGAACAGTATATCAAAAACTAATGATGTCTTGTATGGTGACTAACACACACACACACACACACACACACACACACAAAGAAACAACTAATATAAAACACTTTCATATCAGAAAAAAAAAAAAAAAGGATTCCGCATACAGTGGAATATTACTCAGCCATAAGAAAAAAGAATGAGATCACGCTATTTGCAACAAAATGGATGGCCCTACAGGGCATTGTGCTAAGTGAAATAATTCAGAGAAAGACAAATGCCATATGATTTCATTTATATGTGGAATCTAAAAAGCAAAACAAAAACAGACTCATAAATACAGAGGACAAACTGGTGGGTTGCCAGAGGGGAGGGAGTGAGGGGATGGGTGAAATAAGTGAAGGGGATTAAGAGGTACAAACTTTCAGTTACAACATAAATAAGTCACAGAGATGAAAAGTATAGCATAGGGAATATAGTCAATAATATAATAATAATGTTATATGTTATATGGTGACACTAAGTACTTATACAGTAAGCAAAGTAAATGTATAGGATTGTTGAGTCACATTGTTGTGCTCCTGAAACTAATAGAACATTGCATGTCAGCTGTACTTCAATAATAAAAAAAATTTTAACTCCCCCCCACCAAATAAACACAGAGTTATTT
Organism: Nasua narica; assembly: GCA_028533885.1. NCBI lineage: Eukaryota > Metazoa > Chordata > Mammalia > Carnivora > Procyonidae > Nasua > Nasua narica. The sequence continues at coordinate 12,013,295 of CM052809.1, read as the reverse complement.
ATAAGAGGGAATATTAAAGAAGTAAAAACACCCAACAAAAGGGTAACTCCTTTTTAACAATTTAACAAGTTTAAAAAGTTGTTTAACTTGTTTAACAATTTAACAAGTTTAACAACTTGTTTAACAAGTTAACGATTATGGTATATCCATACAATGGGATGTTATGATAGAAATTAAAAAAAAAAACTATAAAGAAAATGGGAATATGCTTGTATTATGTAGAGAAGATGCTGAAAATGAAGCAATAGTAACAGTATCGTACTCTCTAAAATGCACAAATATTCATGCTGATTTTGCTTTTCTCCATTTCCTGGACACTTCAGGGTGATGGCAAAGTCAAGGAGATTCCCAGATGGTCTCCGATGTCCCAGAAGCTTACCCAGGCACAGAGTATTTTTGAAGCTGCTTTTCCGAGGTGTGAGTTTCCAACTACTGGTGATTTCTTCCAGGCATGATGCTGGATTATCCTGGGGGAGACAATGTGGGTACGTAACTAAAGATTTACTGCCTAGCAATGACTCAGAACAAGGTTAACTGGCCAGTGATAGGTCAGCATTCCCTCAAAGCTCTTTTCCCTAAAGGAAGCCATCGTTTCCACTCATTACATGGTGTCCTTGTAGCATAACACCCCTCTTGAATCCCCACAGAAGCACCCCTGAGGGAAATTCAGCAGACCAGATACACTTCCATCCCTCATTCGTGTTCTTCTGTTTTGATTACTTTTTTCTCTCTAACTTAAAGCGGTGGTTCTCAAAATGTGGTTCCCTGGGTCTGCAGCATCATCTGGGAATTTAAACTTGAAAAAAAAAATTGCGTGTTACCGACGATGTGTTTCTTTGCTTTATAATAATATTACTCTCCTAACAATTTATGGAATTACGATAGCTAGGATGTTCAGAGCTCTTCGTTTTGAACGTTCTTTGAAGTGTTTTCCAAATATTAACTCATATAATGCTCACAAGCACATTGCGCAGTAGATGTTGTTATTTCTCTATTTCTCAGAGAAGGAACCTGGATACAGAGAGGATAAGTAACTCACTCAGGGCCCTGCAACTATAAAAAAGGCTCATAGGAGAAAGACTGGAAGAAAATATACAATGTCAGCAGTAGTTCTTTCTGGGTGAGGGACTAGAGAGAGCTTCACATTTCTTTGTGCTTTTCTGTATTTTCTAAAACAAATATGTATTATACTTGTCATCGGGGGCGGGGGGGGGAAAGCCAATCCACAATATTACTGAAAAAAACGAAGGCAGAAATTTCAGAGAAGACCTGGAGTAAGGGCGAACCAGAACGGGAGTAAGAGGTATTGTGATTTATTAAAAAAATCTTCTCCCTCAGGTCTGGTCTTCCAAGACCCTGGTAGCTACTGAGCAAGTAAGGAAATAAAGAGCCCCATGTGTGGGCGCAGTGAGCGTCAGAACTGGAAATCCAAGGAGGGCGTGACATTGAGCCATCTTATCTTTCCAGGGTCTTTGCAGATTTTGGAACTCAGTGTCTTTGTGGGTAGGCCGTGGTAAAGTACATTTCATCACAGTATGTCCAGGAGACCTTTGATCCTTTGATGGAGCAGAACTGAGCTAGGGAGCTAGCTTGGGGAAGTTTGGCTGTAAAATAATGCCCTGACTCATCTTTAATTAAGTGTGCATTGTGGGAAAGGAATTAGTGTTTTCCGCTGTATGGGATGGAGAAAAAGCTATAAGTTTTCAAAAGAGCCCATTATTAGCAATCTACCCTGCATCGATTGGTACCCACAGCTCAGTCAGCCTCTGAACAAGCCGGACAATAACCGAAGTAATTATTTGGGGTAAATTATTGCTGTCGCTAAATGTAATCAATGTTTTATTACAGTAGAAAGAGACGTTTTTTCTTCATTTCTCTATTTCACTTCTCCTCAGCTGGATCTCCTTGCCAGAGCTCTGAAAGAATGGTATTTTGTTCCCTCCCCTACATTGGCGAGAGTGTCTCAGGCATCCACATGCAGCAAGACAGGACACATCTTGTAAAGGTTTTTCGTTTTAATACCCCTTAATGACCAGTAATGAATTCTTTAGAGTTAATCTGCTGTTCTCATGAAAACAATCTAGATGGTTAAAAAAAATCAATCATTAATGAGCAGTAAATGACAGCTCCCCAACAACACAGCTGTATTTCTGTAAAAGTGATTAAACATTGTCTGCATTCATAATTGCATGGTTAATAAGAATGTTGAGCACCAAGTCAAGCATTGTTGCTAATGATGACAGATTACGACGCTACAAACGCTTTGGAGTTATGGGGCTACATTTTCAAAGGCAGTCCCTGGAACGGAATGCATACAGACCCACCAAGTATTCAATTTGCATGGACCATTACCAGGTTTGCGCACGGCATTTGGGAGCTATGCAGTTGAGACTCCTTTGAAAATCTGGCCCATTATGACAGAAAGCATCTGTAATTAACAGTAACTGATCTCCCTCTGCCCCGTGTTGGGAAAGGTGTAAAATGCCTTGTGGGTGGTTTGATGGAGCCTAAAGCCCCGTTGGTGAGGAGTCCTGGAGGCCGAAAGGAAGGCAGAGAGTCTCTGGGGTGGTTTTTCAGCCTTAGAGGTAGGGGTGAATATCAGAGATTTACAAGCAGGTGACGCAGTGGGCAAATCATTGAGGAGGGGACCTGGTAATACCCTCACTGATGATTTTGCCTCTCTCGTTTTGGCCTTAAACGTTCTCCCTACACTTTGGGAGTTCCTGGATTATCAGTCATGGTTCTAACTATTAAAAATCTGAGATTGCCCCAGGGTCCACTGGGGCTTGATAGCTGTGCTTGGGGATGACTTGTCATATTTATGAAGCCGTGGGCAGAGGGAACCACCCCGTGATTGTGCGGGGCCCCATCTACGGCTCAGTCTGTCTGTACTCTGATCAGGTATGAAGCCACTCTGTGTGCGAAGCCTGACGTAATCAGAATTTCTGAGGAAACTTATACACTAAAAACAGAACTTAGAAATTCTAGGATTCTTGGAAATCTCTGGCCTCTCTCTCTGGGATGTTGAGGTTCTGATGGACAGTTCAGTGGCTTCATGTCTCATGTTGTTACTTACTTATTCCAGTCTGTACGGATCTCTTACCTTGACGGTACCTTGGCCTGGAAAACAGGGACCCCGTATATCGGTCCTCTGATTGCACCTCACTCGATGTTTTTTTCTGGATCAGTCATCCTTTGTGGAGGGTTACAATGTTTCAGACTGCAAGACAGGCTCATCTGAGGTGAAGAACATGGTTTTGAGATGCCTGGGTTTGAAAGGCAACTCTGTCCCCCGTTGCTGACATTCCACGTGGCTGAGGCCTCATCCTTCTTCCCTTCCTCTTAGTGAAGTAGGATTGGTCTTAGTACGTACTTGCTAGGATTATTGTGAGGAGTCAGGGAGATATTTGAAACTCTTAGCTGAGTGACCAGGACATAATATGTGCTCGATCAAAGTCGCTTGCACTTGTATTTGTTATTGTTAAAAGCCACAGGTTAAGGTCCTGAGTGAGTAAGTGCTGCAGCTAGGAGGGTGTGATTTCTTTCACTAGGCGGGGTCATTTCTTATAGATCCGAGAGCCAGTGATGGACCACCCTTTGCCATTGTGTGAGGTGGCTATAGCCGATAGCAGTTACTTACATAGTATAGGCTGAAATGGGTTCCTCCTCCACCTAATAAGGAAGAAAAAGGGTCACCAGCTCACGCAGTTGGGTCGGCCTGGAGGCACGGCAGCTGTGATAGTTAAAGGCTCCCACAACCCTAGTCCTGCATCTGAAAGCTCTTCCGGGGCCACATTCAGGATCGGGGTTAAATGTGAGTAGGTCAGAGTTTTCCAGAACCCATGAATTCCAGCTCAAGCTTGTGGTTCTGACATCAGTGGGCAGGGGAACTTCTTTCCTGCCCACACCTTACAACCAATTTTGGTATTTTTTCCTTGCATTTTTTTATTGTTTAAAATAGAAGGAAATAAGTATACAAAGATTTGTTTCCCACCGCTTCTTGTCACATAAATGAGGTATACTGTGTAGTTTTCCACTATGCTTTTGTTTACTTAACAATATATCCTGGAGATGTCTTGTAGAAGTATATATCAATCTTTTCTCTTCCTTTCCACCACAGATTCCATTGAGCAGATGCACCGTAATATAGTCAACTAGTCCTTCACTTGATGGATATTTGAGAGGGAAACTTTCTTTATGAAATAGCAGAGCCTGCATGGCAGTTTAAATATCCTACAGGCTGGGGCACCTGGGTGGCTCAGTCAGTTAGGGGTCTGCCTTCAGTTCGGGTCGTGATCCTGGGGTCCTGGGATCAAGTCCTGCATTGGGCTCCTTGCTCAGCGGGGCTCCCTGCTCATTCTGTCTTTGTCCCCCTCCTTCCCCCCGGTCTCTCATAAAAAAAGTTCAATAACATTTTTAAATTAAAAAAAGAAAAGAAAAAAATACATCTTACAGGGTCTCATCTTTTCCTTTTTCCCCCTTCCGTCTCCTTGGGTTGTTTGCCCTCTAGTGACTTAGCAGGCCCTCCTCCCGGAGGACAGTCAAAAACTCTGTACCATTTGAAACCAAATCACAGAGGAAGAAGAGGTTTGTGTCTTTGTCTTTGTTCTCCTCTCTTCTATCCTGAACCCTTTGGATTCTTCATGTGTAACAGCAGAAATCCTAAAAATATGATGGAGAATTAAAACTAGAGGCAGACAGAAATGTATGTCAATTGTGTCTCAATAAAACTAGAAAAAAAAAAACCCACCAAACAAACACCCCAAAGGCAGAAATAAATGCATGGTGTTATAAAATTTTAAAGAATCGTGTGAGTGCTCAACATTTGAAAATAATTTAAGAAATGATGTGATTGGGGAGTGTGTGTGGCTGCAGGAATTTAATGAAAAACTTGAAATCATAATTTTAATACCCATCTTTACTTTAATGCTCCTTGTCTTCATCTGGCAAATGAAAATCATCCTGGGTGTCACACACTTCTCCCGTGGATGGCGTGGGGACGGCTACTAGCCGCTAAGTTATTGGCAAATATTTTATAAATACGAAATGCACAACCACACTTGTGATTTGCATGGTGATGGTCTTCAGACCTTATTGGCAGGAGCAATTAGTGAGAAGATTAGGCAGGACCATGCATTCTTGGGAGCCTTCATAAAGACGGGCAAAACGCCAAGGGGTGCACATCTTTTTTGGTGATGAAGCATAGTAATCCGAGACTGTAGGTGCTTTGTTACATGTGGACTTTGCTGTGCTTGGAAGAACTTGTGGTTTGATCCAGTCCAATAGCAACTTTCTTCTTTGAGTAGCCAAGGCAATACCCTGTTACACCCCCTACCTTTATCACTACCCTTTTTATTTACCTGGCTCCTTTTGCTTCTTGTGTTTCTTTATATTGTCCCCAAGCTAAGCATTGGCTTTTGTTGTGCTCCGTCACGGCACATCTACACTAAGAATACATCTTCAAACCCAGTTCAGTCTACTGCTACGTCCTCTTGTGTGGCCTGGAAGCTGGTAGAGCTGGCAGTGGGACATTGGGCCAGTTTTTTTTTTTTTTTAACTTTTCTGAGGCTCAGCTTCATGGTCTGTAAAGCACGGAGTATGATATTTATGTCTCAGGATTATTATGAGGATTAAATATGATAATGTGAGTAATTAGTGGTCAGTAAATTGAGGCCTACTCTAATGAAACTCTCTTTGCTGAGCCTGCCCTGCAGTGACACCTCTTTTGTTAGAAGGCCTGTTACATTCATGAGACTTCAGTCTGTGATACGCATCTTTTCGCTTGAACGAGAATGATTTCGCATTGTGCTCTTGCTGCCTTGTGTGTATAAAAAGCCTCTATCTCATGTTTTTTTTCAGATTGCCTTCTGGAGAACAGAGGCTAAATTTTTTTTTTTTTTCCAGAGGCTAAATTTTAATTGAGCGTCTACTGAGGCTCAAAATAAAGCTTGGAAGCAGGTGTTTAGAATGAGAAGGGTAGACAGGGATGTGTCATGTTGTCTTTTCCAGACACGATAACTTTCATCCTTCATGTTCTTCTGTGGTATGGTCTTGCCACTTCTCCATCAGGAACTAAAATCTAACTCTTCTTCCTAGAATCTGAGCAAACTTCAACCCATAGAATACTGTGGGAAAGACATTATGTGACTCCCAAGATTAGGTCATAAAATGTCATGTAGCTTCTCCCTTGTTGAATAGGGTCATCACATTTTGGAGTTGCCAGTCTCCCCCGAGAAACTCAAACTCCCTGGGTGCCTCAGTGGCTCAGTCTGTTAAATGTCTGCCTTAGGCTCAAGTCATGAGCCCAGGGTCCTGGAGTCAGGTCCCACATTGGGCTCCCTGCTCAGCGGGAAAGTGTGCTTCTCTCTCTCCCTCTCGCTCACGCACTCTCCCTCCCTCTCAAATATATGAAATCTTAAAAAAAAAAATAAAAGGGGAGGCGCCTGAGTGGCTCAATGGGTTAATAAGCCTTTGCCTTCGGTTCAGGTCATGATCTCAGGGTCCTGGGATCGAACCCCACATTGGGCTCTCTGCTCAGCAGGGAGCCTGCTCCCCACCCCCTGCCTTCCTTTCCACCTATTTGTGATCTCTTTCTCTCTGTCAAATAAATAAATAAATAAATAAATAAAATCTTTAAAAAAAAAAAAAAGAAAGAAACTCAAGCTCCCTGAGGTTGTCATGCTATGAGAAGGTCCACGCCACAGGGAGAGGCCACCAGACTCGTAAATAAAATTGTCCTGAAAGTGGGTCTTCTGGCCCCTGATATTCTAGCCCTAACCATTGGTTTCATCATGGAAACCCTAGATATTATGGAGTAAAGTTGCTCTACTGTGGCCTTCCCAAACAATTGACGCATAGAACCCATGTGCATAGTAAAGTGGTTGTTGTTTTATGCCATTGAATTTACCATAGTTTATCATACCACAAAGATAATTGGAACAAGTGATCATGATTTGAGTACCATGTTTTGGAGATTACATAGGCTCAGAGAGATTAAATAAATCATTTTATTCAAACAAGGACTTAGTGGTGGAATCATTCTTAAGCTCTGGGTTTCAGTCTTGAAACTACATGCCCTCACGATTCATCGTGATGTACCTTTCTAGTTCTTGACATCAGCCCTGTGTATTTGTTGAGTTAAAACTTGACTTCAGCCCCCTGTTCTCGAGTGGTAAACAATTTAAGGAGTACTCTGCTCATGTAGTAAGCAATGAGGAAATGAATTACATGATAAGCCTAGCGTAGAGGAATCTGTTGCAGACTTTAGGTGGTGGAGACATATTGGGGGCTCCTAGAGCAGGGACAAGGCTGAAGAAATGAAAGGGAGAGGTGACGCAGTCCGCTGAGGTTGGAGCCTTGCAGGAGAGGAAGTGGGAAGCAGCATGGCAAAATTAAGATCACAAGGCACTGGTGGAAAAAGAATGGTTGAAATTGCTTCCACTTTATTGAGGCAAACAACTGTGTGCTGACAAGTTGAAGGCTGGTGAGCAGCTTTAGCCAATCTCTTACTGTCTACAGCTAAAGGAGAAGGGAGCAGGGGGCGACATATGGAGCAAGAAGGAGCAGGGGGAGGCAGCAAGGAGAGGGAGAGAAGACTGTAGGAGGCATGGGAAGACACTCAGGAAGTCTATGGAAGCAGCTTGATGAGGTCTACCAAAGAGAGAGATGGGGAGCCTAAGCAAAGCTTTGGGGAACAGATGGCCCCAACCATGCGAACAAACAAACAAACAAACAAACAAAACTAGAAAGAATTAGTGACAGCGGGAGACGATGAAGGGAATAAAAGCACAAACAAAAGATGTTCCAAGAGAAATTGGGATGGAATTTAAAGCACTTAAAGAATGTCTAGAAGAGATGGGGGAAAATGGGGATTGAAACCTATTTTGGGTGAAAATTGTCAATTGATTCAATTTTTTTTAAAGATTTTATTTATTTATTTGACAGAGAGATCACAAGCAGGCAGAGAGGCAGGCAGAGAGAGAGGGGGAAGCAGGCTCCCGCTGAGCAGAGAACCTGATGTGGGGCTCGATCCCAGGACCCTGAGATCACGACCCGATCCGAAGGCAGAGGCTTTAACCCACTGAGCCACCCAGGCGCCCCAGTATTGATTCAATTTTTGATAAAAGAAATAGTTTGGATGAGACTTTGAATGGCATAGCATATTTTGAGTCACCTGCTTATTGTATTTCTAAGCTGTCCCCAAAAGTGAAGTTCTAAATGTTGTTTTATTATAAGAGAAATTATACATATACACCATTTTTCACTGGATGGGCTGGGAATTGCATTTTCTTGGTTACTGAGAGAAAGAAATAGCACTGAGTAAAAGCCTATCATTGTAATGACACAATAAAAAATAACGCAGAGAGAGTGCTCATTGTCTAAATAATGCCTGTATTTGAGACCAAAGGAAAAAGAAATGACAAGAAGATAATTTGTCTAGCTCCTACTCTGGAGTTCTTTCTGATACCCAGGGACCTTCTGGTCTTTATATTCCGACTTGTTAGTACTTAAGTCTGAAATCTTGATGATGATGATGATATTGATGGTGATAATTTCGATGACAACGGTGATGAGGATGGTGGTAGCAATGATTTAAGATAGTGCTTCCTATATGCCAGGCACTGTTCTAACTGCTTTACCTATATTAACTAATTTAATCCCCCCAGTAATTACTTGGGGTAGTTACATGACTTTGGTTATGTCCATTTTGTGGATCAGGACACCGAGGCATGTTTCTCTTTTTCTGCCTGACATCTTATGTCTATTTTTATCTAAGTAACTGGGGAAAGATTAGAACGGAAACCTCAAGCTTGATTAGTGATAAAAAGCAGCTGTCTGAAAGGTCCTGGACATCTCGGAACCTTGTCATCTCCCCTCTCTGAGGCTCTGCTCAGGATTGAGTTGCGTGTCCCCATGTCCCTTGCTGCTAAGGTGTTTCTTATCAATGGAATGATTGATATTGTCAATAGAGTAGTTGCTTTTTATGATGGCGGGAGAGCATTATAAGGCCACGCCAGGATGGGGTTTTATTCCTTAGCAGCTGTCTGATATGAATGAAAGAGTCAGAGCTCTGGAGTGGGACATGGCTTCAAGTTTGAAGCTTGGCTTCAGTTCTTAATAACTGTTTGACTTTGGAACATTTAGGTATCATTGTTTTATTTGCTTGTAAGATAGAGATAATACCGTCTACTTTGCAGGGTCATTTTGAAGAGTAAGTGAAATGAGAGGTATGAAGTGCCTAAGAAAGTGCTCGAGAGTTAGAATTGTGTTACTTCTGCTTTTTTATAGAAGTGATAATTGGCACTTACAGATATTTGATATTAATCAAATCAAATGTTGGCAAGTCCTTTGTATGTGAGGCTGAAAACTTTTAATTTTCAAAGGCACAAAGATTGTGTATCTCCATTATGAAATGATCACTGAATGAAAAATTGGAAAATAATGATGAATTTTAAGCACATGAGAAAAGAACACCCAAAAGAGAAAACTATGACTCTTTTAATTTCAAGAACTTGTCTGTAGAAGGCAAAATAATGACTCCCCAAATGTGACCACATCATAATCCAAGGACTCTGCGAATATGTTATCCTACATGGCAGAAGGAACTTTGCAGATGGGATTAAGTTAAAATTCTAGAGATGGAGAGATGATCCTCGATTATCTGACTGGGCCGTCTAATCACATGGGTCCCTAGAATCAGAGAATTTTGGAGACTGTGATCAAAGCAAGAGATGCGAAGGTGGAAAAGAGTCCAATGTTACAATAGTAGGATTGCAGGCGCTGAAAATGGAGAAAGGAGCTCTGGACCATGGAATGTGAGTAGCCCCTGAAAGATGGAAAAGGCAAGGAAAGGTATTCTTCCCTAGAGTCTCCAGAAAGGAATACAGCTCTGCTGACACCACCAAATAGTGGCCTTTTTTCTCAAGTTGTCTGTTGGAAATAATCTTAATTCCGGCAATTTCTTAACCTTTATAATAAGAGCCTTCCTCCCAATAGAGTCCTTTTTGAAAATATGCTATATTAGATGTTAGTCACAGCCTCTGCCTATGGCTCGAACTGAGGTGATCATGTGACTTTGGGGGCCAGGTGGTGGCCAAAAGCATGGAGAAGGTTAAAATCATGTCTATAGGGAGAGGAGCCTGACCCTGCCAGACAGAGCAGAGCGGAGCAGAGATGAGGGTCTGAGAAAAAAGAAGGTGGTGTCTTTGTTTCTGCTGACTCTTAGTCAACATTTTTACCCCTCCGGGGGCCGAGGTATATCTCTTCCCCACAGTGCATAAGGCAACATTGTACCAATAAAGAAAAAAGTCCTCTTTTTCCCCCTTAACCTTGCTAAGAGGTTTTCTATTCCTTGCAAACAAAATAGCCTTGACTAAAATACCTACTATGATAAAGATGAATCAAGAAGATGGGAAGGAGATTCCACTGATGTCATTTTGGGTTCTCTTTCATGCTTTATTCCCAGGAAGCTTATAGAAGGAGTTAGAGCAATGTGATTATGCTGAAGGCCAGGGAGCATTTCGTACTCCTGCAGCTCTAGCTGGAGCTCATGGCAGAGCCTGCCTTGTAGGCATTGAGACCCCTGGCTGTAGAATACTTCCTTAGGCTCTGGCCAAATGCATCTGAAGCTCATGTACAAAATTAATGCTGGCAGAGGGGTACTTTTAAATCAAGATTTTGTAATTCCATGTGACTTCTCTGCAGCAAACTTAAATATGCAAACATGACCTTGAAACCCAACCTTAGTGCTTTTCTGTAGTTGATTTAAAGAATATGCATGACAGAGATTTTGGTTTCTTGGAGGAGAACGTGCAGCAGAAATGATAGTTTTCCTAATTATCATTAACTCATAGAATTTATTTATTTTTATCTTTAAAAAGATTTTATTTATTTGAGAAACAACGAGAGACAGAGAACGTGAGTGGGAGTGGGGTAGGGTGGCAGAGGGAGAGGGAGAAACAGACAGGGACCCCATTGAGGGGCTCGATCCCAGGACCCTAGGATCATGACCTGAGCTGAAGACACATGCTTAACTGAACCGTCCAGGAGCCCCTAACTCATAGAATTTAAAATCACAAAGTCAAGCTATTCAACTTCTTAGTTATGCAGACAAGGAAATATCCTTAGAAGGGTTACATGGCTTATGTTAGGATCTTGATGGGGTCTGTATGAGTATCTATATACAGAATTATGAAACTCATGTTATTTAGAGAATGAATTAAGTATCCAAGAACACAGAAATCTTTGAACTGAAATATTTCCATGAATACCAAGTAATTTTGTTATAATGCCTAGAAAATATTGCCTTTCTTTTTATGAATTGGAATTATTTCTATAAACTCAAGTGTGCCCTAAGAAACACAATTTCTTTGATGGACTGTATGTTATTAATAAGAAGTTAGATAAAGTTAGATAGTTAGAAAGTTAGAAGTTAGATAAAGCCCTAAAGATAAAGTATCCATGCATTCATTCATCTTCCCTTCCCTCCCCTCCTCTGCCCTTTCCCTCCCTCCCTCCCTTCCTTCCTTCCTTCCTTCATTCTTCCTAAGTATTAATTATTGAGTGGTTGCTGTATACCTAGCAATTTATAATACATAGAGACACAGGAGTGAAGTAATGCCCTCATGGGGTTCTTATCTCATGGTGCTCCTACCTTCATGGAGTTTACATTTGAGTTTGAGAAAATAAGGCAAAAAACCCCTCATAAATATGTAAGATAATTTTCGATAATGATAAAGTGCTATGAAGAAAATTAAAAGTAGTAATGTAATAGAGAATAATAAGCTGGGATAATACAGGGTATGATTTCTTAGGCTGAGGAGGTAACATTTAATTGATCTATTTATCTATCTGTCTATCTAGCCATCCATCCATCTCATCTATCTTCTCTGATTAAATAAGGCATATTGATCGGTTTACTCTCAGTAAACAGAGATTAGTCACTTTCCCAAATCATAGAGTTCGTGATGTTAAATCTGGTTTTCTTTCCATTTCTTCTACTGCCTCCTCAAAATGACACTGGATTGAGAATCTTTTCTCAAAAAATTCAAACTCAAGTTGGAGAGAAAACACAAATATGGGATAATATTTCAAAGTACCAGCTGCTTTCTTCCCCTTCTCCACAATCCTCACAAAATCCCATTGCTTATGTCCCATTGCTTATGTTCTTCTATGGCTCCCAGTCTCTCCCCCAGAGCCCTAAAATGTAGACACAAGGCAAATCAGAAACAAATCCTCCAAAGACTCAACTGTTGTTTTGGAAAGCTCCTTGTAGATATGAAGGGAAAGGTTGAGACTCTTATTTGTCGTGTTCATTTTCCTGATCTCAGAGTCTAGTCTCAAAATTTCTACTATTACTGAAGCAAACAGCCTCTGCCATCAGTTCTAACCAGGCGTGGGGAAACTGAGTCACCACACACTTAACTGCCTTCATTGATGGACCTTGAATATCACCAGGAGTCGCTTTAGTCATCTGGTAGAGAAATCACGGTTGTCCGTATGAGAAGGTCTTCCCAGGAGCATGAAAACTCCACAGATGGGAGGGTGGAGAGATAGTGGTGACGTGGATGGGAAGCTTCAATTCTTACCAAGATGGGGCTAGATATCCTTTGAAATCATGTATTGTGTTTTGTCCTATTTGTTGTCTTTTGTCATAACAAACCATGTATCAGTGGCTAAATACAACAAGCATTCATTTACTTAACCTTTGGGTTGGTGATGTAGGCTGGACGGGGCTGAGTTGTTTGGTCTCAGCGAGGCTCCTCCCTCTTTCTGGTGTTGAGCTATTGGCTTGTCTAAGATTGCCCCTTCCCAGGGCGACTGGGGATGCTAAGTTCTTCCCATGTCTCTCGTCCAGTAGACCAGCCTATGCATGTTCTCATGGCAGTATAGGAGAATGAGCAATCAAGGCCAATTGTGCAAGTGCTTTTTAGGCAAGCATCTTACTGGCCAAACAAGTGTCATAACCAAGCCCAGGGTCAACATGGGATGGAACTGCAGATTTGCATGGCAAAGAACATGTGGTTTCAAGGGCAGGTGAAGAATTGGGACCATTAATGCAATCATGACAACATGAATTCTTCAGGATTAGAATGTTAAGGGTTACTTATTTGCCAAATGGTCTGGGCATCGTTTGAAGGGTGGATTAGAACAGGTAGAAAGTGGAGGCAGGAAATGCACACAGAAAACTGGCCTGGGAAATCATGGCAATGCCTGAATCTGGGGTGACTTGGACAGTGGGCATGGAGTGGTGGGAGATATTGCCCAGCGTGGCTGTGCTGTGGATGAGGAAGTGCAAAAGAAACGGAGGAAGCAAGGTGGGCTCTGGAGTCACTGATCTGGAGGGTGGCAGTGACTGTAACAGGCAGGTAACCCACTATGCCTAGTAAGTGAGGGCCTGAAATATCTTCTGAAAGAAGAGAGAAACGTGGCCACATGAATAGGTCGGGTATGTGGGAGAGCAGCAGAAAAGCAACATGGTGAGAGGGTTATTTGCTTAGAGCTGCAAGGCATGCTGAGAGGGTAATTGTTGTGAGTACTGGAGGCATGGAAAGGCCAAGAACTCAGGGAGCTTGAAACTCATGGACAATCATTTGGATTCACCATGTTGGAGAATTGGGAGTTTGCCATGGCTCTGAGGATGGCGTGTATGTGTTACTGGGTTACTCTCCAGTGTTCCCAAGGTACCTTATCTAAAGGGTCGTGCTTGACGAGCCCCCCGAGTAAGTGGGGCCATGATGTTGTGCCCAGATATGCCTCCCTACCGTTGCCACGCTCTACTGCAGGTCTAATTAATGACATTGCTCTCACTTTGTCCCCAGCCACCTGTTCCAGCTCCCATTCAGGTGCTCTTTGAATGCGTTTCTTTCTGCTGTCCTATCTAGTTCAGTAAACAATTGTAAAACCTGGCAATCAGGATGAAGCCAAGCATTCCAAATCTTAACTTATTTTTCTGTTTTTCCAATAAAAAGGTCTTTTCAAGGCACCCAAAGTGGAAAGTATTTTGAATTACTTTTCTTTGACTGACTGTTCTTGAATTCCTCAGGATCGCCATTGATAACATTCACAATGATTTCTGGGACACAGCGCTACGCTTAAAATAGTTTGAAGGCTTCTGGGGCAACCACTTGATTTGAGAGGTGATTTGTTCGGCGTGTTAAGGAAGAACCAGACGTGATGTTATACAAGGTTAATGAGCAGCGACTGTTTCATAGCTTGAGCGTGCCCCATACCGCATACCCTGGTTTCTGCCTGCTCCAGAGAGGGTCCCAGTATTGTAGGTAAAATAGTAGTTATTAAATACAGACATTATTTTTTTTCTAGGTCTTAGATCTGCTCAATCCATCTTTGTCTCCTTTGTCCTTGTGAGGCGACTCCTGCCATTTGAAGTAAGCCGAGTCTCCACGAAGGGCCAAGTTGTTTTTGCATTCTCAAGGAGACCGGAAAGTAGAACCTGGATAGCAAAACAAACCCTTTGCAGGCGTGGGTGTTGCTCAAATGTGGAAAATCTGAAACCACATCGCTTTTGTGATCCTCCTTGGAGCTGACTTCTGCTAGAGTTTTATGAGGGGGCTGTCAGAAGACATGCATTTCTCTTCTCTCCAATCTGGCATTAAGCAGCCATTGTGTCATCACCAGTCATGAAGGAACTGTGGTTCTAAGCCAGGGTTTCCCAGAGTATGGTCTGTGGGCTCCAGGCAACAGATAGGGTTCGCTTGTCAAAATAGCTCTGCATCTGGCACCTGGGAATCTACATTAAATTTTTTTTTTTTTTTTTTTTAGCGTGCATCCTAGGTAATCTCATACTCTGTATAAGAATCCACTAACCCAGGAGACAGGTGTCCAGTTATTTGTTGTTGTTTGTATGCTTCAAAAGAACACGTGGTAGCAGGAGCAAATAATTAAAAATGGGATCCTTGCTTGTGGCTGTGCAAAACAATCTAAGCTGACTTCTGACTTGAAGACATCATCTTACATCACTTACCCATCCCCCGTTGTGTTAGCAGGATGTGGTGGAGATGACTGGTCATTCACTGACCAGTCACGCTCTCCCTTCCATATAACACAGCATTGTTCCTGGCCCGCTTGGCCCGCTTGAATCCAGGAATGGCCTATGGCTACCTGTCTAGTAGAATGGAGCCAAAATGATATGTGCCTGTTTCTTCCCCTTCTGCCGGGGTTCTGAGAGGATTCTGAGGCCTAAGTAAAGGATGAATGGAGCCTGGGTCCTTAAATTTACCAGGTGCTAGAAGCACCTGCTTTGGACTTTTTACCTGAGTTGGAAGTAGGATTTAGTGTTGGGCCCCTGAGATTTTAAGGTTATCAATGGCTTTTGTTACCTGGAGTAATTCACGGAGGTTGGCCTATTACTTAGACAGTTTGAGATCAGAACTATGTTCTTTGCCAGCTAAGATTCAAAATACACAGGGTTTACTCAAACAAACCTAGTAATCTTCTGAAAAGTAGGGAATCATCTCTTAGTAGGAAGAGTACCGATCTTAGAATTAGGAAAATGGATCCAAATCCCAGTTCTGCCACTTGCTGGCTCTGCAATTTTAGACAAATCACTCAATTATTCTCAGCCTCAGCTCTTTCCATTATTTAGTGAGAATAATAATCTGGTATCATTTGCCTCTCAAGGTGTGTGTGAAGGTCACAGATTCTCTCATGAAAACGCTTCAGAAATTATAAAGCGCCATTCTATGAACGGGAGGGATGACTTGGCTCTTTTTTTTACAGAGCTGGAGCAAAGTGCTGTTTTCTAGCTTTGATGTTTTCAAAAGCTTCCCAAGTCTCATTTTTTCCCCCTTTGGGAAATGGGGATTAATAAAGCGTACTGGGATTATTGCGAGAGTGAAAATGAGATACGGTACATGCTGGTGTCTAGCACCAGACCCAGCATACTACAGGAACACAGAAAAATGGTAGCTCCCTTCCCTGCAGTGCTGTGTGCTTGAGGGAGGCGATTCAGGAAGAACACAATTGGCTGATGAGAAATATGAACGGAGCGCTTCCATTGCTTATATTTTACTCACCTCTGCCAACCGGTGAGATGATATGCACTGTTTCGCGTGTCCCATTCTTCCCTGTGCTTGATGGTGGTCCCACAGCAGCAGGAAAGATGGCCACAGAGGAGCCTGTACTGTTACCTGCTTCCATCGCTTGTCCCGCAAAGATGGAAACTCTAGGCTCTGCAAGTCTGATGGACCACTTACTGAAGCCTCTTGCCAGCCAGACCCTGACGTTCCGACCCTGGTATTCCCGAGTGCTTTCCCGTGCATGGTCGTTGCTTGAAACTCATCCCTGTCTTTTCCCTGTTTTGTTTTTATTTGACTTATTCTTCACCCCGGTGTCCTCTTCACTTGAACTATCCACAAGCTAACCTACTTGATTGGAAATTCACGACACAGAAACCTGGCTCTAAATTACATTTTTTTTTGACAGTAATGGTAATTCCTACGATTTATTTGTACCTGCTGCTACCATTTCCATAGTACTTTCAGCTGAGTTATCTTGTTTGCTCGCTGTTGGTTTTCGTAGACTTGTAGCAGCCATTAATTGTTTTGCTTAGCTTAGATGCACTTATTGGGCAGAATACCACAGAAGACTGCTGGGAGGATGGGGTGGAGGGTAGAAGGGACAAAGAGCTAATATTTATCAATTATGCATTTTTGGTCAAGTTCATTTTAATGGAAGTTAGCTTATTCTTGTAATAATTTTTCTGTGGTGTCGCCAGTGCCTAGCTCAATAGGGTTGATTAAAATTTTATCACCTGTAAAATTCCACAGAGAGGTTAAAAACCTTGTCCAAAGTCAAAAACGCTATATGGTGATGGAGATGGGATTTCATTTCTGGTTTCTCTGGTTCCAAAGCCCATGCTTTTTCCCTGGTGTTACTTCTGTAGCAGATGGATGAACAGAGATAAGTAGTTGCTATCCAGACTTGGGGAGTAAAGGCACACGTTTGAGTAGAAAGACAGGGGAGCGTTCTTCTCATCCTTCCTCATCTTCTCCTTCCCTCCTGCAGGATTTATTTTCTATCATGTGGCACCCAACATTCTAGGCTTCAGGGTATCACATCCCCCATCCCGTAGCAACCAGTCTAATGTGCAAGATAGCTGAATTGATCAACAGCTAGACAAATAATCTAATGTGTGGTAGTGACAATTGCTAATAACAGTAAAGGAGAGCAAGGAGTGAACCCTGATGGAGCTTCTGCGTGAGATGTGGATGGGGAAGGTGACATTTGGGTAGGTGACACTTGAGTAGGTGGCTTTTGAGCAGAACTGAATGCAGGGAAAGCCTTTGAGGGGGTGGAGTGGGGAAAGGAACAGCATGTGCAGAGCTCAAGGCAGGAGTGGGCTTAGTGTTCAGAGTTGGAGTAAGCTCAAGAGGGTGGTTGGGGTGAAGCTGGAAAGTTCAAGAAGGCCTATGGGCCTTGGGGAAGCCTTTAGATTTTATTTGGTGGGAAGCGGGAAGCCGTTAGAGGTCTGAGCAAAAAAGTGATCGGATCTGACTTAACATTTACGAAGAAGCACTGAGGATATCGTGGGCAGATTAGTTTTTCAAGGCAGGGAGCCCTGCTCACTGAATTGTAGTTGATCATACTTCAGAAAACCCAACACAAATGGTATCAAAAACAAATACGACATTTCATTCCTTCACTTTCTGTTCTTATCTTTGGCTTTTTTATTTCAATTCTTTGTAAATCTCTTTAAATTTATTAAATTCCTACTGTGTTCAAGGTACTGTGAAAGTTGCCATTTATGTCCTTATCCCTTTCTTTAAACCTCATCCTACAATCTAGATTTTTTTTTTTAACTAAACCAAATTACGCATTGTTCCACTTATCTCAACAGAGGTAGAAAGAAATCAATTGCTTGGGTTTTCTGATAGTCAGACCTAGCTACAGAACTGAAACGAAATGAATGGTGTTACGGTGATAGCGGGCCAGCCTGCCAAGAGGACCGCTTCTCAGGGACGGCAAGCTACTCCTGGAAACGGTCACGACGAAGGCTGGTGTTTTCATCAACTTCAAACTAAACTTGGATCCTTTCGTCTCTGGGTAGCACTTGCTCTCCTCCAGCTGAGGTGGGTGATTGGATTGAGACTATCACATCCAACGCCACTCAGAGCTAGTAATATGGGTGGGATAATGGAATAGCCCGACTTGTTGGAAAATGTAACTACTTTGCACATCATTGTAAATTGTTTTCCAGGCTATCCTGGCCTCCCTTCAGCCCTGAAAACATTCAGATGTGAAAAGGAAAAAAAAAAAAAAAGATGCTTCTTGAATACTTATCCATGAAAGTACATGAGATTGCTTTAGACTTCTCTCAAACACTCAGACTATCCACACATGGAAATTATTACCTACCCCACTTGTGTAAATGCTGGTAGATGTTGTCATGCCAGCACTGCTGTCTGCTAGTAAAATGCTTTCTTCTGTGCGAAGGAGTGACAGCCCAATACTCTTCACCATCGTTTTTGGGAACATTCTTTCAACTGAAGAACGAGTCTTTCCTAAGTACATTATGATGATTTGATGTCTCCTCTCTAATTTAAAGTAGTCTTAGATTTTGAAGCTGGATTATGTTCATGCATAATTACTTTCACATTGCCGCGAGGGGCCGAACTTTGGGACGGACCTAGCTTGAGAAGGCTGGGTCTTAGGTGTATCTGGGAAGAGTTTTAAACAAGTCAGCTGCCTTTGCATTTATCAAAGTCTGTCCCAATCCTCCTGGCTTCAAGGTCGAACTTAAATATCACCTTCTTTAAGAAGTTACGCTGGGGTCATTTAGTGCAAATGATCACTCTCCCTTCACAGAGAAAAAGGACAAGAAAGGCTATTTTTTTTTAGCAGCCACTGTGTTGGATTGTCATGTATCTCATCTAATCTTGACAAAAGTCCTCTGTGAGGTGAGTGCTGTTGTCCCGGTTTAGCCCAGGGAAAGGATCTGACGTATCCATGGGCCCACAGCCAGGAGGTAGAAGTGTCAGGGTGTGAATTCAGGTCTGTGAGACAGAACTCTTTCCACCATGCCACATGACTTCTTAGGACGTTCAGAGTACTTAGAGCCAGATATACATTCTTAGCCCTTAGTTAGATACCGTTCATTGGTACTTGCTGTTGTTTCATATGGGGGTTTTCTGTTCCCAGCAATGTTGGAATGTCCTTGAAGGCGGTCCCAGGACACACACAGAAGAGGTGGCCTCTTCCTTTTGGGAGCTTGGCACAGAGTTACAGACATGAGAAGCAAGATGTTTCCTAACCCATTATTGGGAGTCTGATGGGACTCTACAGAGGGTACTCAGGCGGTTATTAAGGAGGGGATGGTCTCTTGTGCCTATGGAGGTTGGGGTAGGGGTGGATGGGAGCCCAAAAGATTTTGTGGAGAGATGAAAATTCAGCTCTTCAGATGAGCAGTTACTGGTCTGGAATCTGGAAGACTTGAATCAGGGCGAGGCTCAAAAGGGAAAACGTGCCAAGCAAAAAGAAGTTGCCAGGCTAGAAAATGCAGCCAGTTGTGCTGCATGATGGTAAATAGCTCGGGAGGGTTGGATCATGTGTTAAAGGAGAAGAGGGACACCCAGAGAAGAGGCTAGAGGCAGAGGTGGGCAGAGAGACCTGAGTTTCTTGAATACTTACTGAGTTTGAATTTTATTCATCGTGTCTCATGCCATTGAAAGATTGTAAGCAGGAGTACAATTCCATCCAAAACAAAACATCTCTTTCAAGGCCGTACGTGGCAGGGGAATTACTTGGTAGGTATTTGAAGAGTAGACAAGAGGGCAGTTAGGAGACTGTTGGAATTCTCCAGGTGAGAGAAGATGAGGTCCTGGGTTAGGTGAGGAGTGAGGTGAAGGGACGGGAGTCCATGGAGACACACATAGTCTGGTTTTCTTCCGCGGGCGACCTTGGATGCTTCTTATGAGCAGGAGTCATCTCCTACTCAGTTGCTCTTACTACGCAGTCCCAAACACATGAATTCCCTTTTTCATATGCCTGCAATGCTAAGAGTTCGTTTGCTACAACAATAATGAAAAGAATGTAAATGGAGAAGACTACAAAGCATAGGAGTCCTGCCCCAAGATCGGGGGTGAAGTTGAGCCCTCTCTTCTGCCCTCTCTACCCGTGTGGGTAGAATTACTATCTACAGTAGTCGCTATTGGAAGCAGTGATTCATAGATGAGAATAACGTTAGACCTTTTAAGAAGAGCCAGGAGGAGAAAATCAGAAATATTACTAAAGTAATTTTTCTAGCAGGACTCTGGCTATTTATCTTTTCACATAAGTAAAGCTAAACCGTATTAGCAAGTGTTAAGGCAATTTAAGATTCTTAGCTGTGTGTCCTTGAAGACTATAATATTTGTGGGGAGTAGTTCTGCTGTTGTAAATCTATGTTGACAGGTGTAAATTTACACTAATAAATTAATAACACAAGTAAGAAAAACAAACCCCAGCTCCTAGGATGCTGGATTCATGATCGAACTGATGGGATCAAGAAAACACAGATCAAATGCCTTCTGATTGATTTTCCCTCTTGATTAGTGGAAGATTTGTGCAGATGAAATTGTCACACTTGGTATTGTTCTTGCTTGTGTTTTTTACTTTTTAAACATATTCATCACACCTCTCTACTGTTTCTCCATCCAGAGGTCTGCTTTAAAGGTGAGCTAAGAAATTAAACAAATGCGCAGTATTTCTCATGAGCACCACGGAAGAGTTTTCCTTTCCCTCTGTGTGCTGTGACATTTTGAACCTCAGCAAGCTGTTTATCTTCCAGTTTCCAGCTTCTAGGTTTTTTTTTTCCCCTCAAGATCTGTGACAGCTCAGTAAGTGAGCGTTTTCTGGTTTTTGGGTCCTCCAAAAGAAACCACATTTCTTGAATCTTTTTGTAAGGCTGAATTCTATCTTGTTTATCTTTGATCACATCCAGTTCCTAGTAAGCCATCTTGGCACCTAATAGGGGCCACTTAATTTATGCTGGATGAGTAAGGACAAATGTCTGCCCTTCTGGAAAAGGGCACAATTGTTTTCAGGGTGAGATGGGGTGAAAGAAGGAGATGGTAATAAACTAAATTGATATGAATCATGGAGAAATTGGGAAAACGCCCGTCATGACGTGTGATATGTTGAATTTTACGTATGCTGAGTTCGCCAAAAACATGGCCTTGCAAAAGACCGTTTTGGTATGGATCTTAAGGATTTTTGACTTTGTCAGCTCTGAACCAGGAACAACTCTCTTTTAATAATGGTATCCACTTAAAAAATTCAGATGTAGGACAAGTATGTGCTTCTCTCCTAAAAAAGAGAAAGCCTACAGAGCCCTGCAAATTTTTCATGGTGTGTACAGATGGCTCTACCCTGATGGCCCATGTACCTGTCCCATGTGGTTACTTTGATATCACTGCCTCTGCTAGGTGGGCACCCTCAAGCAGCTGGCCTGCTCTGCCTCTGCACACTGACTGGACAGGACCCTCCCTCCTCTCCTCCTGCAGCGTACATGATTGGCGCCATCATGGTTCATCACAGATTCGATGGCTTAAAACAACACTTGCAGTGTGTGGGTCAAAGTGTGTCTGGGCTCAACTAGGTCTTACACTCAGGATGTCCCAAAGCCAAAATCAGGGTGTTGGCCAGCCAGGGCTCTTATCTGGAGGCTCTGGTAAAGAATCCATTTCCAAGCCCATGTGATTGTCCACAGAATCAGTTATTGGCAGTTGTAGGACTGAGATTCTTGTTTCCTTACTGGCTGTCAGCTAGGGTCCACTCTCTGCTCCCAGGCCCCCTGCATTCTTTCCCATGCCCCCGCCCCCCCCCCCATTAGAGAGTCTGTCTAACACACTTCTCCCAAAAAGGGAAAGCTGTGCCGCATGGAGGCCGGTCAGTCCTCTGTGGAATATATCTGTAGCCAACAGTCGATTAAACAAGCCCGTCACTTTGCATATAACCGCAATGAGTTTGCTTTACGTCTACTTTAGATCGTAGTTTCTGAAATCTAGATGGTCTGTGTGATTACTAGCAAAAGAAGCCAGGTAGCCGGCCATTAGGACGTTTCATGGGCATGTAAGTACTTACCCTTACAGATGGTAAGGGTACATATGATACCAGGGAACAGACGGTATCAGTTCTTCCCAGGGTTACTCAGCCACATTACTGAGGCACCCATTACGGGTGGCACCAGACGTCATGTAAGTGCCTTTGAAAATAGCAGAGCATGGTGCAGCATTGAATGAGAAAATGAATGCAGATAATTGTGAAATCCCAGGCAGTATGATGATGTAGTGGAAGTTACCACTCTTTCAGATTTTCCTTTTTCTTCCCCCTTCCAAGCCTGGACAGGTCTGCAGGAACGATTTACGGGTCATGAAGGACTCTCACTGAGTGTCTGCCACCATTACTAGCTTCCGGGTAATTTGCAAGAGAAGCTATTTACTTTCAGTAACTTATTCAATAAGGGATTTCAATTACCCAACAAATTTAATAGAATCTTCCGAATTGTGGGAAGTACAGATTAAGCTTTGTAAATTATACCATCAGTCCTAAAGTTGCAAAGTAAGAAAAGATTTGAAGCTGTGGCTTCTGAACAGCATGTTATCTTGATGCTATAAAAAACCATTGACGTCAAAAGCAATGCCAGGGAATCTTTAAGCTTTAAAATGGGAAGGGCACATATCCTCAAAACGTACATCATCTTTGTTGACATCATCTGAGGTTATGACCATCGGTGAGATACCGTGTTCTGCACACATTTCTGGGTCTTTAACATGAGGCTGATGGAATCTTCCCTGTATTTTCCCCTTTGAGACCCCTTGAAAAAGCGAAGCTGATTGGTGCCTATTTCATGAACTCCTTTGTAGGGTGCCTTTAAAACACTGCTCTGATTTAGCTACAAATCGATTGCATTCCTGAGTTTGGGAAATCAAATTTTAACATAAACTTGCAAATGGCTCTGGTGCTTCACCCCTAATTCATATTCCAGCAACCTTCACTGAGGCAGGAAGCAGAGTCAGGCTGTTGCCATGAAGATCGTTTCAAGAGCTCAGAAATCCTCCAGGGATCCCTTTATCACTGCTTTTCAAAGAGGCCTTTATTCCTCCCTTCTCCTGTTTCCTGCAAAGGGAATTGTGTCCAATACTCGGGGACATGGTGAAGCCAAAAAGGACCCGAAGATTCCTCCAGGGCTATGATCTTCTGAATTGTGAAATCTGCCATTCTGATCACTGGCCTTTCTTCCCACACTACCACACTGGAATCAGTGCTACAGTTCTGTAAAACTTTACCGTATAATAAACCTGCATTTTCATTTTTAAAGGACCGAGCTCCCACGTCAGTTGGCTCTTGTTTTTCTTTAAGTCTTTCTGTGTAAAGGTCCATCAAATTCTCATAAAAGTAACTTTTTGGACTATGTTATCTATTCGAAGGTCATTTTACTTTACTTTTATTTTATTTTATTTCATTTCATTTTATTTTTTAATTCCAGTGTAGTTAACATACAGTGTTATATTGGTTTCAGGTATACAATATAGTGATTCAGCATTTCTATTCATGACTTAGCGCTCATCATAATAAGTGAGTGTACTCTTTTTTTTTTTTAAAGATTTTTTTTTTATTTATTCATTTAACAGAGAGAGAACACAAGCAGGCAGAGAGGCAGGCAGAGGCAAAGAGAGGAGCAGGCTCCCTGCGGAGCAAGGAGCCCGATGTGGGACTTGATCCCAAGACGCCGGGACCATGACCTGAGCCAAAGGCAGCCGCTCCACCAACTGAGCCACCCAGGCATCCCGTGAGTGTACTCTTCATCCCATCATCTATTTCCCCCATCCTCCCACCCACCTCCCCTCTGCTAACCATCAGATTGTACTCTCCAGTTAAGAGTCTGTTTCTTGATTAGTCTCTCTCTCTCTACTTGATCTTAATTGACGTACATTTTTCTTATAACTGGGCACCAAAAAGTGTCTTACTCTAAGTTAGTAAAGTGGACTTTTATTTCAAGTATGTTATACATAACTTTTTTTTTCTCTGAAAGGTATAGGGGCCAGAGATGAATTGGTAAAAAAAAAAATAAATAGTAAAAAAAAAATTATAGTACTAATTACAGATATGAATGTAGATCTGGAGTTAATACGTGGATTTAATGTATTTTCAGTAAGGTTAGGACTAAAAATTACATCGTGTATTTCATCTTATTTGAGGTATCTGGGAATTGGCCGTCTTCCTTTTGAAAGGGAAAATAGGAGCTTTTCAACTTCACAACATTCTGAGGGAAACATCCCTGTCCTATTTTACAGGGGACATGGAGAAAAAGAAAATAAGGTAGATTTTTTTAAAAAGCCTAAAAAGAGGTAGGCATTGGCAATCATATTCGGATCCCATCCAGTAGATCATACGATTTTCTTCTGAAAACATAGTAACTTTGGTCTGTACGTGCATTATCCAGTTAGGGTGTGAGAGGGTCGCCTGTGTGGGTCAGTGTGTTAAGTGACTGACTCTTGATTTTGACTCAGGTCATGGTCCTCAGGGTCATGGGATCAAGCCCTGCATTGGGCTCTGCATTCAGCTGGGAGTGGGCTTGAGCTTCTCTCTCTCCCTTGGCCCCTCCGCACCCCACCCAGTGCTTTAGCAGCACACACACTCTCTTTCAAATAGATAAAGAAATCCTAAACAACAACAACTACAAAAGCCTAGAGTGTGAGTATGTGCTGAGGAACGTGGATGTTACCTGTCTATTAAAAGTGTATGAACGCACAGAACAGACTGAATCTGTATTCTTAAAGTAGCTACTGTTCTTACTTGATGGGAAGTAGTTAAATCGTTTAAAATGTAGTATCAATGTGTATTTTATATCTCTCTCTCTATACAGATAAAGTAATGTATGTGTATGTGTGTGTGCTATATATATAGTGGGATAAAAGCTAAATCTGTATTTATTTTTAAGATAGAACACTAGACAGAACAAAGAGAGTTTATGGGGAAGCAAGTCTGACCCATGACGTATGTATATATTGTCTTCTGAAATAGGGCTTTTTCAGTGGCAAAACTGGAGAACGCTCATCTGCATAATGGGGAAATTAGTGTTTGGACAATAAACTGATGTGTTCTTTTATGGTCTAAAGCAGAAGCTAATACTTGGCTTCAGGTATTTAGAAGTACTGCACAGATCCAGGCTTACAATAAGATTACCATTTTCCCATTTTCAATTACTCGAGGATACAAAACCAAGACAAATAAATACCACTATTGAGGATATGCCATATTCAAGCCAGAACTGTATGTAGTGAAGTGGCCAGGATGAGATGCTCGTGACCGTGGTTAGGGAAGGCCCTGGCCAAGCAGGAAAGGTCTACCCAGGTGGATGGATTCTAATGTGCATTACATATTAAACATGACTAGTGGGTACAAGTGGGTTCTTAATAAGTCAGAAGCCTCCAGCTGGTCTAAAAGAACATATTGACAGGCTGATGGAACAAAGTAATGAAATGTCCAGAAGGAAGTGTTTGGAGAACAGGAAGGAAGTCTGATTGCAGGGAGGAAAACCGAGTCTTGGGAGTTGGAGAAGTGACTGGCAAGACTTCTAGTTTAGAGGAATTGAGGAACAGGGCCTACCACAACCCGAGATTGAGTATGTGGGAACCCACCATGGGTCAAGCCTATTTATGGTTCTCAAGAACCTACATAGTTGACTGGGGACATGGTGAAGCTGACAGCAGGGATGCTTTAATGCTGATGTCTCACCACTGACCTGAGTGGCTCATGACTGTCAGCCTGTCTCAGAAGGGGCCAATTCCAGATTTCTGAATAGAGAAGAAAATGAAGACGATGATGGTCCATATAGCCTCATATAGAGAGTAAATAAAGTCACTGGCACTTCTCCAATTGTTTTGCAGGTACAAAAATCATTTAATTTTCTGTTTGTGCCTTGAATGAATATGCCACCTATTTAGTGGCATAAACACAATAAACACATTCAAATTCAATGTCAATACATACTTTAATGTTTTAATCAATGTGTGTACTAAATAATTTGAGTTTGCAAAGAAATTATGGAGACTGAATCCAACCTTAAGCTCGACAGGAAATTAATTTCTGGATAAGAGATACTAGTGCATTTTGCTATGACGTATACTCAGATTTAGAATAACATCACTGTATTTTTCAAACCAATCTGGGGATATGAAACTAAATCTAGTTAGAATGAGGATATTAAATTAAAAACAAGTTTGTTAGAACAGAAGTGAGAGCTTCCACATAGAACCGTGGGATGAAGCACAGCCATAAGTGGCCTGCACGGACAAAAAGACCAGCCTCAATGCAGGGAGAATTGGAGAGTCTGGTCCAGAAAGACAGAAGGAACAGCCAGGAGGAGCCGTGGGGAAACAAGGCCCGCTGACAGCTCTCTTTCGAGCTCCACTGATGGTGGCCATGCACTTGCTTATGCTAAATATGAGCTTTGTGTGGAAATCAGGACCAGAACTCCCCCTTTCTCTGCCCCTGCACTTGCTGACCTCTTCTGGCAATGGCTGCTTGGAACCTGGCCTCTGGCAGCTGATGATCTCAAGTATCCAGACCTGTCACGTTGCTCTCCAGGAGAGGCTTCAGGCTGTCATCATGTATTAGGCGGCCCCCGGCTGACGCAGGAGGCCTTTCAGGGAGGGCCCCCCTCTCTCAAGCTCCTGAACTGCATCTTTTGATAGGAGTTGAGATAAGAAACAGTTCAGAATCCACAGTGAGGCACTGAGGCACACTCCTGCCCACTTGGCCTAATTTGTTAAGTCACTCTTTTGCAGGTTGGGCAACGTTGACTTAGTTTTGACAGTGTCAAGACTTGAGATGTAACCATTGCTTTTTTTTTTTTCCCCAAAGAACTGTTCTACCAGTCATTGAAACTGAGCAGCTGAGTAGTACACACATTGATTCTTTCCCTCTTCATCACTGCCAATGAAATGAAAAGACCAAGGATTTAAGGACACTGTCAGAAATGAATCTTAATTCCTCTGGACCCAGTTCACGCCCATTCCATTTTTGAGCAGAAGAACGTCAGGCCCTGCTTCTGGGGTGCTTCTCTTGTCACAGATAGGGAGACAGGACCATGTCCTTACCAGAAACTGAGACAAAATTGACCTCAGTATGTGGCAGTTCCACAATTTTCTCCCAATCTTTTCTTGTTCTTAAACTGCTACTGATCTGTGCCTCTGTTGTAATAACTAGGATTTGACCGTGTTAACTGTTTTGACGAAATCATTTATCTGCCCTGCTTTTCTGAGTGCCCTGTCTTTGTTTCCTGACCAGGTATACACTCCTTTTGGTAGTCAAGGTCCAGCATGCTCATGTACATGTGTTTATTTATGGCTACCCCTTAGTTGTTTTGCTTGCTTTGGTCATCACAGCCCACGTCTCTCCAGGAGCTGTGCCTTCCCCACTTGCAGGAATGGAATATGTGACCGAGTTTTAAGTCACTCATGCTTCATAGGTTCTTCTCATTGGTTCCAAGCTAGGCATGAGCCTCAAGCAGGTTCTTTCAGAGCTAGAAGGAGAGCGTTTCGGCAGACTTACCCAGGCAACGTCTGCTCTAATTTTTGCTCGAGTCTTACGCTAAGGTCCTGAGCTGTAAGGTGGGCCAAAGGTCTGAAGCTGCAACAATCACTTATGGGCCACTGAGGGTTTCTGTGTTAAAAAAAAAAAAATGAAGCTAATGAGCAGGGCACAGCTAAGTAGAGGTGACAGATGGAACATATCTGGTGACATCATCTGAATCCTTTTAAGCAGCTGTCTCTTAAGCCAATTCTGAATCACTTTATTCTTTACTTTGCTTGAACAAGTTTGTACTGGATTTTCTGTAGCCTCTTTTTTTTTTTTTTTTTTAATTTTAAGTGAGAGTTTCAGGGGTGGGCTTGGCTGCTTGCCAACAGCCTTCTTGATATCATCTGTGGCATACATGGATGACCCTCTCCATCTACCTTCCTACTTTCTGTGCTAGGCTTACCCTCTGTTGGGACATGCCAATATTTTATATTCAATCCTGATACTCTTTTATGGTCTGGATGAAATTCCAAGATATAGCAACTGTGTTTTCCCACTTGAGTATTTTAGGAAAGCTTAATGACTCAAACCATCTCTTCACTAATTGAAAGTGGGGAGGCTTCAAGGAACTTCACAGAATTGACCCACGGATATATGAATATATTAAGATCCTTGGCTCATTAATTTTTTCTTTCTTGTTGTGGACATTGTTATATTATTTTACTTTCTTTGATAGTGACCCTTGTGACATTTTACCTGGCTGGCAGGTAACGGAGTTAATTGCCCTTAAAGGGAAGAGAAGAGGAAAGAGAAGATAGATTTTATTGTATAATGGGATCAGAATAGCAGGGAAGGCAAAGAAGCAGTTAGAGGCAAGGCAGCCTCATGGTTCTTACTACCTTGCATCTCATGGTTTTCTGAGAAGCTAAAGATGACTAGAGGAGTGGGCAGCCCCTCAAGTGCATATTGAGATCAGCAAACTCTTAAGACTTAAGTCATACAATGAACAGATACAGGCCTAGGGATCTTCTTCTATACACAGACCATGGAATGGGTGAGAATGGAGGTTGGTTCTGGGGAGTATATGGAAACCCAACCTGTGTTCCAAACTCAAGGCCAACCTTATGCTTTTTAGGAATACTGAAAAGTTCTTCTTCTACTCATGTGGGATCTAGTACCTCTTGTAGTTATCCTCTTTTAATTTTAATTTTCTCCCCAAACTCTTCTTTTTTATGGCTCATTGTGGGCTGAGGGGATACAGATGCCTTGTGGGCCTAAACAAAATAAAACGTAAGTCCTCCACAGCAAATTGAGAAGCAGCTAAAGTCCTCTCCATTCCTTGGCCTTCTCCCCTTATTTGTTTCCAGCTCTCCTTCTCTTTTCCTTCTGCTAAGATCCTCCCCCTCCTTTGTGATTCTGATCCATTATGTGAAACATTTTAGCCTTGGTGCTAAGAAAGTAGCTAGGAAAAAAGCCTGCAATATGAGGGGCAAAGTGGTTCCTGGGTTAAGAGGGGTGACAAAGGCTTGATGCTCTTAGTTTGGAAACTCTTGATAGATGAGGTAAAATATAAATAGTTCTGAAAACAAGTGTCATTGTGATTTAAATAGAGAAAATGTAAGGATTGCTGGGAAGGTACGTCAGCTGGACAAGGGAGTCCACCTTTGTCAGTTTTGTAGTCAGGCAGATGGAAAAGGGGCAGAAGAGGGGAAGAGAAGCTTTCCCCCAGTTGAGTTGATTTCCCTTAGACTATTTACCCAGAATACACATGCAAAGCTTGGCTTGTCCCATTGACCAGAGCTTAGTCACATGATCATATCTACCTGCAAGAGTGCTGGGAAATGTAGTCTTTTAGGTGGTCACAGTGATTTCTACTCCTCACCCCCGCCAACAACTGCCCAAGTGAAATCTGGGTTTTATAACTAAGGGAGGATGAGAAAATGGCTCTTAGATAGCAACTTGTAGTCTCTGCTTTGAAAATCCTTGAAATCCATTATTGTTTCTTTAGAAGATATGCTAAGTTGTTAGAAATTTTGTAGACTTATAAGAAATATGGGTGCTCTTACTTTCAATATATGAATTGGTTAGGGAGAGTCTTATTAAGAATACTTGCTTTAAATACAATGACCTACAATTTCTGAGAAGGGGTTTATATTATTTGATTGTGAATGAAGTAGAGAAGGAGGTAAAAACAGGATTTTAAAGTCTTTGGGGCTTAGATATGATAAAAGTGGTCAAACAGAAGTTACAAAGGAATGGACAGCCCACAATAAGAGATGAATTTATTTAAAATTTTGAGTTTGAGGTAGATTTCAAATGTTATGCTTATGGTTCTGGACTAAGGGGGAGAAAGCCTGAAATCAATCGTGGGCTGGAATTATAGAAGTAAAACTAATGCAGTTTAGCGCTCACCCTGGCCATCTGGTTGAGAAGCAGGCCATGTAAGGCCAGTTGGTAAAGGGGAGCACTTTTTTTTTTTTTTTTAAGATTTTTATTTATTCATTTAACAGAGAGAGAACACAAGCAGGCAGAGAGGCAGGCAGAAGCAGAGAGAGGAGCAGGCTCCCTGCGGAGCAAGGAGCCCGATGCGGGACTCGATCCCAAGACGCCGGGATCATGACCTGAGCCAAAGGCAGTTGCCCAACCAACTGCGCCACCCAGGCGTCCCAAGGGGAGCACTTTTAATACAGTAGGGGACATTAGAAGTTGTAGGGAATAATTTGGAGGGGCGACTACCTCTTGTCTGCAGCCAATTATTGCCATCACAGAAATTAGGCTTGTATCTTCTACTTTTCCCGAGAAGATAGAAATCTAGAATTTTACTAAAGCTTCCACATTTAAAAATCACTGTGCAAGCCAAGCATGTATGTCTAAAACCTGGATTTGTCCAAACGAGTACCAGTTTGTAACTTTGGGTCTAGTTCAATATCTTTAGTTTACTGAGAGTGAGAGAGATCTAGTGACTTGCTCAGGGTCACATAGCTAATTAATCATAGCGCTGGGACAAGCACCCTGCCCCTCAACTCCCACGTGTCTTCCTCCTGCACCATATTCAGCGTACCTTCCGGATAGAGCTAAGACAGTTATGTGAAACTGTCTAGTGGAAAGACATGATTAGGGGAATTAGGCATTCCACACAAGATCTACGGTTAACCCTCTAAGTGCCTGACATAGTGCCAAGCATTCAGGGGGCCTGTGTAAATTGTTCAAATCATGCAAGTTAATGAATAAAATAGAGGGAAGGGAAAAGAAGCAGAAGAATCATTATCAAACCTTGGGGAGCCCCCATAATTAACAATGGAAGCAAGATAATGAATTAGGAAAGAAGGCATCCAAGGAGCAGTCAGAAGCAGCCAAGATTGCTTTGAGAATCTCTTGCCTTTACCTTTGCCCTAATTACAGCTTTAGGCTGTAAATGTTTTAATTTGAGGATAATTTCCAGCTCTTTAATAAATTTCTTTCCAATTATACTGCTGTCTTAAACTTATAGTCTCTTAAGAAAATGTGGTCTTCAGAGGACCTTTCTTTTCCCCTTAGTAGAAATTAGATAGATTGATTAATTTTGGCTTAACTTTCTAAAAATGTTCAGCTGTATGTTGAGATTATCCCACCATTAATGGTTAAGTGTCTCCAGAATAAGTAATAGTTGTCATTAAAAAAATGAGTATCACCAGAAGAAATGTCCTTTGCAAATCCCCTTTTTGGTATAAATTTGTCCTTCTGCATGACCGAAATTTGTTGAATTACCTCAATGCCATAGATCACAGAGTAATAATTTTTGAAGTGATCGATTCTCCTTTAGGTTTTAATGTGCAGAGTGGAATGCATTTTAAGGCACTGTTTAAAATTCTGAGAAGTGTCTGCAAACTGGAATTTTTGATTTAGTGCTCATGTTCGAATCTTGACTAGTGAACACAATAGAAAGACCTTGGGGGATCTGGTGGATCACTGAGGCAGTTTATCTCAGAACTAACTGCTTTTGCAGTGGATTTTGCTTACAGTAGTAACAGCCTATATTTATAATTTGTCCCCTTGGCAATTATCTCAACAGAACTGAAACACCTACAAGGTCAATGGTGCTGGACTAAGGTCACATACTGGTAACGCTTGTGTGTTTAATTGGATTTATCATTATAACACTCCAACTTAACAGTGCTGAAAGGAGCTGGAATGTGGTCATTAAAAAGAGGAAAAAAAAAGTCTGTTAATCATCTGATGTTTACCCATTCCCTTGTGTTTTTTAGTCTTCTCTTTTTAGTTCCAAGGCACTTGTAGAATACCTACAGATCTCAACAAGAAAATGGATTTTCTCTGCTCTCATCTGAAGCTGCTGTGACCACAAAACTAATAAATCACTAAAAGATCTCATTGCCCATAAAGAATGCCCACTAGGGCAGATCCAGTATCTTATCTCTCCATCCAGATGGTCCTTGTTGCTAAATACACAGAGCCCAATTTTACAGTCTTTACTCAACTGGGGTTTCCACTGTTTTCACTGGGGTGGAGAAAGTCATATGAAACATTCATAAATAATGTGAAATGGGCTATATTTTTGCCACTTGCATTTGTTGTCATCTGGGATCCATTGAAATTCTTTTGGGTCAGCTGAACACAGTTCCATGTTGCCAGTCTGGTGGATGAAGGAGCGAAAGCTTGACACCATCCACTTGGACAGGAGTTTCTGACATTGCAAGGGCAGAGATTATGGAGATAAAGGATATTCTTGATCATAGATTTTTGAAAGCAACTCTAACACTCTCACAGTGGACCAAAAGAGGCCTTTCCCATCCCTGTGAGTGCTGAGAAATGAGACATATATTTGAGATGCAGCAAGAAGGATTTTGGGTTCTTAACGTCTGTGGTGTCACATACTCCTTTGATAACGAGATGAAAACATTTCCCCTGAAAAAATATCCGTAAAGGCACATCCAGAGAATTTTGCAAACTTTTGGACTTATTAAAACCTGAGAGCATTTATTCCCTAAACATTTCTTTGGATTGTTTAGGCCCTGGAACCCAGATTAGGAATCCCTGCAACTCTGAGGATGATTATGGAAACTTGCCTTGATGTCTGCATAAGCTGGGTTTCCCCAGCTACTCTTACCTAATCTTATATATGGGGAGATATTAATAGTAATAACCAGTGTTGTGTGCCTTTTGTGTCTGTCTGCCAATACAGGAACTCTATCTCCTGCAAAATCCTTTCCGCTCTCTCAAGTAATTATATCTGAAAGTCCTCGAGGTGTTTCAGCTGGGTTCATAAATAAGTCACATGGTGTTGATGCCTTTGCTGGACACTGATGTCCTCTCTGTTGGATGCTGAGTGCTGCCCCATCTGTCAGGCACTGATGCTCAGCATACACATCATTGCCCCTTCTGCCAGAGCCCATGGTGTTCACCATCCGCTGATGCATTAGAGTCCTTGAGGGCCCAGGGATGCTATGTCTTCTGCAGAATTTCAGTGATTCCAGGCCCTGTGTCATGGAGAATGCTATACTCCCTTCTGTGTACCTCTTACTATAGTTAGGTGATTTCTAATGAATTCTGATTTGAGGGTCTTTAGCAAGATATATCTTTAGCTTTTATTTCCAGTTCCCTCCTTCTTGGGGTGAGGGGAAAAGTCAAGTGGCCCAGGGTTATACTCAGAATCCTTAAACCTCTCCCATGATTATAGTTTGTCTCTGGTCCAGAGGTGTTTGCTTGGCTCCCTCCCCCTTTGGGAGCGCCTCATGCAAATGCCTTGCTAAGGGCCTGCCCACCCTTTTATCTCACAGGCTCAGAATTACCACTCAGCAAGGAATGGACCCAGCACTGATTTAAACTAGGAAGTTCAAGAACATCAGTATTTAAGGAAAATACAGACAAAAGTGTGACTTTTGGGGCTTAGGCATAGTATTTTGGGGAGCTTTTTCAGACCTCTCTGATGGCCTTCCACAGTCAAACTCTTTGTAATTCTGCTTTGTTCTACATCTGAGCTAGTGCAGGTGCTGCGAAAATGGCATTAAGAAAACTCTAGGCTCTTACTGGAAACAAGCAACTTCTTTATTGTAAATAACTCCGTACAGCATCTGTAATAAGTTAGAATCAGAATGCTCTTTCTGTCATGATTCCATGTTTTTATACAACTCATATACCTCAAGCTCCACAGGAGTCAATAAAATATGATTCGGAAATAATACTGAATTTTAAAGCTTAGTATGCAGTGTATGGAAAAAAATGCCTCATCATTTTTCTTGCTGTCTTTTGAAGGCATAGGCATAGATAGATTCATCACACCGTTGGAAGCACATTTTTGAAAATGCCATTATCTCCATCACTTATAGATTTGTTACAATTAATGCCAGTGGCTCTTGCTGTACCATTGTACTCTTCACTCAGACCCTTAATCCTCTCTTTGACACTCCAGACTGTGTTCACCCATCTCAGTGTGGCTCTGTCCCCAGGATTCTATATATTCTCACCTTCAACTTCCTGCCATATATCATCACTTTCAACTTCCCCCCCTGGCCATCCTTAGAGCAAAAAAAAAAAAAAAAAAAGAAATTTCCAAATCAATCTTTATCCATATATGGCTTATGAACTTTCCCTCCATGTCTGTTGCATTTTCTCTCATATACTATAATATTTTTTAAAAGATTTTATTTATTTATTTTACAGAGAGAGAGGGGGGGAGACAGAGCACAAGCAGGGGAGTGGCAGGCAGAGGGAGAGGGAGAAGCAGACGTTTCCACTGAGCAGGGAGCCTGAAGTGGGACTTGATCCCAGGACCCTGGGGTCATGACCTGAGGTGAAGGCAGATGCCCAACCGACTGAACCACCCTCATGCACCATAAACTATAATATTTAAGACATATGTGTATATATGCTTGTGTATATGTTTGTATATATGTGATATTTTGAGGGAATCTTTTTTTTTTTTAAGAT
Source organism: Nasua narica (assembly GCA_028533885.1). Lineage (NCBI taxonomy): Eukaryota > Metazoa > Chordata > Mammalia > Carnivora > Procyonidae > Nasua > Nasua narica. Next base: position 11,978,849 of record CM052809.1, on the reverse strand, counting down.
TTTATTATTTGTGAGTTTGAGAGAGAGTGAAATAGAGGGAGCCCAAGCCAGGGGGAGGGTGAGAGGGGGAAGCAAACTGCCCGCTGAGCAGGGAGCCCAATGCAGGGCTCTATCCCAGGACCCTGGAATCATAACCCGAGACGAGGCAGACGCTTAACTGACTGAGCTACCTCCAGGTCCCCTTGAGGGAATATTAGAATTGGAATGTATGAGGTCAAGTTGGATATGAAAGTAAAATGGAACTTTGTCTTTCCTGCGAGTGATATAATTGCCTCGTGGGAGGCTTATCTCACTGGGTTTAGGTATAGGATGTGGTAGAGGGTCGTGGAACAGGAGAATTGTGAAGTTGCAAAATGGTTCTGTGACTTCTTGAAAGATCCCTTTTGTCTGGCATTCTCTTGCAGGTTGATGCTCAGTTCTTACGCTTTCTCTCCCTCCTAGGCTCCTTTCTCAGGTGGCACGCTGCCACGTGGAGGGGGGCCTCATGTCATCTCGTGGTGCGGGGGCAGGGACCCTCCCGGTCTGCCAGGCATCCTCCAGATCCTCTCTGTTCTGACTGGTCTGGAGTGCTCTGAGGCACATCTGATCCCACCTGGACTCTTGGACATGTGTGCTGTCACTGATTGCTGGAGCCTGTGACCCTGGCCATTTTCTTTTGATGCAGAAATCCCCCCCCATGCTCTAGCATGTGTGGACTCCGTGCCTCTGCCAGTCCCGCAGTTCTCGTGGGGCTTCTGCACCTCTGCATGTGCTCCGCCAGACACGCAGCACTCCGTGAGCCCCTGAAGCCATGAGGAGGGGGGAGGAAGGCCAGCAGAAGAAGCTTAGACTCACCTGCCTTGCCCGCTCCGCTGGCCAGGGCTACCTCACTTCTGCGCATGGCAGATGGAGTGTTGAGGCTACTCCTGGAAGGTTGCAGGTTTTCCAGGCTCCCCGCCCTGTGGAGGCCAACCATGTGTTATCCTCACTTCACTGTCTTCTAGAATTCGTGCTTAGGGCTGGAAGTAGGACATTTATGTCTGGCTGCCTCTTCCTCCTTGCCTCCTCTTTCTCTTCCTCCTCCTCTACTTTCCTTCTGCCACTGAGGTCTTCTCTTCGTTTCAGTCAGGAAGGAACTTTCTCTGGGCTCATGATGGCAATCGTGTTTCAAGGTGGTGGTGAATAGAGGGAGAGAAGTTGAAAACACATCATTTAAAAGATTTCAAAATAGCATCCCTGAAAATAAAATTATATGCTATCTGTAAGTAGTGTTTCCTCAAACTACCTATTATCCTCGAAGACAAATGAGGATCGTATGAATGGTAATAAATACTGTTGTTTTGGGTCTCATCTTTATCTTTTATTTGAGGACTCTAGTCCCACTTGAAATTTTCCACATTTATGGCTAGGATTCTTACAGATTTCTCCAGGTAGTGCGAGTGTAAGACTAATCCTTTTTTGTGGCCTCTGTTCTCTGGGCAGCCCTGTAAGTCCCTTCCATGTGCATCCAGCATTGACAGTGAGGTGGATGGTGCTTAGGCCAAGGGCACTATCTTCAGTTATCTGCAAACGGAGTACCCTCTGCTGCTCTGGGAAGGCTTGGTGCAGGGTCCCTGGGGAACCTGAATTACGAGGTCACGCTGCTGCCCTGGGAGGGCCAACTTCTTGAAGTTTCTCAAGGAATTTTTGAAGCTCCAAAACTTACTCACTATTAACTTGCTGCTCTTAGGGGATCTGAGAGGGTGCCTGGGTGACTCAGTTGGTTAAGCATCTGCCTTTGGGTCAGGTTGTGATCCCAGGGTCTTGTGGTCCAGCCCCACATCGGGCTCCCTGCTCAGCAGCTTCTCCCTCTCCCTCTGCGCTCTCTCTCAAGTAAATAAATAAAAAAGTCTTTAAAAAAATAAATTAGGCTATGACAGAGCAAAGTAAATCTAATCTTGTCGCTTCTCTTTCAGTGACTGGGGCGTTACTATTGGGTAAAGCCTGTAATCCTTAGTTCCTCTTTTGGGATACTTTTTGTGTGTTTGGGAGTTTGTCTCTAGGACTTTCTTAATTTCTTATGCAAATGCTTAATTTGTAGGCTTTTCCAACCAGTTTTCCTGACACTATATCACTGTAGTAGTAAAATTTATACTTAATCTGTGGCTCCTACCTCCACATATAATTTAAATAAATTACAGATTTACAACTTTCTGTTTAAATCTGTAAATGTTCCAAGTAATCCCTTGTAAATTTTTCAGTCTCTTCTTTGCCGGGTTGCCAAATAGTTTCAACAAATTCAAGAAACCCTTGAAATGCTTGAATCTTGTCCCCACTCCCCGCATTCCATAATACTAATGGAAGTAATTGATTAATGGATCTCCACGTGCCTGAGCCTTTTTTTAGATAAAGGCTTATTTGTCTTTCAGGTCTGTCTCCTCCTCCTACTCTCTCCAAAGATGGTATCTTCTGTCTCCTTCCTTGTATTGGTTTGTATGACTTTTTGAAAAGCCTTTTGCTTTCAAATTGGTGGAAAATAAATTAAATGCAGTGAGAGGGAATGAAACGGCCCCCTCCTCCCTCATTAGGATCATAAATGGTCTATTGGGAGATTGTGCCATCCATTCTGGTTGTCTCAGGCATTCTCAGCTAACATGCGGGCCTCTGGTAATAAAAGGAGAACAAGTAGGAGTCAGATGTTCCTTTAGCAAAATGAGATCGGTTATTTTTCCAAAGTTCTCAAGAAGCAGCTCTAAAATCATCTTAGCATGTTTCCTTCATGTGAGACCAGTAAACTGAGCCTCCCTAGGGTAATTAATCCATTAATTACCTGATAATTAATTAATTCGTACTGCAATGAGATGAGCTTGCCCGTAGTCATGGAGAAACTCAGCACCAGGCTTCTGTGGAAATAAATGAAGAACAACCGAATGAGCATGAGCAAAAGTAATTTATTCAGAGCTTGCAAGGAGTTAGTGACCGTCACTTTTGTTTTGTTTGTCACAGGCAGGCAGAGGACTGGGAAGGCTTTATGGTGGAAAAAAAGAAGACTTCAGATGTGCCTAGCGTGGAGTCTGTTGGCATGAGGAAGGCACAGGTGGGTTCACCGGAAGCCAAGAAGTTCGTGGTACATATTTGTGAAGGCTACATATTTGGCTTTCTCTGGTTGGCCTTAAGTTGGAAGTGGGACGAATATTTTTAAAACTCATCAGTTATTAATCAGGTTTGGGCTGTTTGGCTCTGTGTTGCGTGGGTTATTTTTGCCTTCCTAGGTTGCTTGCTAGAGAGAGTGGTCTAACTTCTTACTGGTCTGGCTTAGCAGGCTTGCTTCTTGTGCCGGTGACTACAGATAATGCGCTGGCGGTTGCTACAGATGGAGGGTCAGAAATCTGTTTTTTTTTTTTAAGATTTTTTTATTTATTTATTAGAGAGAGCCTGAGAATGAGAGGGGAGAAGGTCAGAGGGAGAAGCAGACTTCCCACAGAGCCGGGAGTCCGATATGGGACTCGATCCCGGGACTCCGGAATCATGACCCGAGCCGAAGGCAGTCGCCCAACCAACTGAGCCACCCAGGTGCCCAGAAATCTGTTTTTATATGTGGTCTGGCCAGTCTATTCGTGTATTCAGTCTTTTACTTTACTCAACCCAAATCAGGCTAGATAATATTTCCCTGTATACGCGTGTAGTACCAAAGCTCATCTACCCTTTTTTTTTTTTTTTTTAAGATTTTATTTATTCATTTAACAGAGAGAGAACACAAGCAGGCAGAGAGGCAGGCAGAGGCAGAGAGAGGAGCAGGCTCCCTGCCGAGCAAGGAGCCTGATACGGGACTCAATCCCAAGACGCTGGGATCATGACCCCAGCCAAAGGCAGTTGCCTAACCAACTGAGCCACCCAGGTGTCCCTCATCTACCCTTCTGAAGCCAACAGGAACCTTAGGCAGAATAAAACCTGTATAATTTCTGGCTGAAGTTGAAGCCATAAGAATTTACAAGAAACAATTGGGAATAGGGGCTTGGCTGTGCTGAAATGATGGAGGGTGGGATTTTCTGGGGGGATAGAGGTAGAACACCAGCCAGGAGACAGTTGCTTATAGGTAGGCCGGGAAGATGAAGGGATTAGTAAGGGAGAAAGCACCCTCTTGGGGCAACCTCCCATGACCTAAGTTCTAACCTTTTGGGTCCTCCTTGAGTTGTGCTGAGAAACTGAGCTAGGAATAGAGCCATAATTCTCAGTCTTTTTCCGATTTGTTTTGTGGCGCTTGTCTGATGCCTCAGTGGAAGAACCGCCATGGGTTCATTGGGACGACGGGCACGTGGTGTTGAAGGACAGTGCCCCGATCAGCTGGTTGGGCCATGAAAAGGGTCAGGGACTCCTCAGCTCCTCACCCATTGAAGACTGGCAGATGGAAAGAGCTACAGGCAAGTGGGCATCATCCTGAGGAGAAGACAGCAAGGCCACGTTCCCTGATCTTGCTTTTAGGTTCCTTGGCGATGCAGGGGGAGGCCCAGAACCATCTGAGCAGTATTAAAACTAACCCCTGGCCCCCAAACAGATAAAACAATCAGAATGAAGCAAAACAAAATCAAAGCTAGCCTAAAGATAGAACCTTCCCAAACTGTGACTCAGCGCTTACTTGAGGGTGGATTATCCATATAACCACGCAGGTAACTAATGCCTATGTGCTGGCTTTAATACAGAAGTTGAAACAAAACAGTGAGCGAGTTTCATTAATTTTTGATGGGTAGGTTTTCTTTGCTAAATATTGTTTTTATGGATCAAAAGATACCTTCCCTTGAGGAAAGTGGTTATAACACCTAAGGCATCAAAATTCTCACAAGTAGATTTTGTAGGATGATCTTTTTCATGGGAAAAACATTCAGATTTGATTTACTTAATCAAAAGAAGATTTCTTAGGATTAGTCTTATCATATTGAAGTCTTTTAGGGTGTAAAACAGTGAATTATAAAAAAGAAACCAGTTTTCAGATATTTGGAGGTTCATGTTTATATTTTCAGTTCTTCTGAAATATAATTATTAACTTATATATTCCTTCCATCATGATATGACTTCAGTTTATATATATGTATCAATATATATTCATACTCACATATATATTTTCATATACTCATATACGTATTCATATATATGTAGGTATGTAGTCATACTGTTTTCTGACTCAAGGAGCTTTGGTACCAGATTAAATAGAGTTTAATTTAGGGGAGCCTGGGTGGCTCAGTTGGTTAAGCGACTGCCTTCGGCTCGGGTCATGATTCCGGAGTCCCGGGATCGAGTCCCGTATCGGACTCCTGGCTCTGCGGGAAGTCTGCTTCTCCCTCTCACCTTCTCCCCTTTCATTCTCAGTCTCTCTTTCTCTAGTAAATAAATTTAAAAAAAAATAGAGTTTAATTTAAAAGATGAATTTGAAAGCAAGAAGAACACAATCCTGTTTTAATAGTACCTTCAAAAAGGGTGCTATTCCACACATCTGTATGGGATATGTCTTTGAGCTCATCAGTGCAAATTTACCACAAATAACACATAAATAGCTTGGGACCCAGGTGTAAGGATCTGTGGTCAGGGCAGGACTTGGAGCTCTAAAGAATTTCACCAGGGAAGGAGAAGACAAAAGTGACCTGGGTGACCTTGGGTGTCTGGGTCCCACAGTAGAAGGCCAGTATCCTCTTACTTAAGTATCTTCTGCCTATGGGGTCAAAACAGTCAGGGCCACACGGCTGACATGAAGCACTGAGTCAAAGAATTACTGACCTAGAGCTCTTTAAATTTTGTTTTTATGATAGTACTGGATCCAGTGTTGGAACAAGATCAAATACACAGGTGAGCACAGAGATCCCAGTTTCAAAGACTAAGGGGGTGTCAGGGCCTGAAGCCACGCAGATCCAAGCAGACGGGACAGTCTGGGGAGAGGACGATGGGTTGAATGGGACATTTGCCTCAGAGGAACCAACTGCCTAAGACAGCAGTAAATGCTAATCAGAGTTTCTGTAAGGAGAGCTCAGGATACCTTGTTTTGAACCAAAGATTTGAGCATCTTCAGAACTGCAGTATTAGTATCTGGGGCTCACGCCCCATGTCCCACGTCCCCAGACATATCCAGTGCACATGTCCACTATTTTCTTACTAAAAACTTTCATTACCGTGCTATGGTATGACCTTGGCAAGAGCATTTCCTTCCACATTCTGGACCTATGCTAGGTGTTGCTAACTGATTGGGAGGCATGGGCATGAGCTTGCACCTCACTCGATCACCCACCAACACCTGTATTTTTATGTGGCCGTCAAGTGAGCACGTCATAATGGCTCTGAATTCCTGTGATCATCACCCACCAGGTAGGCAGCACAAAGGACACACTGTTCTCCTCTCTTATGTCCAGTCCTACCAAGCTAGCTCTCTGATCATTTTGAAGCTCCAGTTTCCTCACCCCCAACACATCATCTCATTTTAATACTGTTCACATCTCTTCTATCAATTCCTAGTCGGTTACTTATTATGTCCGTTTAATTTGCCCTTTGCCATATTCCGACTGGACCAACTGGAATATTTGTCGGGTAACTTGCCCTGTTGCACTTAGATTACTAGGACGATCTAGTCCTGCTGCTAGAAGTATCTTCCTTCCTGATACCACTTTTATGAGGAAATTTCCTGTGTAACGTCTATAATTGTTGTGGGCTCATTTGTACCTGGTATTCTAGATCCCTCACCAGTTTATCCCACTGCCTAGCCTGCTCTGTTTCCCTGCTTCCTTCATCCTGACCCTGCACATGGGTAAAATCTTCTCCTGACTCCATGTCCTATGGTCTGAGATAGTCCGCCTCTGCTCTGCTATTCTGATCCCACCTGCCAGGCCTAGCCCAACCCAACACTCATATTCTCCAAGACATTTTTCCAGTCAAACTCTAGTCCACAGTGATGTTCTCTTTACACCAATTTTCTGTTACAAAAAGCATTGTCGTGGAGCTTCTCCAATTAAAAAAAAAATTTTAGGGGTGCCTGGGTGGCTCAGTGGGTTAAAGCCTCTGCCTTCGGCTCAGGTCATGATCTCAGGGTCCTGGGACGAAGCTCCGCATTGGGCTCTCTGCTCAACAGGGAGCCTGCTTCCCGCCCCCGCCTGCCTCTCTGCCTACTTGTGATCTCTCTGTCAAATAGATAAATAAAATCTTTAAAAAAAATTCATATACAGTCTATGGTACTATTGAGTATAGTCTCTTAAATTAGTATTCATTAAGCCTATTTTCTTCCCCTAGTGGTCAAGTCTTTTTTTTTTTTTTAATAATTTATTTTATTTGGAGAGACTTTCTACATTTTGGGTTGAGATGAGTGGTCAGCATGGGGTCTAAGCATGGATTGGATAGAGGCTTCAAGGAAAATGTGTTCTTCAGCTGAGGACAAGAGATTCAGTTAGTAACAAAAATGAGACTAGAACAGTTTTTGGTAAGGAAAAGAATAAATCGAGCTAAATGATTATACTTGGATCAAATTACTGAACCTTAGAAAAAAATGTAGACTGTATTAAATCAATAGTGACAAAACCCATCACGTATCCTGTATCTCATGGACTGGAAAATGATTCAGTTGGATTATTTTGCTTTGTTTTCAGAACATATGAGAAGTAATAATTTTCTGTTTGTGAATGATGGCTCTGAACTTTTTGATTTATTTGCTCATAGGTTTGTAAAAATATGTTTATTGGTTTGGTTGAAGAAATATTGAAGTTTTCATTCAAAAAAGAGCTTCTCTTGATAATACATTAGCACATAGACGTGGGGAGATATTTTATCATCTTTTAAAAGCAGACCTGTGAAAATCTGGAGGTCTGATCCAGAAGGTCTATGTTTCAGTGTTTCTAAAAAAAATTTATATTAAGCTCTTCCATGTTGCAAGGGATAGAACACCATTAACGATGTTCTATAGTAAGGATTTCTGGGAAGGATTGCTATAGAAGTAAAGGAGGAAGGAATTGTTTCACAACTATAGGTGAACCCCAAGAAGAACCAGGTCATTGAGCAAGCTGCAACAGCTACAGGCCTGCTTTCCAGTTAGGATACCTCTGCAGCTTTGTCTCTGCTAGTCACTACCGACCGACACCTCTCGGTTTTTTCTACCTTACAGATTCTACTTTCTTTCTTTTTTTTTTTTTTTAAATGTTTTTTATTTTAGAGAGAGGGGAAGGGCATAGGGAGAGAGAGAGAGAGTCTTAAGCAGACTCCAAGCTGAGCATGGAGCCCAATGCAGGGTGTGATCCCACAACCCTGAGATCATGACCTTAGCTGAAACCAGGAGTTGAATGCTCAATAAACTGCACCACCCCTAGATTCCAATGATGTGTGCTGCCATATTGAATTTATTGCCCCTTGGCTTCTTTTGACTGGTTTCTCTCTATCTTTCCACCCTTATCCATCCTGTTGTCTCTTTTTATTTTCTCCCCAAATATGTTTATTTTAATTTTTCAGTGTTACAAGATTGATTGTTCATGCACCACACCCAGTGCTACATGCAATATGTGCCCTTCTCGATACCCACCACCAGGCTCACCCCCCCCCCAAAACCCTCCGTTTGTTGCTCAGAGTCCACAGTCTCTCCTGGTTCATCACCCCCTCCGATTTCCCCCCATTCACCCTTCCCTTCCTTCTCACTATGCCCTCCATGATTTTCTTTATACTCCACACATAAGTGAGACCATAAGATAATTGACTCTCTCTGCTTGACTTATTTCATTCTGCATAATCTCTTCTAGTCCTGTCCATGTTGATACAAAAGTTGGGTATTCATCCTTTCTGATGGAGGCATAATATTCCATTGTATAGATGGACCACATCTTCCTTATCCATTCATCTGTTGAAGGGCATTTTGGTTCTTTCCACAGTTTGGCTATTGTGGCCATTGCGGCTATGAACATTGGAGTACATGTGGCCCTTCTTTGTACTGCATCTGCTTCTTTGGGGTAAACACTGAGTATTGCAATTGCAGGTCATAGGGTAGCTGTATATTTAATTTCTTGAGGAATCTCCACACTGTGGCTGCACCAACTTGCATCCCCACCAACAGTGGAGGAGGGTTCCCCTTTCTCCATTTCCTCTCCAGCATTTGTTGTTTACTGTCTTGGTGATTTTGGCCATTCCAACTGGTGTAAGGTGGTATCTCAATGTGGTTTTGATTTGAATCTCTCTGACAGCTAAAGAGGATGAACATTTTTTCATGTGTCTGTTAGCCATTTGTATGTCTTCTTTGGAGAAGTGTTTGTTCATGTGTTCTGCCCATTTTTTGATGTGATGATCTGTTTTGTGAGTGTTGAGTTTGAGGAATTCTTTATAGATCTTAGATATCAGGCCTTTGTCTGTAGTGTCATTTGCGAATATCTTCTCCCATTCTGTAAGTTGCCTGTTGGTTTTGTTGACTGTTTCCTTTGCTGTGCAGAAGCTTTTTATCTTGATGAAGTCCCAAAAGTTCACTTTCACTTTTGTTTCCTTTGCCTTTGGAGACATGTCCTGAAAGAAGTTGCTGTGGTTAATGTCATAGAGGTTACTGCCTATGTTCTCCTCTAGGGTTTTGATAGATTCCTGCCTCACGTTGAGGTCTTTTATCCATTTCGAGTTTATCTTCGTGTATGGTGTAAGAGAATGGTCAAGTTTCATTCTTCTACATATAGCTGTCCAATTTTTCCAGC
>CM052809.1:11944245-11968705 GCA_028533885.1 Nasua narica | reverse complement strand
CTTGGCTGCATGTTCTTCTCGGTTAGTGCCCTGAATATATCATGCCAGCCCTTTCTGGCTTGCCAGGTTTCTGAGGACAGGTCTGACGTTATTCTGATAGGCTTTCCTCCGTATATAAGGAATCTCTTTCCCCTAGCTGCCCTCAGGACCTCCTGTCTAAAATTATAACTTGGACATTTTAATATTATGTGCCTTGGTGTTTTTCTCGATTTATTGATCCTGGCAGGGGTCCTTTCTGCTTCTAGGACAGGAACACTTGTTCCATTCCCCAGATTGGGGAAATTCTCATGTAGAATTTGGTTAGCTATATCTTCTAGACTTCTGTCCTTCTCTACCCCCTCTGGGATGCCAATGATTCTGACGTTGCAACGTTTCATGGTGTCATTTATTTCCCTAATTCTGTTCTCATGATTCTTGAGCAGTTCTTTCCAGCTCTCCTCCTGTCCTTTCATCTCAACCATTTGATCCTCTAGATCACTAATTCTATCCTCTGTCTCCATAACTCTAGCTGTTAGACTATTTAGATTGGAATGGATCTCATTAATAGCGCTTCTTACCTCTGCTATACTGGACCTCATTTCTGCCCTTAGCGCTTCTATAATGTTTTGCTCCATCCTAGCCATTGCCTGGGTAATTGTCACCCTGAATTCCCTTTCTGACATACTATTTGTGTCCATTTCCAATAGTTCTGAAGGAGAGGGTGTAGTGTCTGGATTTTTCTTCTGTTGGATGTTCCTCCTCCTAGTCATTTTGATGAGAAATGGTTGAGAGGATGTATAGCTGGCTATATCGCTCCCAATCCAGGCAGGGTGTACTCTGGAGGGTTTTGGAGCAATTGGGATTTACCACCAAAAAGAAAGAATAAGGATAAAAAAAAAGAAGGAGAAAAAGAGGAAATCCCAGCCAGAATGGGCCCCAAAACTAAGGTTTATAAGGTATGCAAACAAGCACGAACAAACATATAGACCAACACGAATAAATGACATGAATTAAAAGAACCTAGCAGAATGAACCCCAAGAATAAGATTTATGTAATACCAGAACAAAAGCAGATACGTAGAAACACTGAAAGAGGGATAAGATGGGAGGGTGGTTATAACTCCTCGCAGGCGAGGAAGGTTATTTCAGGTCCTCCTGGGTTTATAGTTGTATTAGACCTCTCGTTGTAATGTTAAGTAGTTAAAAAAAAGATAAAAGAAAAAAGAAATGTGAAAGCAAGTGAATACTAAAATAAAATAAAAAAAAAGAGAGAATAAGAAAGAGAAAACAAAAAAAAACTTGTATCTATGAAATATACAGGTTTGAGGGTATTACCAGGAGCTTAATATATTGATTTCTCCTGGCTTTGGGGGTTTAAAATTTTATGGGGACCCTGTGGTTATAGTCCTTTTGTTCTTTGGCTGGTCTTCTGGGGGAGGGGCCTGCCGCCTTGTTTTCCAGTCAGTCTTGCTTGGGTTGAGTCCCCCTGCCCCCCAGTCAAGGGGCTGAGCTCTGTGGAAACCGGTTTCTCAGTCTCTTGCTCTCTGAAGGTTTTTGGCCTTTTGTAGCCTTTTCACCTTTTCAGAGAGTCTAGGCAATGAATCTGCCCAGAAGCACTCAGACTTCTTAGTTGCAGGAAGCCTGAGTCTCTGCTCCCCTCTGTGTGGTTCAGAACACACACTCCCCTCCGCGAAATTTCTGCTCACAGCGCAGCCTGTCCGAGGTGGCGCGCGACCCCAGCCGCCTTTCTGCGGCTCCGCGAGGGGCACCCCAGAGGTTAGGCCGCTTGCCCGCGTTCTCTCCGTGGCCGGCGGGGATTGCTCAGGCTCTGCGGCGGGCCGCGAATGTTATGGTGGCGGGCGCACACAGAGAAAAGCTGTGGCTCGTGGACCACCGCAGACACTCTAAAGGCGCTTGCTGGTGCGCGCCCGGCCCACAGGTTGTTACAGAGAGCGGAAAGCTGCAGGTTCAGGAATCACGGACTGGATCCCCCACCAGTTCCACTTTGAGGCGCTCCTTCCTGGGAGGGTGGGTCCAAGCTGGTGCCCGCCGCCACCCCCTTCCACTAGTTACTCCTCAGAACTTTTTGCCCTTTTTAAGTGTTTTTAATGGACTCTACGTTAATGCTGGTCCCCCGCCACCGGGCACTTTCCTTTGGGGTTTTACTGTCCTTGGTTAGCTTCTGGTGGCTCCCTCCCCCTTTTGTTTATCCTCCGATATCAGTTCAAGTGTTCCCACTTTGCTTTTACCTCTCCACTGCTGTCTTCTGCTCTCAGAGAGATCCCGGAGTGAGAAATCTTTCTCCTCAGGGTGATTTCATGGGTGTTCAGCGTGCTCTGGTAGATTTCCAGCTCACTTTTGGGAACCAGTTGCTGCAGGATCTCTTACTTCTCCGCCATCTTGCCCCCTTCCCCCCATCCTGTTGTGTCTTGACTCTTTTTGAAATCATGTCAATTTTTCCTAAGGAAAATCTAACACATTTTGTATTTTATCACTCACTTCTTACGCCAATGCTCTCTGTAGCCTGCTATGGTTTGGACACCAATCCATGGTCCATTTAGGTGTGGTCAGAGTGGGAGGGGTCACATTGTTCGAATGGGACCATACGATTGCATATTATTGGTAAACTTATATTGGGCTAGAGTTGGCCTTGGAAGACCAGGAAATTTGTCTCATCAGGGTCTCAGAATAGATAGATGTGAGATGCTGGGATTGCACCCTGAGAAACTTGTAAGACTCATCTGAAAGCCAGAATATCAGGTTATTTACAAAAATGAGAAATTTAGCTATCATGCAAATTAGATACTTGTGAATGCCTGGCCAATTCATTTTTCCTCCCTGTAGGCAGAGCTGATCCACGGACAGGTTTGCCAGACAGCTGGCTAGAGGACCAAGCTAGGAGGTATTCTAAACAGTTTTGGATTTCCACGTGTAACCACTCACATAACTGGCCAAATGGAATTGGCTCCATTTCTGATTCAGTAGGTTGGTGCTTAGTAGAGATTTATTGAATGTGAAAGTTCTTTACTGCACCTTTGGTGGAAATAAAAATTGGTCCTTACCAGGGCCCATCTATCTTTTTGACTTCTTTTTCAGAACAGACACCCATGTTGCATTTTGGATCAGGAGACCAATGCCCAAATTCTAAGACCTCTTGGTCTCTTAAAAGTGTAAGACAATAACCAATTGATTGGCTTTTTACTGTCTCTAATCTTGGGGTAGAACAGCCCTTCCTCCTCCTGCCCCAAGCATGCTGGCTTTACACATGCTAATACCTTAATCCGAATTAAATGGGGCTGTGTCAAAGTGTGTTCTAGGAAAGAGGATGGTGGTACATTCCAAATCAATCTCTCCCCAAAAGGCTTGAGACATTCGTTTAATAGTATCATTAATTTCATGTTAACAATCTAATCCCAGACATTTATTCAAGATTTTGATTCTTTTACAATACTTTAAATCAATCATGCATTTCTAATCTAGGAACCTTTCTCCTGTTTTTAAGAGGAACTTATATATTTTTGATCTGATCCATTACTCATTGATTTAGCATTCACACGGTGCCACAGAAAATTATTCAAATATGAGGCCCTGTGTTAATCACAAAGCCTAGTTCTTAGATAGCCAGATTTGTCTGCAGCTCTCCACAATCCCCCTTCTCTGTCTCTCCTCCTAAATCTTGAGCCATTTGAGGCCCTGGTGGAGTCTTTGTGCCAGGACCTAGCACTCTGTCTGACACATGACTGGGGCTTGGTTGAGGTCAACTGAATATGAAAGTTCTCTGTCGCTAATATATCCTGGTGATTTCTATAATAACTGCCTATATATACAGATTGAAGATGGATGTAAGGAAGTAGGGAACGTAGCAGAGGACTTAGCTTAAATCCCTTAATGTGTAGATTTAACACCATCACTCTGAGAAACACATCTTCCCTCTTCTGTTCTGATTTCAGTCTTGATGCAATGTCCTCTTTGAGAGTAAATGGACAGAGTATACATCTACAGTATAAGAAAATATTAGACTATATTGCGTAAGTATTTGGATTTGAACACTCTATCAAGAGATATGAAATGATCACCAGGCCAGCTATTGGCATTCTATGTTGTCTTATGGTGATTCAACAAACAAAAAAAGGTAAGTGTCCCTTGGCGTATTTGCTCTTTGTGTGGGTATATTTGCTCTTTGTGTGTGGTGATGATTTGTCCAATATGAGATTCACTTTATTTCTAGAGAGATGATGATGACCATTGCTCTTCATAAGAGAGCTATGTTGTGACATCTTTCAGTGACTTCAAATAATGTACATATTTATATATATACATTATATATATGCATACACATTTTATGTATATATATGTCTTCTTTTTAGCCATCGAAGAGTAAGGCAGTTGCTCTCTCCTTTTAAGAGCCATTACCTACTATTAGCTGCGGTACAAAATGTGCTCTTATATATTATTTGGTACGCTAATTAAATTGAATGGGGTAGTGAGAACGTATTCACAGTGTTGGAGCTAATGACCCAGTGCATTAGTAGTGGTAGAGAAAGCACACTGGAAGACAAATGTCTTGTTTTAATTGCACGATTGTACCATTTGAATAAAGAGAATGGCATTTCTTTCAAATTGTCTGTAAGTAAAGTCTGTCATTATATGAATGGTGAAGTATCATCTCTGTCTCCAGACTAACTAATGTTTAGTAAACATTTTTCCTCTGTTGATTATATCCATTTAGGGACCGTAAAATCAGTGCCGCTAATGTAATTGTATATGGGTATTGATACCAATTACGGTTATTATACTCTTGAAAAATTAGGCAGTATGGGAGCTGCAGAATTATGTGAGAAAAGAGAGTCTATATGTACTTGAAAAAAAGGAGGCAGTGCCGATTAATAGTGAGAGCTTGTGTTTAGGACCATGACAGAAGGAACGTAGAAGTATATAGCGCCATGGGGCAATGTGAGCTTCACAAGAGTGGGGTTTTGGTTTCTTTTGTGAATAGCTATGTGTCAAACATAGAGAGGAACACTTGGCACGTGGACCCTTATCAGTACATATTTGTAACATGAGTAAAAGTCATATATAGTCTCCTATGAGACTTCATCGCCTCATGAGTACCAAAGATATATTTCTGTCTCAGTCCATTCAGGCTGCTATAAAGGAAATGCTATAGATTGGGTGGCATTATCAACACAAATTTATTTCTCATAGTGCTGGAGCCTGGAAGTCCAAGATAAGGGTGCCAGCAGATCTCCTGTCTAGTGAGAGGTGGCTTCTTGGTGCCTTAGTTGGCCTTTTTTTTTTCCTCTGACCTCACATGGTAGAAAGGGTGAAGGAGATTCCTGGTTTTTTATTTTTTTATTTATTCTTCTTATTTTACTTATTTACTTGTTTGTTTATTTATTTATTTGACAGAGAAAGAGAGATCACAAGTAGGCAGAGAGGAAGGCAGAGAGAGAGGAGGAAGCAGGCTCCCTCCTGAGCAGGGAGCCCGATGGGCTGGATTCCAGGACCCTGAGATCATGACCTGAGCCGAGGGCAGCGGCTTTAACCCACTGAGCCTCCCAGGCGCCCCTATTTATTCTTATTTTTTATAAAGGCATTATTCCTATCATGAGGGATCCACCCACGTGATCTAATCCAAAGGCCCTGCCTCTAAATATCGTCCCATTAGGGCATAGATTTCAACATGTAAATATTGTGAGGACACAAATATTCAGTCTCTGGCAATTTCCAAACTAATTACTGTTTTGTTTATTAGGATTGGACTGGAAGTATAATACTAAAAATCTCCCTCTCTCTGTTCAACTCTCTTTAGTGTCTCTTCTCGAATATTAAGTGGTATCTATGCCCTATTATTTGAGAAACTAGGTTGTAAGAAGTTAGGCAGTTTGGGCACAGTCATTATGCTGAGTACCAACAGAGCTGTTCTGTCCTTTTCTTCATGCTCTCAGCTCCCTCCTTCCTCTGCAACATCCTCTAGCCACAGCTAAGATAGGAGTAATGTTGTGGCTCCATTCCTGTAAGAAATAGAATCACAATATCGGGTAACTGATAGGTTGAATTAAGCAGTAAGCTAGGTTTGTATTATTACAGTTTTATACAGTCAAGAAACAGAGGTAATTTGTTTGCACTAAGCAATAGAGCACTAGAGTGTCTTGAAAAGAGACTGTAAATACCAGTATTTGCAGTAGCCTTTTTTGGGAGAATTATTTAGTAATGACACTGACGGTCTGACATCTAAAACCCTAGGCCTGAGGGAGAGAAATTCATTTGTCTGAATTGATATGACACCCTAGATTTTTCTAGGTTCTCTTGCAGGAACAAATGATCCCAAATCTCTACAGGTTTCAACAGTGTTTATATGGCATTCAGAATGATTGTGTCTCTGACACACAGGCAAGAGAAACAACCCAGGATCAAAGAACAGTCCCTATCTTAGACCCACCATACTATTGGCAGAAGGAAATGTGCAAGAGGATTAACAGAACCACTCAATGGTTCTGGAAGATTCTGTTCTGGTGGGCCATACCGCATTTCCATTCATAGTCTGTTGGCTAAAGCTAGTCATGTGGCCAAGCTCAGTTCTCCAGTGGATCCCCGAGGTATATTCATGGTTATAATCATGCCTGTCTCTTCCTGGACAGTCTCCATAGTGCAGCCAAATCTTTTTATTTGCAAACAATCTGATCATGTCACTGTCATTCATGAAACGCAGGAATGGCTCCCTCATTGGCACTCGCAGTGGGGCTGGGGTCTCGCGATACTAGGACAAGGAGACGAGAGGTGTTGGAAGCCTCTGCTGCTGACCTGCTATGGTATTTATCCAAGGGGAGATGGACAAAAGCGTCCGGTTCCATCCACAGTCTAAACATGAGGCTCCTCAGATATGAGGAGGAGAGCCTGTCTTCTAGTCTTTTTTTCTTGATGATTCTTTGGAGGAAGTTCACCCACTCAACAAATCTAGATGGAGGCTTAGCATCGTTAAGGGGAGTCTCAAGAGATACAGAGCACTCTGTCAGGTGGGAAGAAGTGACCTGGAGAAGCAAGAAGGTCAGTATCTCTTTGCAACACTCTTGCTCAATGGTAGGGTTGACCAGTGTCACCAGAGCAAGATTTAAATTGAAAGACGAATTTCTAATTTTCACTTGGTTAAACACTGGCATTGCCACACCAAAACAAAAAGCAAAAATGGATTTTTCAGTTGAGACTTTTGCCAAGAGCCTCATGTCCACTCAAGAGAGATACTTCAGGAATGAAACAGACCAAAGTGTTTGGCCTCCAGGCATGTTTTCCGAACAATTAAATTGGCTGCCTTGCAAAGCTATTTCAAAGACGTGTCCTGTTTGAAGCCACTGCCCACTCTGCGTGAGAGGATGTAGCTGATTATCTTCCTATAAACAAGGGAAAGACCTCAGGTGGTCTGACTTGGAAGGGAAACCTGGCTGTGGGAGAAAGGAACCTTCAGGGCTAAGAGAAAAGGCGAGAGAGGAAGCCAGGGGATGGAGATTTAAAGCATAAAATGGACTGGAAAGAATCCAGACAAGGTGCAGGGGGAAGGTACCGTTGGCATTATTCATTCTGGGGATACTGAGCCCTTCTCTGGGTGAAGGACTGAAGCTGCTTATCTCATCGAGACAAACTGGGCCTGTGTGCTATGCAGGAAAATGTCAGATCTGAGCGCGCGCTGGCAAAACACTGCATTGTGAAAGTTTTGACTATTCTGTGGAGTGCCTGGTTTCCTAAAGCAGAATATAAAGTGGAGGTTAACTCGAGGTATCTGCGAAAAGAAAATGCATTGGGGTAGTTAAACAACCACGAAAGACTTTATTCAAGGCTATTGCAGTAGGATCGAGAGGTCGAACTCCTCTGAAACTAAAGACAGGAGTGTTTTAAGTGCTGAGGGGAGCTAGTGGAAATTACCAGAAGATGTCATGGGGAAGACCCGTCAATGTGATTTGGTCATCTGAGCTTGCTAACTGATGCTTAATTCAGCTCAGCCCCTACTTTTTCATAGACTGGCAGATAAGGATGCTGTCTCCTATGACTCTTGGGTCCTCTAGACATTCCTGGCTTATAAAACTGCAAGAGGCTTTTAAAAGGATTTACATCCCATGGAGGAGAGAAAGAATTTATAATGGAGCATTTTCTCAAGTAAATTCTTTAAGTAAAGGAAAATCAGGGTCCTTGGTCAGAAAGAAACCTGCCTGGAGTTCAGGGAAGTCGAGGGAAATGTTAAGGTCCTCTTGATCGATATAGGTTAGGTGCATTTAAGAGTTCAGTGAGAGCAGGTAAGGTCTAACTGGTTGCTTCTCTCCAAGTCAACTTACTGAATTAATAAAGAGAATGTGTTGTTTCATGTCACAGAACCTTCCAGGTAGTGTTTGGTTTGATCTAGGGCAGAAAAAGTTTCTTTTTCAGTATTTCTGCTTTATTTCCTTAACCCTCATACCACTGGAATAGAGGTTCTCCCCATATCGTTTCAAGATGGCTGCCCTTCCCAGGGCTAGAGCATTCTTCTCCACTTCCAACAGGAAAAGGAGGTTTTGTCAGCAACTTAGGAAAAAGAAGAAGGAGGTTTTCTATCCTAGAAGTCCATAAATATCTCCTCAAGTCCTCTTGGCTCTTTCTGAGTCACATGTTTATCCCTAAAGCAGTCCTATGGCCAGGTAGATGGATTTTGCTGATTTCCTTGAATTAGGGGTGGATTCTGTCCTACCCAGAGAACATGGCTGAACGTGAGGAGAGTATGTGTATTATTTTCTTGGGCTGCTGTAGAAAAATATCACCAATTGGGAGGCTTAAAATAATATAAAGTTTTTCTCTCCCAGTTTTGGAGGCTAACAGTCTTAAATAAAGTTGTTGGTAGGACTGTGGTCTCTTGAAAGCTTTAAGGGAGAATTTGTTGCATGCCTGTCTCTTAGCTTTTGGTGCTGCAAGTATTCCTTGGCATTCCGTGGTTTCTAACTAAGTACCTCCAATTTCTTTGACTTTGTGTCCATGTCATTCTCTGTGTGTTCAGATTTCCTTCTTTTTTTTTTTTTTTTAAAGATTTTATTTATTCATTCATCAGGAAAGAGAGAGAGTGAGAGAGAGCAGGTCAGAGTGAGAAGCGGACTCCCCATGGAGCCGGGAGCCCGATGTGGGACTCGATCCCGGGACTCCGGGATCATGACCTGAGCCGAAGGCAGTCGCCCAACCAACTGCGCCACCCAGGGGCCCCTAGATTTCCTTCTTTTAATAAGTATACTGAGTCTCTTGGATTAGGGCTTACACTCATGACCTCATCTTGTTTGATGATATCTTTGGAAAGGACCTCTTTCCAAAAAAGTGATATTCATAGGTACAAGGGGGTTAAGACTTCAGTTTCTCTTGTGGACATGATTCATCCCTAAACAGGATGAATTCCCATGATAAAACTTCCTTTGTTTTAAAGAGGGGAATGGCTCTTGTAGAGGCAATTGCAAAATATCCATAAATTTTTGTTAGAAATAATCATAATTTTAGGTCTCCTGCTCCTTGATTCCCATCTCCTAATTTAAGATTCCCCTTTTTCCAAAATACCTACTCTAGCAATTCTGCTCTCCTCGAAGGATCTCTCATCCATTGACCCCATCACCTCACTGCCCTCCCTACTTGACTTGGGTTGCAAGTATAATCACTCTCTTGATATCCTCAACACATTTGTCCTCCTTCCCGTGGTGAAATGCTTTATACAAAACCATGACCCTGCCTAAATCTACCTCTTGGTTAGCTCTGCACCTGAAACTGAGCCCTGAACTCAGCTGGAGAAAAAGACACTTAAATGCTGACTGGTCTCATTTAAAATTTATGACCACAAATCTCAAATCTCATATGGCCGCTCAATATTGCTCAGCCATCCTATTTTATATCTATATCTGTATCTATATCTATATCTGTATATCCTGTTCATTAAAATTCTCCCCTTCTCTCACCCTGTTTCACATCTTCCCTTTGCTTCAACCCTCCCACACTCCCCTCAAGTTCCTGAGGTCCTTCCGATGCCCTTGTTTCTTATTTCAGTGATAAAATAGGAAAGAACATAGAGCTTTTTAATCCACCAATCATAAAAACGACCAAATTGTCCCTCACGGTATTCATATACTCCGCTGCCCTTCCTATAGAAGCAGAGATGTGTACTCCCATGGAAGGTAGTAAACCTATCCAATTGTACCCTCTGGTTCTGCCATTCCCCTCTCCCAGCCCCATTCCCCCCTCTCCACCATCTCCATTTCCATCCATAGGGTCATTCCCATAAGCATGGAATATGCTGTAACTCCATTATTTGAAAAGTCATCACCTGTCTTCATATCTCTCTGAAGCCAGATGCTCATTTTCCTGCTTCCCTACAGAGCAGAACTCCAGGAAAGAATTGTCTTTAGTTACTAATGGCCCCCTCCTGCTGCAATTGGGCTTTCATCTCCAAGTCTCTACTTGAGCAGCTCTTGTGTGGTCACCAGTGAGCTCTACCTTGCCAAAACCAGTGGCCAATCTCAGTCTTTATCTTATGCATCCTCTTGCATACATGTGATACATTTGTTCCTTTTTTTCTTTTGGACACACATCCTGGGAATCACATGTTCGCAGCGAAAACACATGTCTGGGAAGGATGCCCCCCCCCGCCCCCATCAGTGGCCATGCCTCTACAGCCTTCCTCTTCCTGACGTTAAATGTCCAAGTGCCCAGAGCACAGCCTTCAGCCTTCCCTTCCCTCCAGCTACCCTCATCTCCTTAGATGATCTCATTCAGTGCATGATATATCCATCATCTAAATGCTGACAACTCCACAATACCTGTCTCAGGTCCTTACCTCCCCTTTGAACTCTAAACACCTACTTCCGCCTGCTTTCCATTTCCATTTAGATACATTCTAAGCGTCACAAAATTACTGCCTCAAACACAAGTCCTGATTTCTCCTTCCAATTCTTTTTAAATTTTTAAAAAAATTTTATTTATTCATTTGAGGCAGAGAAAGCATGAACATAGGAGCGCGGGCAGAGGAGAGGGGCAAAGAGGGAGAAGCAGCCTCCCCACTGTGCAGGGAGCCATACATAGGGCTCCATCCCAGGACCCTGGGATTATTACCTGAGCAGAAGACTCAGGTAGCCCTCTTAGCCACCCAGGCACCCCTCTCTCAGTCCTTTTCCTTTCTCTGTCAGTCTCGCCTTTTATGACAGTTGCCCTCATCTGTCTGTCTGGAGTCATGTTTGTTCCCCTTACGCTGTTACGCTTCACATTCAGTCCACCAACCACACTGGCCAGGTCTACGGTCAGCAGATCGCCCGAATCCAGTCACTGACGATGCCGCCTGTTAGTCGACCCTAGCCTAATGCGCTCTTACCACTCTTCTGAGTAGTTTTGACCCTCTACTGATCTGGTTTTCCGGCTTCTACTTTTTCCCCTTTGTGGTTTCTTCCCTCAACACAGCAACAGCCAAAATGGTTTTCTGAAATTGTTAATCAGATTGTATTATTTCTTGATTATTCGTCTTTCTGTAAATTGAGTATTGCCGGAAATGCTTATTATCCCAAGCTCAGGAGGTTTCACCTGATTTAGCACCTGTTCTCCTCTCTAATCTCATCTTCCATTTCTTCTACCACTAGCCCTGGTTCCCTCTATCACTTGAACCTATTATTTCTAATTCCATAGCACTGAACACTTGCTGGATACTATGCTATGTACGTATGTGTTCACAGCTGTATTCTTAGCACCTAGAACGTGCCCGGCAAGTAGAAGGTGCCCTGTAAACATGGGTTGAATAATAGCAATGTCTTTACCAACAGCTCATAGTTAAGCATTTTGCTACATTCCTAGTGTTCCACTAAGGGATTATTTCATTCAGTGATCAGAACAGCTCCATCATGGAGGTTCTGTCATTATGTCCATTTCAGGGGTTAGCGCACTGAGTCTGACATAATGGCACACCGCTTCTAAATGGTAGAGACTGAATTTAAACCCTGGCTGTTCGTTTCCAGAGCCTTGTTCTTGACTGTTCTGTCTTTCCCAATGCCCTACACTCCATCCTAAATTTCAAACCCTGTTAAAACGGAGAACTTCGCAGCTCCGTTTTGGAAGTGTGAGTGGAGATGAATCATGCAGGCATAGCTGCACATTCTCCACGCCAGCCCCCCGGTCCCCCCCCCCCCCCCCCGCCTAATCTCCAGGTCCTTCTGGTTACCTCACTGCACGAAGGCATCTGCCCTTTGTCTTTTACATGTGTTTCCCTAGAGCCCCAGCACAGCCTGTTAAGTCTTTTAGGAGTTTTTGTTGTGTGTTTTATCTCCCAGGGCAAACCCCAATTCTCCTTTTCCCACTCCTATAATATTTTCATTGCTGACAAGATGCAAACACACACTTTTGGGTCCATGGAAATGCATTGAGATGGAAGATATGGAATGACCATAAACAATTAGGCATTGGCTATAGCTAAAAAGACGTTAGGCAGGTCCTAGAGACTCGCTCATTACTTGATTTAGTAGTAAAGGACAACCCCAAACAAGAATATCCTTATTTTTCATTCTTTTAAAATGAGTTTAACAGAATCGTTGCTTCAAGAATTACTCTATTGATGGGTAATGGATCTTAATGTATACGTTTGAATGACCAAAAATAATTTTTGTTTGGTACTCTCACTCCTAGGTAGGCATAGGAGTGATTTGGAAGAAGTTTCCTCTCCTACATGGGCCTGAAATTTTATTTTTTAGTAAGGACTACATGGAAAGATCTAGCAGCTTATTCTTAGAGCTAGTTACTGCTTCCTTCACTACTTGTCTTCCTAAGGTCTGTGTGGTGTAATTCTGCTCAGTGCTTGCTTATCTTGAGTGTTTGACTTTAATCCGCTTATCATTCTGTGGAATGTACGCCAGGTAGGTGTTTTATTTCATAGCTGGAAAATAATCCTTTAGGCTATTTTTAAACATAACACATTCACTTTCAACTTGAAGTCAGCTCACTTATTCTTGTTTATGCTGAAAACCTCTTCTTGCAGAGAACTTTCTTCCGCTCCCCCTTGGATAATTTAATAACTGGTTTAGCTCCTTACTCTTTGGACCTGGAGGCTTGTCCTGATTCTGCAGTTAATTTTCATGCAGATCTCAAGATAAAAACCCCTTTTTCACTCTGCTTTGCCGTTTCCTTAGATAATACACGCGAAGGACCAGTGGACCCCACTGGACAAATGAATTCTCAAGTCAACTAGAAAGCTAACTGAGGGTGTCTCTCATTCGTCTCTGAAGAGGTGACACTGGAGATTTTGTTTGAAACCGCAAACCAGGGAGGGGCTCTCCTCTAAAGAAATGGTTCTCTTGATCTATGAGTAGCATGGCTTCTTTTCTCAGGATTGTTCCCTGTCTTCCCATTTTGCTTCCTGAAAAATGTTCTCGGGTTTTCCTTGCGCTTGCCGTGCACACGCACTCATGCTCTCGGTACCACGACCGTCCTCCTGACACACTGGGCCAGAGTCAAGAACGAATGACTTAGCATCACTTTGCTAACACCAGGGACCCCAAATGTGTTGATGCACCCAGTTCTTGAGGAAAAATCATCCTGCAACAGGATCGAAAGCGTTGGGAACACAAGTCAATCCGATATTCATTTGGTACTTTGGATCTGACGCTGCCTGACAACGGAGCTAAAAATCTGCCGATCCTGCTCCATGAAGCAGGTATGCTGAGCAGCCCCTCTATCATTTACCACCACCCGCAACTATTTATGCCCCCCGCCCCCCGCCCCGCCTTGTGGCTGCGATGCCTGCTGCTGCTTCTCAACTACTGGGAAATTTTTATTAGACAATATATGAGAGGCACCATTCTGATTAACTTCACTTAATACAACAGCTCTTGTGCTGTAAGAACTGTTAATATGTTGCTTTTATAAATGTACAAATCAAAGCCTGAAGCAGTGAAGTAACTTGCTCCGAGTCATACAGCTAGAAAGGAGGAGAATAGGGCTATAAATTCTAGCTCTGGAACTCCTCACTACCCTGGGATCAGCCGCTAATTAACATAGCAGATACAGGCTGGATGCTTCAAGGATACATTTACTTTGTATATTTTATTTTTATTGATTGATTGATTTTTCAAGATTTTATTTATTTGACAGAGAGACAGCGAGAGAGGGAACACAAGCAGGGGAAGTGGGAGAGGGAGAAGCAGGCTTCCCGCTGAGCAGAGAGCCCAATGTGGGGCTTGATCCCAGGATACTGGGATCATGACCTGAGCCAAAGACAGACACTTAATTAACTGAACCACCCAGGAGCCGCTACTTTGTATATTTTAGGATGTTAGGGTAAGCAGTCTGAATGATTTGCCAGTCTAAGCTGCATATATGATCTATTGTTTTATTTATTTTTTTAAACAAATTTCATGAGACCAGCCCATTCTTAGGAGTGGTGCTATCTTCTTGAAGCCTTCCCTCCCCTCTATCCTTAAATGTCCAAGAACCTAAAAGGTCTACTCAGTCTTGTAGGGTTGGTCCACCTTCCTGCTTGCAGTTCCATCTCAGTGCCACAAGGTGTTGCTCTTGAGGACTGGGCCCCCATCATGTCAGGGAGCACAATTTGGTCTTCGGCCCTAATTATGTCTTCGCAGTTCATTCATTCAGCTGTTTTTAGTGACCATGTGCCGGGCTTGTGCTGTGCTACCAGCTAAACTACAAAAAAGACAGAGAGACACACACTGCCTCTTTATGGAGCTGATGTTCTCGTGTGAAAGGTTGGCATAAACAAGGAAGCTGATAACTAAGTAATATTAACTATAGATCATTTTTCGCTTGAAGACAAGAAGCAGTAAGTAAGAGGTGTGTGTCTATTCAGGATAATCACGGAGGACAGCTGTAAGGAGGTGCCATTTAAACTGAGACCCACAGTTATAAACCTGCTCTAAAATTAGATTATGATGATGGTTGCACATCTATGTGTATACAAAAAAACATGGAATTTTATCCTTTAGTCAGGTGAACATCACGGTATACAAATCATGTGTCAGAGTGTTTTAAAAACTCTGACACGCAGAGGGGTGGGCGTCTCAGAGGCTCAGTCGGTTAAGTGTCTGCCTTCAGCTCAGGTTGTGATCCCAGGGTCCTGGGATCGAGCACTACATCAGGATCCCTGCTCAGCGGGAGCTTCTCCCTCTCTCCCTTCTCCTCCCCCTGTTTGTGTTCTCTTGCTCTCTCTCTGTCAGATAAAAAAATCAGATCTTTTAAAAAATTTTTTTAAAAAAGTAAAAAAAAAAACCCTGATATGTGGAGATCTGACAAGAGCTAGACTGCTCTGTATTTCCTGCCTTTGTGCCTTTGCGGATTCTGTTGTACGAACTGGGGAAATTCTCAGTGATCCCCACCAGCTTCATTTGTCCACTTGCATTACAGCTTTAACTTCGTTGGTCTTTTCCCTCTGTTGTTCCCTCTCTCTGCGAGTGTATGCCTTTAAAAAAATTTCCCTTTGCGATGGTTTCGGGGAGGTTCAAGAGAAAGTGAAATGAGCTGTGTTCGTTCAATCTGTAATCATAGCTGAGAACTCCCGTTGTATTTTCTACGTGGTTGCCGTGTGTATATGTGAATGCTGTTATTCTGTATACCAACCAGTGTACTTAATTTCCCTATATAATTATAT
The DNA here is from genome assembly GCA_028533885.1 of Nasua narica. Lineage (NCBI taxonomy): Eukaryota > Metazoa > Chordata > Mammalia > Carnivora > Procyonidae > Nasua > Nasua narica. The sequence goes on along the minus strand of CM052809.1, from coordinate 11,953,101 downwards.
CAAGTGCACATTTTAATCATGCCCATATCTTGCCGATACTTCGGTTTTATTTCTCTTGGCATTTGCGTTCACTAGTACTTGGAGAAAAAGTGAAATAGTGATGATGGTGATGGGGGTCTTTGATTTGTTTTTTCCGAATGTTCATGGGAATGCTTCAAAGGTTTCATCATAAAGCATGATGGTTTGGTTTGAAACCCATCTTTCTAAAGGCAAAACAAAACAAAACACAACAGAGCTCAATGTTAGAAGAAGCCAGCCCCACAAAGAGGCAGGGGAAGAGCATTCCGTTCAGGGGTGACTCAAGAAATGGAAGGGAAACCAGTGTAGGAGAGCTTGGTGAGCCTGGGGAAGGGCAGAGGGGCTGGAGTTGCAGACATGGGCATGCCCAGCCCTGTAGAGATCTCTCGAATGCTGGAGCGGTATAGACAGAGGTAGCAATTCCTTGTTATTTCTGGGTAAAGCTTGGCTTTTATGATGTATTTGAATCTGCAGTGGTCACTTCTGCCTCCAACTCTTGGTTCCACCACCTGCACTGCCCATTTGCACATCTGATGAACTGGATTAATTGTAGGGTAGTGGTAGAGGTTAGGGAATAAAGCGCTGCTATTTCCGGGGGTCGCTTGGGGTGGGGGGTAGAGATACCCTTTGTCACAAGTACTCCAGCAACCGTTGGCTAATACTGTCGCACAGCTTCCATGGGCTGGGGAGAGGGGAGGCACCCGCAGTGTCTGGGTTAGAGCAGGAGAAGGAATAAAAGTAATTAATTTTTATTGAGAACTTAGGTTCCTGGCACTGATTTGCCTTTTGGTTATGTTATCACAGCTTTGCTTCTCGACAGAGATAGATGTTTAGAGAGAAAGACCTGAGATGATTCAAAGTAACATTCCTGTGATCAGATAGTGGTATGATCCTTGATTCCATTCAAGCTTGTCTAGCATCTACGGTGCTTTCTTCATTTCGCAGCATCTACAGTATGGGTTGTTTTTTTAAATTTTTTATTAAGTATAATTAACATACCATGTTATATTAGTTAGAGATGTACAACATATCAATTCAATGATTACATCTGTTTTTCGCTACTCATCATGATAAGTATAGTCACCATCTATTACCATAAAACATAGCAATATTATTTACTGTATTTCTTATGCTGTGCTTTTTATCTATGTGACTTACTTGTTTTGTAACTGAAAGTTCGTACCCCTTCATCTCCTTCATCTAAATTCCACCCACTACCCCACCCACTTCCCCTCTGGCAACCATGAGTTTGTTTTCTGTATTTAAGAGTCAAGAGTTTTTGTCTGTTTCTTCTTTGATTTGTTTTGTTTTTTAGATTCCACATATAAATGAAATCATATGGCATTTGTCTTTTTCTTTCTGACTTATTTCTCTTAGCATATGCCTCTAAGTCCACCCATGTTGTAACAAATGGCAAGATCCCGTTCTTTTTATTGGCTGAGTAATATTCAAATGTGTGTGTGTGTGTGTGTGTGTGTGTGTGTGTGTGTGTATCTCACATCTTCTTCATCCATCTATCTATCTATCTATTTAGCTTCCATGAACACTTCTGATGCTTCCATATGTTGGCTGCTGTAAATAATGCTGCACTAAACATAGGTGTGTGTAGATCTTTTCAAATTAGTGTTTTTGTTTTCTTTGGGTAAATACCCAGTAGTGGAATTACTAGATCATATGGTATTTCATTCTGTAATATTTTCATTCAAATTTAATTTATATACAGTATTATATTAGTTTCAGGTGTACAATAGACTATATATTATAATATGTATTTTAACATATTTTTTTTAAAGATTTTATTTATTCATTTAACAGAGAGAGAACACAAGCAGGCAGAGAGGCAGGCAGAGGCAGAGAGAGGAGCAGGCTCCCTGCGGAGCAAGGAGCGCGATGCGGGACTCGATCCCAAGACGCTGGGATCATGACCTGATCCAAAGGCAGTTGCTTAACCAACTGAGCCACCCAGGCGTCCCGTATTTTAACATATTTTTAAATTTTTGAGGAACCTTCATGCTGCTTCTCACAGTGGCTGTACTAATGTATATTCCTACTAGTGGCACTCAAGTGTTCCTTTTTTTTCTGCCGTTCTCACCAACACTTACTATTTCTTGTCTTTTTTTTTTATGTTATGTTAGTCACCATACAGTATGTCATTACTTTTTGATATCATGTTCCACAATTCATTGTTTGTATATAACACCCAGTGCCCCATGTAATATGTGCCTTCTTTAATATCCATCACTGGGCCAACCTATCCCCCCACTCCCCTCCCCTCTAAAACCCTCAGTTTGTTTCTCAGAGTCTACATTCTCTCATGGTTTGTCTCCCCCTCCGATTACTCCTGCTTCATTTTTCCCTTCTTTCTCCTAATGTCTCCCATGCTATTCCTTATGTTCCGCAAATAAGTGAAACCATATGATAATTAACTTTCTCTGGCTTATTTCACTCAGCATAATCTCCTCGAGTTCCATCCATGTTGATACAAATGGTGGGTATTCATCCTTTCTGATGGAGGCATAATATTCCATTGTATATATGGATATCTTCTTTATCCATTCGTCTATGGAAGAGCATCTTGGCTCTTTCCACAGTTTGGCAATTGTGGACACTGCTGCTATGAGCATTGGGGTCCATATGGCCCTTCTTTTCACTACATCTGTATCTTTGGGGTAAATACCCAGTAGTGTAATTGCCGGGTCTTAGAGTAGCTTTATTTTTAATTTTTTTTTTTTGAGGAATCTCCACACTATTTTCCCAAGTGGCTATACCAACTTGCACTCCCACCAACTTTGGAAGAGGGTTCCTCTTTCTCCACCTCCTCCAACATTTGTTGTTTCTGGCCTTGTTAATTTTTGCGTTTCTAACTGGTGTAAGGTGGTATTTCAGTGTGGTTTTGATTTGAATTTCCCTGATGGCTAATGATGATGAACACTTTTTCACGTATCTGTTCACCATTTGTATGTCTTTTTTGGAGAATTGTCTGCTCATATCTTCTGCCCATTTTTTGACTTGATGATTTGTTTTTTGGGTGTTGAGTTTGAGAAGTTCTTTATAGATCTTGGATATCAGCTTTTTGTCTGTAGTGTCATTTAGAAATATCTTCTCCCATTCTGTGGGTTGCCTCTTTGTTTTGTTGACTGTTTCCTTTGCTGTTTGGAAGCTTTTTATCTTGATGAAGTCCCAAAAGTTCATTTTCGCTTTTGTTTCCTTTGCCTTTGGAGAAGTGTCTTGAAAGAAGTTGCTGCGATGTTCTTCTCTATGGATTTTGATGGATTCCTGTCTCACATTGAGGTCTGTCATCCATTTAGATTTATCTTTGTGTAAGGTATAAGAGAATGTTCAAGTTTCATTCTTCTGTATATAGCTGTCCAGTTTTCCCAGCACCATTTATTGAAGAGACTATCTTTTTTCCACTGGATTTTTTTTCCTGTTTTGTTGAAGGTTATTTGACCATAGAGTTGAGGGTGCCTATTTGGGTTCTCTACTCTTGTTCTATTGGTTTGTGTGTCTGTTTTTGTACCAGTACCATGCGGTCTTGGTGATCAAAGCTGTGTAATAAAGCTTCATTGAGATCAGGCAATGCAATGCCCCCAGCTTTGTTTTTCTTTTTCAACATTTCCTTGGTGATTCGGAGTCTTTTCTGGTTCCATACAAATTTTAAGATTGTTCTAGCACTTTGAAAAGTGCGAATGGTATTTTGATCAGGATGGCGTTGAAAGTATAGATTTCTCTGAGCAGCATAGACATTCTCACAATGTTTATTCTTCCAATCCATGAGCATGGAATCTATTTGTGTCTTTTTGTGTATTCCTCAGTTTCTTTCATGAGTTTTCTGTAGTTCCTCAAGTATAGATCCTTTACCTCTCTGGTTAGGTGTATTCCAAAGTATCTTATGGTTTTTGGTGCTATTGTAAATGGAATCAGTTCTCTAATTTCTCTTTCTACAGTTTCATTGTTAGTGTATAAGAAAGCAATGGATTTCTCTGCAATGATTTTGTATCCTGCCACATTACTGAATTGCTGTATGAGTTCTAGTAGTTTGGGGTGGAGTCTTTTGGGTTTTCCACATAAAGTATCATGTCATCGGTGAAGAGAGAGAGTTTGACTTCTTCTTTGCCAATTCCAGTCCTGTTGCTAGTACTTCTAGTACTGTGTTCAACAGTAGTGGCAAGAGCAGGCATCCTTGTCGTGTTCCTGATCTTAAGGGAAATACTCTTAGCTTTTCCGCATTGAGATTGATATTTGCTGTGAGTTTTTCATAGATGGATTTTATGACGTTGAAGAATGTTCTCTCTATCCCTATACTCTGAAGAGTTTTAATCAGGAAAGGATACTGTATTTTGTCAAAAGCTTTTTCTACATCAATTGAGAGGACCATGTGATTCTTTTCTCTTCTCTTATTGATTTGTTCTATCACACTGATTGATTTGCGAATGTTGAACCACCCTTACATGCCAGGGGTAAATCCCACTTGGTTGTAGTGGATAATCTTTTTAACGTATTGGTGGATCCTATTAGCTAGGATCTTGTTGAGAATCTTGGCATCCATATTCATTAGGGATATTGATCTGAAATTCTCCTTTTTGATGGGTTCTTTGCCTGGTTTGGGGATCAAGGTGATGCTGGCCTCTTAGAAAGAGTCTGGAAGTTTTCCTTCTTTTTCTATTTTTTGAAACAATTTCAGGAGGATAGGTATTATTTCTTCTTTGAATGTTTGGTAGAATTTCCCAGGGAATCCATCAAGTCCTGGACTCTTGTTTTTTGGGAGGTTTTTGATTATTGCTTCAATCTCGTTACTAGTTATTGGTCCATTCAGGTTGTCAGTTTCTTCCTGTTTCAGTCTTGGAAGTTTATAGGTTTCCAGGAATGTATCCATTTCTTCTAGGTTGCTTAACTTGTTGGCATATAGCTGTTGATAATAATTTCTGATGTATGTTTCTATTTCCTTGGTGTTAGTCGCGATCTCTCCCCTTTCATTCGTAATTTTATTAATTTGGGTCCTTATTCTTTTCTTCTGGGTTTGTCTGGCCAGTGGTTTATTGATCTTATTCATTCTTTCAGAGAACCAGCTTCTAGTTTCGTTGATGTGTTTTACTGTATCTCTGGTTTCTAATTCATTGATCTCTGCTCTAATCTTAATTATTTCCCTTCTTGTGCATGAGCTTAATTTATTGTTGATTTTCTAGTTCTTTAAGGTGTAAAGAGAGTTTATGTATTTGGGATTTTCTATTTTGTTGAGTGAGGTTTGGATGGCCATGTATTTCCCCCATAGGACTGCCTTTGCTGTATCCCATAGGTTTTGGATGGATGTGTTTTCATTCTCGTTGGTTTCCTTGAATTGTTTAAGTTCTTCTTTGATTTCCTGGTTGATCCAAACATTCTTGCGCAGGATGGTCTTTAGCTTCCCAGTGTTTGAATTCCTTCCAAACATTTTCTTGTGGTTGAGTTCCAGTTTCAAAGCATTTTGGTCTGAGAATATGCAGGGAATAATCTCAATCTTTTGGTATCAGTTGAGAGCTGGTTTGTGAACCAGTATGTGGTCTATTCTGGAGAAAGTCCCATGTGTGCTCGAGAAGAATGGGTATTCTGTTGTTTGAGGGTGGAATGTTCTGTATATATCTATGAGGTCCATCTGGTTCAGTGTGTCATTCAAAGCTCTTGTTTCTTTGTTGATTTTCTGCTTAGATGATTTGTCTGTTGCTGAGAGTGGCACGTTAAGATCCCCTACAATTAATGTATTCTTATCAGTATGTCTCTTTATTTTGATTAACAGTTGGCTTATGTAGTTGGATGCTCCCATGTTGGGGGCATAGATATTTACAACTGTTAGGTCTTCGTGTTGAATAGACCCTTTAAGAATGATGTAGTGTCCTTTTGTATCTCTGAGTACAGTCTTTAGCTTAAAATCTAATTTATCTGATAATGAGAATTGCTACCTCAGCTTTCTTTTGAGGTTCGTTGGCATGAAAGATGGTTCTCCATCCCTTCACTTTTAGTCTGGATGTATCTTTAGGTTCAAAATGAGTCTCTTGTAGACAGCATATGGGTGGGTCCTGTCTTTTTGTCCAATCTGCAACCCTGTGCTGTGCCATTTTATGGGAGCATTTAGGCCATTCACGTTGATAGTGATTATTGAAAGATATGTTTTTACTGTCATCATGTTGCCTTGGAGGTCCTTGTTTCTATAGATTGTCTCTGTAAATTTCTATTCAATATCACTCTTGGGGGTCTTTCTTCTTTTATAAGACCCCCTTTAACATTTCTTGCAGGGCTGGCTTGGTGGTCATGTATTCTTTTAGTCTTTGCCGATCTTGAAAGCTCTTTATCTCTCCATCCATTCTAAACGACAGCCTTGCTGGATAAAGTATTCTTGGCTGAATGTTCTTCTCATTTAGTGCCCTGAATATGTCTTGTCACCCCTTTCTGACTTGCTAGGTTTCTGTGGACAGGTCTGACATGTTGCTGATGTTCCTCCCTCTGTAAATAAGGAATCTGTTCCCCCTAGCTACCCTTAAGATATTTTCTCTGGTTTCAAGATTTGTGAGTTTCACTATCACATGCTGAGGGGTTACTCTTCCCTTGTTGATTTTGGGATATGTCCTGTCTGCCTCTAGGACATGAACACTCGTTTTGTTCTCCAGATTAGGGAAAGTCTCAGCCAGGATTTGCTCAACTCTATCTTCTATTCCTCTCTTGCTCTTCACCCCCTCAGGGATCCCAATAATTCTGACACTGGAATGTTTCATGGCATTTTTCATTTCTCTAATTCTGTTTTCATGGATTCTAAGCTGTTTTCTCCAGGCCTCCTCCTGATCCTTCTTTTCTATCAGCTTGTCTTCTAGATAACTAATTCGATCTTCTGCCTCATTTACCCTAGCTGTTAGAGTATCTAGATTAGATTGGATCTCATTGATCTCATTTGTCAGATCAGCTCTCGCTTCTGCTCTTAGAGAACCTATGTTGCCATTAATGGTTTTCTCCAACCTAGCTATTGTCCACATAACTGTTACCCTGAAGTCTCTTTCTGACATCTTGTTTATGTCCATATCCAGTAGTTCTGTGGCAGAGATCACAGTCTCTGAATTTTTCCTCTGTTGGGTGTTCTTCCTCCTAGTCATTCTGGTGAGAGGTGGTTGAGGGAATGTGCAGAATCCATACTATTGACCACAACCAAAGCAAGATGCACCTGTTTTATAGGGAGATTAGGGTTCTTGGCCTCTTGTTCTTTCAGCCTGTGTTCTGGGGGGAGGGGCCTGCTGGGCTGTTACTTAGGTAACCCTGTTTGGGCAGAATTGCCCTGTCCCCTGTGGGGGGCGGTGATGGGCTCAGTGAAAACCGGTTTGGGGGGCTTTTGTTCTCTGGCAGCTTTCCCTAGTGGGTTTTTGTGTCCCTTCCAAGAGTCAGAGCAGAAGTGACTGTGTCCAAACCTCTCTCCCAGGACAGAGAGATCCCAGTGTGTTCTCCAGAGAGCCCTCCAGTCACACTGACTTCGTTTTTGTCTGTGCTGCTAAAAACCGCAGCGTCCCATTTTGTGCGCCCCACAGCAGCACTCTCAGCCCTCGCTTCCAGGTCCTGGCACTTCTCTGCCCTTTTTGCTCTAAAACCGCTAGCTAGTTCAGACACATGCCCCCCCCCCCAGCTCCAGGTTTCAGCCCCGGGGGTGTGGGGTGGAGGGGGAGCTGCTCTAAAGTCCTATCCCTGCTGCTACCAGTCTGTGAGTCTGTGCCTGGTCCCCAGCATGGGAGGCTTTTGCGCTCCTGTTATTTCACCTTCTGGGTGCCAGTGCTCCCTCCCGCTTCCATTTATCTTCCAATATCTGCCCGCAGAATTGCGGCTCCCCGCTTCATAACCTTGAAACCAGCCGCCAGAGATAATCTGTTGGTATAGATTCTGGTATATCTTCTTACATCTCAGGCTGATTTCGTGGGTATTCAGAGTGGTCTGGAAAATATCCAGCTCAGTTCAGGATAGTGGTTGAAATAGGGTCCCCTACTCTTCCACCATCTTGCCGGACCACCCTACAGTATGGCTTAACAATTTAAGGAGGCAACAAAGTCCAAAATACATATATTTTTTGTGTGTCCCTTAAATCTTTTTATTTATTTTACTAATTTATTTTTAGTTGTAGTATAGTGGGCATAATATATCATTTTCAGGTGTGTAACATAGCAACTGGACTGACATGCATTTGCAAAATGCTCCCCATCTGTCACCATACAATGTTAGGACAATATTATTGACTATATTCCCTTGGCTGCTGTTCACATTTTTAAAAGAGGTCCATCAACAAGTGCCAACATGAAGAGGAGATACATCTCCCAGCCCTAAGGAGCGTTAGCTCATTCAAAACAGATTCATTTCTTAAGGTTTTAGATTCTTTGTGCTAATTATTTCAATGTTCTGAGGGCAGAACACTCTGAACTTGTAAATACTTACCACAAGACTGAAAAACAACTCTGAAAGATATCAGCACAACAATCCATAAAGCTCAAGATTTTTGGGAAGTCTTCTCACCACTGTTAGGCTACCCATACTACAGAGCCAGGCAGAAGGGGCCCCACAGAGCCCTGGTACTCACTGTTTCTTCAAATATGGTGGGTGTTATTGAGAAAATAGGTGAAACAGGAAAATTTAGGGCATGCTGATTGTATAACATTATCATCTTTACTGCTTTCCAGATTCCTTCTTCCCTTCCAGTGCTTGCTTTTCAAGATGAGTGAGAAAAGACTGATCTTGTAACGTTCTGGGCAAGGAGGGTCAGAATGGTTTGGTTTGCATTTCCCCCTTGCCCCCAGAATCATTTTCTTTTTTCCTAGGAGTTTTTTTCCTTTGAATCAG